>BQMB01001600.1:0-328040 GCA_027943415.1 Closterium sp. NIES-67 | reverse complement strand
CATGCTTCCTCCCTCTACCCACCTGTTTTCCCCTTCCTTTCCATCATTCCCCTCCTCCCCATGCTTCCTCCCTGATACCACCTGTTTTTTTTCCTTTCCCATCATTCCCCCACTCCCTCCCCATGTTTTCCTCATACCACCTGTTTCCCCTCCTTTCCCATCATTCCCCCACTCCCTCTCTCATGCTTCCTCCCTCATACCCACCTGTTTTCCCCTTCCTTTCCCATCATTCCCCCACTCCCTCTCCATGCTTCCTCCCTACATACCCACCTGTTTTCTCCTTCCTTTCCCATCATTCCCCCCACTCCCTCTCCATGCTTCCTCCCTCATACCACCTGTTTTCCCCTTCCTTTCCCATCATTCCCCCCCCCCCCCCCCCCCCCCCCCCCCATTCCACTCCCTCCCATGCTTCCTCCCTCATACCCACCATTTTCCCCTTCCTTTCCCATCATTCCCCCCACTCCCTCCCCATGCTTCCTCCCTCATACCCGCTGTTTTTTTTTTCCTTTCCCATCATTCCCCCCCACTCCCTCTCCCATGCTTTCTCCTCATCCCACCTGTTTTCCCCCTTCCTTTCCCATCATTCCCCCCACTCCCTCTCCATGCTTCCTCCCTCATACCCACCTGTTTTCCCCTTCCTTTCCCATCTTCCCCCACTCCCTCTCCATGTTCCTCCCTCATACCCACCTGTTTCCCCTTCCTTTCCCATCATTCCCCCCACTCCTCTCCATGCTTCCTCCCTCATACCCACCTGTTTCCCCTTCCTTTCCCATCATTCCCCCCACTCCCTCTCCATGCTTCCTCCCTCATACCACCTGTTTTCCCCTTCCTTTCCCATCATTCCCCCACTCCCTCCCCATGCTTCCTCCTCATACCCACCATTTTCCCCTTCCCTTTCCCATCATTCCCCCACTCCCTCTCCATGCTTCCCTCCCTCATACCACCTGTTTTCCCCCTTCCTTTCCCATCATTCCCCCACTCCCTCCCCATGCTTCCTCCCTCATTACCCACTGTTTTCCCTTCCTTTCCCATCATTCCCCCCACTCCCTCCCCATGCTTCCTCCCTCATACCCACCTGTTTTCCCCTTCCTTTCCCCATCATTCCCCCCACTTCCTCCCCATGTCTTCCTCCTCAATACCCACCTGTTTTTTTTTTCCATTCCCATCATTCCCCCACTCCCATCCCCATGGTTCCTCCCTCATACCCACCATTTTCCCCTTCCTTTCCCATCATTCCCCCCACTCCCTCCCCATGCTTCCTCCCTCATACCCACCTGTTTTTTTTTCCTTTCCCATCATTCCCCCCACTCCCTCTCCATGCTTCCTCCCTCATACCCACCTGTTTTCCCCTTCCTTTCCCATCATTCCCCCCACTCCCTCCCCATGCTTCCTCCCTCATACCCACCTGTTTTCCCCTTCCTTTCCCATCATTCCCCCGACTCCCTCTCCATGCTTCCTCCCTCATACCCACCTGTTTCCCCTTCCTTTCCCATCATTCCCCCCACTCCCTCTCCATGCTTCCTCCCTCATACCCACCTGTTTTTTTTCCTTTCCCATCATTCCCCCCACTCCCTCTCCATGCTTCCTCCCTCATACCCACCATTTTCCCCTTCCTTTCCCATCATTCCCCCACTCCCTCCCCATGCTTCCTCCCTCATACCCACCTGTTTTTTTTTTTCCTTTCCCATCATTCCCCCCACTCCCTCTCCATGCTTCCTCCCTCATACCCACCTGTTTTCCCCTTCCTTTCCCATCATTCCCCCCACTCCCTCCCATGCTTCCTCCCTCATACCCACCTGTTTTCCCCTTCCTTTCCCATCATTCCCCCCACTCCCTCTCCATGCTTCCTCCCTCATACCCACCTGTTTTCCCCTTCCTTTCCCATCATTCCCCCACTCCCTCTCCATGCTTCCTCCCTCATACCCACCTGTTTTCCCCTTCCTTTCCCATCATTCCCCCACTCCCTCTCCATGCTTCCTCCCTCATACCCACCTGTTTTCCCCTTCCTTTCCCATCATTCCCCCCACTCCCTCCCCATGCTTCCTCCCTCATACCCACCTGTTTTTTTTCCTTTCCCATCATTCCCCCCACTCCCTCTCCATGCTTCCTCCCTCATACCCACCTGTTTTCCCCTTCCTTTCCCATCATTCCCCCCACTCCCTCCCATGCTTCCTCCCTCATACCCACCTGTTTTCCCCTTCCTTTCCCATCATTCCCCCCACTCCCTCCCCATGCTTCCTCCCTCATACCCACCTGTTTTTTTTTCCTTTCCCATCATTCCCCCCACTCCCTCTCCATGCTTCCTCCCTCATACCCACCTGTTTTCCCCTTCCTTTCCCATCATTCCCCCACTCCCTCTCCCATGCTTCCTCCCTCATACCCACCTGTTTTCCTTTCCTTTCCCATCATTCCCCCCACTCCCTCCCATGCTTCCTCCCTCATACCCACCTGTTTTTTTTCCTTTCCCATCATTCCCCCCACTCCCTCTCCATGCTTCCTCCCTCATACCCACCTGTTTTCCCCTTCCTTTCCCATCATTCCCCCCACTCCCTCCCCATGCTTCCTCCCTCATACCCACCTGTTTTCCTTCCTTTCCCATCATTCCCCCCACTCCCTCTCCATGCTTCCTCCCTCATACCCACCTTTTCCCCTTCCTTTCCCATCATTCCCCCCACTCCCTCCCCATGCTTCCTCCCTCATACCCACCTGTTTTTTTTTTCCTTTCCCATCATTCCCCCCACTCCCTCTCCATGCTTCCTCCCTCATACCCACCTGTTTTCCCTTCCTTTCCCATCATTCCCCCACTCCCTCCCATGCTTCCTCCCTCATACCCACCTGTTTTCCCCTTCCTTTCCCATCATTCCCCCCACTCCCTCTCCATGCTTCCTCCCTCATACCCACCTGTTTTCCCCTTCCTTTCCCATCATTCCCCCACTCCCTCTCCATGCTTCCTCCCTCATACCCACCTGTTTTCCCCTTCCTTTCCCATCATTCCCCCCACTCCCTCTCCATGCTTCCTCCCTCATACCCACCTGTTTTCCCCTTCCTTTCCCATCATTCCCCCCACTCCCTCCCCATGCTTCCTCCTCATACCCACCTTTTTCCCCTTCCTTTCCCATCATTCCCCCCACTCCCTCTCCATGCTTCCTCCCTCATACCCACCTGTTTTCCCCTTCCTTTCCCATCATTCCCCCCACTCCCTCCCATGCTTCCTCCCTCATACCCACCTGTTTTCCCCTTCCTTTCCCATCATTCCCCCCACTCCCTCCCCATGCTTCCTCCCTCATACCCACCTGTTTTTTTTTTCCTTTCCCATCATTCCCCCCACTCCCTCCCCATGCTTCCTCCCTCATACCCACCTGTTTTCCCTTCCTTCCCATCATTCCCCCCACTCCCTCCCATGCTTCCTCCCTCATACCCACCTGTTTTCCCCTTCCTTTCCCATCATTCCCCCCACTCCCTCTCCATGCTTCCTCCCTCATACCCACCTTTTCCCCTTCCTTTCCCATCATTCCCCCCACTCCCTCTCCATGCTTCCTCCCTCATACCCACCTGTTTTCCCCTTCCTTTCCCATCATTCCCCCCACTCCCTCCCCATGCTTCCTCCCTCATACCCACCTGTTTTTTTTCCTTTCCCATCATTCCCCCCACTCCCTCCCATGCTTCCTCCCTCATACCCACCTGTTTTCCCCTTCCTTTCCCATCATTCCCCCCACTCCCTCTCCATGCTTCCTCCCTCATACCCACCTGTTTTCCCTTCCTTTCCCATCATTCCCCCCACTCCCTCTCCATGCTTCCTCCCTCATACCCACCTGTTTTCCCCTTCCTTTCCCATCATTCCCCCCACTCCCTCTCCATGCTTCCTCCCTCATACCCACCTGTTTTCCCCTTCCTTTCCCATCACTTCCCCCACTCCCTCCCATGCTTCCTCCCTCATACCCACCTGTTTTTTTTCCTTTCCCATCATTCCCCCCACTCCCTCCCCATGCTTCCTCCCTCATACCCACCTGTTTTCCCCTTCCTTTCCCATCATTCCCCCACTCCCTCTCCATGCTTCCTCCCTCATACCCACCTGTTTTCCCCTTCCTTTCCCATCATTCCCCCCACTCCCTCTCCATGCTTCCTCCCTCATACCCACCTGTTTTCCCCTTCCTTTCCCATCATTCCCCCACTCCCTCTCCATGCTTCCTCCCTCATACCCACCTGTTTTCCCCTTCCTTTCCCATCATTCCCCCCACTCCCTCTCCATGCTTCCTCCCTCATACCCACCTGTTTTCCCCTTCCTTTCCCATCATTCCCCCCACTCCCTCTCCATGCTTCCTCCCTAATACCCACCATTTTCCCCTTCCTTTCCCATCATTCCCCCCACTCCCTCTCCATGCTTCCTCCCTCATACCCACCTGTTTTCCCCTTCCTTTCCCATCATTCCCCCCACTCCCTCCCCATGCTTCCTCCCTCATACCCACCTGTTTTCCCCTTCCTTTCCCATCATTCCCCCCACTCCCTCTCCATGCTTCCTCCCTCATACCCACCTGTTTTCCCCTTCCTTTCCCATCATTCCCCCCACTCCCTCCCCATGCTTCCTCCCTCATACCCACCTGTTTTTTTTTCCTTCCCATCATTCCCCCCACTCCCTCCCATGGTTCCTCCCTCATACCCACCTGTTTTCCCCTTCCTTTCCCATCATTCCCCCCACTCCCTCTCCATGCTTCCTCCCTCATACCCACCTGTTTTCCCCTTCCTTTCCCATCATTCCCCCCACTCCCTCCCCATGCTTCCTCCCTCATACCCACCTGTTTTTTTTTTCCTTTCCCATCATTCCCCCCACTCCCTCCCCATGCTTCCTCCCTCATACCCACCTGTTTTCCCCTTCCTTTCCCATCATTCCCCCCACTCCCTCTCCATGCTTCCTCCCTCATACCCACCTGTTTTCCCCTTCCTTTCCCATCATTCCCCCCACTCCCTCCCCATGCTTCCTCCCTCATACCCACCTGTTTTCCCCTTCCTTTCCCATCTTTCCCCCCACTCCCTCTCCATGCTTCCTCCCTCATACCCACCTGTTTTCCCCTTCCTTTCCCATCATTCCCCCCACTCCCTCTCCATGCTTCCTCCCTCATACCCACCTGTTTTCCCCTTCCTTTCCCATCATTCCCCCCACTCCCTCTCCATGCTTCCTCCCTCATACCCACCTGTTTTCCCCTTCCTTTCCCATCATTCCCCCCACTCCCTCCCCATGCTTCCTCCCTCATACCCACCTGTTTTTTTTTCCTTTCCCATCATTCCCCCCACTCCCTCCCCATGGTTTTTCCCTCATCCCTACCTGTTTTCCCCTTCCTTTCCCATCATTCCCCCCACTCCCTCTCCATGCTTCCTCCCTCATACCCACCTGTTTTCCCCTTCCTTTCCCATCATTCCCCCCACTCCCTCTCCATGCTTCCTCCCTAATACCCACCATTTTCCCCTTCCTTTCCCATCATTCCCCCCACTCCCTCTCCATGCTTCCTCCCTCATACCCACCTGTTTTCCCCTTCCTTTCCCATCATTCCCCCCACTCCCTCCCCATGCTTCCTCCCTCATACCCACCTGTTTTCCCCTTCCTTTCCCATCATTCCCCCCACTCCCACCCCATGCTTCCTCCCTCATACCCACCTGTTTTTTTTTCCTTTCCCATCATTCCCCCCACTCCCTCCCCATGGTTTTTCCCTCATCCCTACCTGTTTTCCCCTTCCTTTCCCATCATTCCCCCCACTCCCTCTCCATGCTTCCTCCCTCATACCCACCTGTTTTCCCCTTCCTTTCCCATCATTCCCCCCACTCCCTCTCCATGCTTCCTCCCTAATACCCACCATTTTCCCCTTCCTTTCCCATCATTCCCCCGACTCCCTCTCCATGCTTCCTCCCTCATACCCACCTGTTTTCCCCTTCCTTTCCCATCATTCCCCCCACTCCCTCTCCATGCTTCCTCCCTCATACCCACCTGTTTTCCCCTTCCTTTCCCATCATTCCCCCCACTCCCTCTCCATGCTTCCTCCCTCATACCCACCATTTTCCCCTTCCTTTCCCATCATTCCCCCCACTCCCTCTCCATGCTTCCTCCCTCATACCCACCTGTTTTCCCCTTCCTTTCCCATCATTCCCCCCACTCCCTCCCCATGCTTCCTCCCTCATACCCACCTGTTTTCCCCTTCCTTTCCCATCATTCCCCCCACTCCCTCCCCATGCTTCCTCCCTCATACCCACCTGTTTTCCCCTTCCTTTCCCATCATTCCCCCCACTCCCTCCCCATGCTTCCTCCCTCATACCCACCTGTTTTTTTTTTCCATTCCCATCATTCCCCCCACTCCCTCCCCATGGTTCCTCCCTTATCCCTACCTGTTTTCCCCTTCCTTTCCCATCATTCCCCCCACTCCCTCTCCATGCTTCCTCCCTCATACCCACCTGTTTTCCCCTTCCTTTTCCATCATTCCCCCCACTCCCTCCCCATGCTTCCTCCCTCATACCCACCTGTTTTTTCTTTTCCTTTCCCATCATTCCCCCCACTCCCTCCCCATGGTTCCTCCCTCATCCCTACCTGTTTTCCCCTTCCTTTCCCATCATTCCCCCCACTCCCTCTCCATGCTTCCTCCCTCATACCCACCTGTTTTCCCCTTCCTTTCCCATCATTCCCCCCACTCCCTCCCCATGCTTCCTCCCTCATACCCACCTGTTTTCCCCTTCCTTTCCCATCTTTCCCCCCACTCCCTCTCCATGCTTCCTCCCTCATACCCACCTGTTTTCCCCTTCCTTTCCCATCATTCCCCCCACTCCCTCTCCATGCTTCCTCCCTCATACCCACCTGTTTTCCCCTTCCTTTCCCATCATTCCCCCCACTCCCTCTCCATGCTTCCTCCCTCATACCCACCTGTTTTCCCCTTCCTTTCCCATCATTCCCCCCACTCCCTCTCCATGCTTCCTCCCTCATACCCACCTGTTTTCCCCTTCCTTTCCCATCATTCCTCCCACTCCCTCCCCATGCTTCCTCCCTCACACCCACCTGTTTTTTTTTTTTGTTTCCCATCATTCCCCCCACTCCCTCTCCATGCTTCCTCCCTCATACCCACCTGTTTTCCCTTCCTTTCCCATCATTCCCCCCACTCCCTCTCCATGCTTCCTCCCTCATACCCACCTGTTTTCCCCTTCCTTTCCCATCATTCCCCCCACTCCCTCTCCATGCTTCCTCCCTCATACCAAACTGTTTTCCCCTTCCTTTCCCATCATTCCCCCCACTCCCTCCCCATGCTTCCTTCCTCATACCCACCTGTTTTTGTTTTCCTTTCCCATCATTCCCCCCACTCCCTCCCCATGGTTCCTCCCTCATCCCCACCTGTTTTCCCCTTCCTTTCCCATCATTCCCCCCACTCCCTCTCCATGCTTCCTCCCTCATACCCACCTGTTTCCCCCTTCCTTTCCCCTCATTCCCCCCACTCCCTCCCCATGGTTCCTCTCTCATCCCCAATTTTTTCCCAATGCAGGCTATGGATACCGGTCACAACACTCTAACCGTGACATCTCTACATCTGAATTGGAGAGGGGATGCCGTGGATGCTCCCAAACAGTGGAAAGATCATGTGGAAAGGGCGCCAGGGGATATGACAAAACTCGGTCCTTTGTTGATCAATTTGCAAACAGGGGGTGTGCGAATAAGCTCTACTATACATGTCAAGAAGGGCTTAGCTATTCCTGGAGACGAAGACTTCACTAAGTGCTCGAGCCAGATGCACTATGTGTGTGCTTGTCCCTCTTTTATGGGCAGGCCGTGGTTTAGTGATGTTGCGGTTTTGGGATCGGAGGAGGGGGGGGACACTATTTGGTATGCAAGGCTGCTCCTTCTCTTCGTGGTGGATCTTGTTCATTCGCACGATGGAGAAGTGGTGCAGAAGGAGTACGCCTTCCTCCGATTTTACAAGGTCCCTAACCTTGTGCATGATCACACTGTCCCATACTGACATGGGATGATGCTGCGACTGAGTATCAACTAGTAGACGTAGAGTGTATCCTGCGAGTTGCACACGTGGTGCCTATCTCGGACACCCGTTTCTTGCTGAACAAGTTCAAGTTTTTATGAACTAAATTGTGTATGCTGCTTTTGGCGAAAACATTGCATGTCCTCGTATGCATGTTCTACTTGTAGACATCTGCAACCTCCTCTTGCGGCGAGTAAGGATCCTATTTGTCCTCTTAGGTGAGGAGAAATCAGTGGCACAAATGAACTAGCCTTGCGTCCTCTTTTTACAAGTCTATAATTTAAAAGTACAGTTATAATGTATTGATTTTTTTTGCTCCAGCAAAGTCCTATTACTGAATGTTCGCCATATTTCCCTACAGAAGCGTCGCCAGAGGCGCAGCAACTTCCACATCAGCTGCTGTAATTCGGTTCAACAGTAGGTCACGTATCGCACAACACTCAGCAGCATGAAGCCACGCGGCTCGCGCAGCAGTGCTTCGCGGGACTGTATCGCATGGCGTGTTTCGCGGCAGTCCACGAGGCGCGTCAGGTCCTGTGCGCAGGTTTTCGAGCTGCCAGATGTTTTCGAACTCGTGTGGTTTTTTTATTTTTGGGTTGCGGAGCAACCTATTGCAATCGATCGGGCTGGTTTTTTTTTTCAAGTTTGTGAAATAAAAATCAAATGTTTGTAGTGATGGAAATAAAACATTCCATGTATAATAAAGTCTCATCATGAAATGCTCCGCAACCCTAAGACGATCTCGTCGCCTCTTGTTTTTTTTTTTTTTTTTTTTTTTTATTCGTTTTCGTTTTTCCTGAACTAACAGTTGCCGAAACCAAACCACCAGAAAACTGCCATGCACTACATGTTCTTCCGTTCCCGCAATTGAACGCCGGTTTCGGTCACACACTAGCATTCAAACAAAACATCGCCGCTTCAATAAACACGGATTTTTAGGGACCCTCGCACGATTACCCTTGAGGATGTCAAATGGGCGCCACAGTGCGTGACCACTTCTCTATGACGACCCGTCACCCCACATTCGACCAATGCAAAGTTGCGTCGTCGGCCAAACCAAAACAACTGCGAACATTTGGCCTGCTTTTTTACCAGCCCGCCCAGTCTAAAAAGTCCCAACAGATTCCGAGCTGCATCTAAATTCGCTGCTCTTCTCCAATACCGTCGGTTTGGGTGCTGTCAAGAGTTCAGTTTTATGTGCTACTGTGGTTGGTGAACAAAAATGATTACCTGGAACAACCCAATGCCAATGGGTGATTACCCTAAACATTCGACAACTCCTCCTTTCAGGGCATCCAAGGAGCTCCTTCTCCGAGGCTCTACTCCTTGTCAGCTTTGCGAGTGTTTTTCTGAGGTGCTAGCCGCAAGACACAACGGCTTCCCAGATCCAACAACGGCTTCCCAGATCCAGCAACGGCTTCCTCAATACCCGTTTCAATGCTCGCGAAGCGCCTGCACGTTACAGCACGTAAACAAAGATATTGTTGAACGTGTGCATGATTTTAGAACTAAACGTTTCGTGCCTTCTTCGGCGCCGACACGGTGTAGGCGTTGTAGACTGCGCCACGTTTCTCAATTCTGGCGGCACCAATACGGCACATACTCCCACAATTCCGTTATAATGCTTGAGTGTGCTGAACATGTTGTGGACCCTTAACATACCACTATATGAATGGTTGTCTGGCTACTGCTCCCTCATCAGTTTTCCACCATGTCTGACGAAATCCCACTCTCCCTCCAACAGGCACATCAGACTAGGAGGCAACGTACCCAACAGGTGTCAAGACGCCTTAATGGATATCAGGCAAGGACATATGGTTCCCGCCCGTCCCCTGCAGGCTCTCCAGATCAGAACCCCAGCTCACTGCCTGGAGCTCCCCCTGCTAGAATCCAGGCCCAGCCCACTCCAACAGGGATCTTTGCAGCTGAGGGAGGCGGCGATTCAGGCGCAGCGGCAGATAATCTGCCAGAATCTCAGGAGGACATCTCAGCTCCTTCCTCTAGTGCTGGGCAGGCACTCCAAACACCGTTGCAAGCTAACCGCATTGTTCAAAGTAAGCTCCCCTCTAGTTTTACCATCCATGTAGTTGCGTACACATACAATTGCTAACTAACCTCACCACCACTATGCTTGCAGACTTAAGCCGTGGGGAGGAGCGCAATGTCTACCATCGAGAAGCCAACAATTTCAACCCAGTCAACGCGGACATTCGTCTGGCCCTGCGTAAAATCAACGAGCTTCTCACGCACGTGGAGCAACGCTTGACCGCCTCCGACAAGTCTCAGCGTTTGCTCATGCAACTGGTGCAACAGCTGTTTGAACAAGTGGTGAAGCCGAGTTGGTGAGACGATTCAAGGATTCAGGTTCGTCTTGAAAATACAGGAACACTCTATGAACTGCATACTCACATGCTTGTGCTTGTATTTGCGCATGCTTGTGCTCGGGGTTGTGCTTGACTACTTCCACATGCTTGTGCTCGTTATTGTGCTTGGCTGATTCCACATGCTTCTGCTTGTGCGTACGCCCCGTTTGGATGCGCAGGAATCTGTGAGCAATGTCACGGACATGTTCCTTAATGGATCTAAGCTGAAGAAGAGGAAGATCTACCCAACTACAGAGGATTCTAAGGGAGAGGTTATGGTAGATCTGTGCGTGCAGACTGATGACTTTGAACGCTTTAACAAGGTTTGGAATGATGGCGGCTGGGCGAGGAAGTGTGTTGATCTTTGCAATGGTAGGAGGGGGAAGCTTGCTAGCAACTTTCGCAGCATTGTCTATGCAGTAATGACCACTCCAGATGGCGAGCCTGTGGAGGACACGCCTGAGGATCACAAGGCTTTTGCCACCAGCCACCTGTCTGGTAAGATAAACTAATTTGGTCGCACCATGTTCCTGCCCCATTGATTCGATTTTGCCCAATCTGATGCCACCTTCATTCTTTCCACGTATTGCAGATAGGTATGGGCTGTCTTGGGATGTCGTTAATAACAGGCCGTGCAACCAAGATGGCTTTCTTGAAGCATCTGCTTCATGGTACAAAGAAGTGTCAACTTATACTTATTAGCTATGTAGAAGTTATAGGCTAGACTGAGGTATGCTTCTAGTGAGTACAACCAACTAGTATTTGTTCTAGGTTTCCACTTCTAGTACAATCATTCGCTCTCACCTTAACATGGTATCACGCGTAGGTTAGCATCCCCCACCTATCGCTTCCGCCCGTACCCTAGCTAGGCCCGTCGCGCCTCCTAGCCCCGTCGCGCCTCCTAGCCACGTCGCGCCCCTCCTGGGCCCCGTCGCGCCTCCTAGCCCTGTCGCGCCCCTCCTGGGCCCCGTCGCGCCACCCTAGCCCCGTCGCGCCCCTCCTGGGCCCCGTCGCGCCTCCTAGCCTTGTCACGCCCCTCCTGGGCCCCGTCGCGCCACCCTAGCCCCGTCACGCCCATCCTGGGCCCCGTCGCGCCCCCTAGCCCAGTCGCGCCCCTCCTGGGCCCCGTCGCACCTCCTAGCCCTGTCGCGCCCCTCCTGGGCCCGGTCGCGCCCCCCCTAGCCCCGTCGCGCCCCTCCTGGGCCCTGTCACGCCTCCTGGGCCCCGTCGCGCCTCCTAGCGCCCCTCCTGGGCCCCTTCGCGCCCTGCCTGGCCCCGCCGCGCCTGCCTGGCCTCGCCGCACCTGCCTGGCCCTAACGTGCCTGCCTGGCCCCGTGGCGCCCTGCCTGGCCCCGTCGCGCCTTCCTGGCCCCGCCGCGCCTCCCTGGCCCTGCCGCGTCTGCCTGGCCCCGCCGCGCCTGCCTGGCCCCGCCGCACCTGCCTGGCCTTGACGCGCCTGCCTGGCCCCGTCGCGCCCTGCCTGGCCTCGTCGCGCCTTCCTGGCCCCGTCGCGCCTGCCTGGCCCCGCCGCGCCTGCCTGGCCCCGCCGCGCCTCCCTGGTCCTGCCGCGCCTGCCTGGCCCCGTCGCGCCTGCCTGGCCCCGCCGCGCCTGCCTGGCCCCGCCGCGCCTCCCTGGCTCCGCCGCGCCTCCCTGGCCCTGCCGCGCTTGCCTGGCCCCGTCGCGCCTGCCTGACCCCATCGCGCCTGCCTGGCCCCGCCGCGCCTGCCTGGCCCCGCCGCGCCTGCTTGGACCCGCCAGCACCTGCCTGACCCCACCGCACCTGCCTCGCCCCTTCGCCCCGGCTCGTCCTGCCGTGCCACCTCGGGCTCCGTCTCCTCTGCTTGCCCGTGCTGAGGCGCTTCGCGGCCGCCATCCTGGAGGGGGCTGTCGCCATGTTCCTGCGTCGCTGTGTTCCTGTGGAGCTGTGCCGCTGACCCTGCACGATGGCTGACTTCGTGCTCCGACTGGACGCCGAGGGCCATGCGGTTGACTTCGCCGCCTGGCTCTCCGATCTCCGCCGCCACCTTACAGGTCAGCGCCAGGATGGCCACTCTTTGGTTGTCCATGTCGACGGCTTGCTCCCCCGGCCCCCCGCACCTGCTCCCCTCCCTGCTGATCCCTCCTCTGATGACCGTGAGACCTTCTCTACTGCTGCGCTTGCCCGTGCGGTCTGGGACTCCCACGATGCAGTCGCTCAGGTTGCTACTAGCCACGCCCTCCCTGTCTCTGAGCGCTCGCGTTTTGCTACTATTGAGATGGCCAAAGCTTACTTAGACGCTGTTATTGCTCGCTATTCCACACCCGCGTCTGCTTCTGCTGGTCGCCTGCTCTTCCCTATGCTTTTTCCAGACCTTGCAGCCTTCCCTACCGTCGCAGACTTTGCCACTCACCTGCGTGCCCTAGAGACCCGCTATCGCACTGCCAGCACTGCTGCCCAGCTCACTGCGCTCCCCCCCCCTTTCTGCATGACGCTCTATTTTATCGCCATGCGCCTGCCAGACCGCCTCGCTAGTGCTCGCGATCACTTCCTCAGCCAGCACCCAGGTGATCTCACCCTCCCTGCCTTTGTCGATACCCTCACAGAGATCGAGACTCGCCAGCGCACTATCGCTCAGTCGAGCGGTGCGCCGGCAGTCTCTATCTTTCACGGTTGTGCCCCCTCCCAGTGTACGTTGACTGACGTTTTGGCGGTCGTCGCCTCGGCGGCCCCTCTCACCGAGACGGCTGCTGCGGTCCACCCACAGCAGCGCCCGCGCCGCGGTGGCCGTGGTCGTCAGGGAGGTAGGGGTGGTGGCCCAGGTGGGGGTGGTGGCGGTAGTGGTGGTGACGGTCGTCCGCCTGCGGGGACTACCACTGGTGGGCAGGAGCAGCAGCCCCAGCCGCAGCAGGAGCAGCCCCAGCCGCAGCCGCCGCCCCAGCAGCAGCCACCATCCCAGCAGCAGTCGCCGCAGCAGTGGGCCCGTCTCCCCCCTGGCAAGCCCGGCACCTCCAGAGGTAGTGGCCGTGGTGGCGGCCCGCGCAGCTTGGCATCTACCGGCGGCTCTTGTGCTGTCACCTGCCAGTACCAGCTTAAGACCGGGCCTCTTCGCGGCACCCTGTGCCGCCGCCCGCACCCGACCGCCCGTTGTTTTCGCCGCCTCGACATTCTCTTTCGTTGTCGCTTTGGCCCGGCCCCGGACCTCCCCGACTGGCACAGCCTGCTCTGCCAGGGCGTGCCGATCTTTGAGTTAGACATGGATCAGATAGGTGCTGCTTTGCATGCTTTGTATTCTGACGCTTCTGGTGTTGCTGGATCTTATTATCCTGTGTACTCTAGTTTAGGTGTTGCACCATTGGGTAGCTTAGCCTCCCCTGCTTCGTCAGGCGTAGGACTGCCTAGCTTGCCTAGTCTAGTTGCTGCACCGGCTCCGTCCCCGGCCTTCGCCACTGCGTCGCTGTCCTTAACTCTCGACTCCGGTGCTTCTGCCTGCTTCTTCCGCGACCGTTCCACGCTCACGCCGCTTGCTGCGCCTGCTGTTGTCTCTCTTGCTGACCCTTCTGCGGGTCCTGTCGTCGCTCGCAGTTCTACGTCCCTTCCCTGTCCGACAGTTCCCTCGGGCTCCCTTACCGGCCTCCACGTTCCCTCGTTCTCGAGGAACCTGGTTGGTGTCGGCTGTCTCCAAGACCTCGGCGTCACCACCACGTTCCCCGGGCACGAGCGGTTCGCTGTCTGTTCTGAGGCTGTCTCAGATTCCCCCCTTGCGACGTTCCCCCGAGACCCGGTGTCCGGTCTGTTCACCCTAGACACTCCGGTTTGTGCGTCCTCCCAGGTTGCTGCAGCTTGCTCGTGTCGGTCCCTCACTCACATGTCCCTTCTGTGGCACCACTGCTTAGGTCACCCTGCTCTCCCGCGTCTGCGTCACATGTCCCAGTACGGTCTTGTCTTAGGTCTCTCTGCGTCGCTCCCTGCCCTTCCTCCCTCGCCTGTACCACCGTGCACGCCTTGCGTCGAGGGTCGGCTCCGCCGTGCTCCTCACTCCTCCTCGCTGCGCCCTGATACTGCCCCCCTTCAGGCCCTGCCCCCGTCCCCGGACCGCGCGGTGAGCGCTACTTCCTTGTGCTCGTCGACGACTACACGCGCTACACCACTATGTTTCCCGTAGAGCGGAAGGCCGACGTGCCCGACGTTCTTCTCCCGTGGGTTGTGGCTGCGCGTCTCCACCGCGGTCTCCCCGTGTTGTGTCTCCACTCTGACCGTGGCGGCGAGTTCGCCTCTAGTCGGCTTGGACAGTTCTGTCGTACACCTTGCCGGACTCGCCGCAGCAGAATGGGGTTGCTGAGCGCCGCAACGGCTTGGTCATGGAGGTCGCCCGTACCTCCATGATCCATGCCGATGCCCCCCATTTTCTGTGGCCGTTCGCTGTTCGCTACGCTGCTCACCAGCTTAACCTGTGGCCACGCTCCCAGCGGCCGCAGGTTTCGCCGACCCTCCTTTGGACCGGGTCCCCCGGTGACGCGTCTGCGTTCCACGTCTGGGGCTGCCTTGCTCCCGTTCGTGCCTCTGGCACGGACAAGCTCACTGCACGCACTGTCCCCTGTGTCTTCCTTGGTTTCCCCCTGGACTCGTCTGACTGGCTCTTCCACCACCCGCCGTCTCACCGCTTCCTCCACTCTCGTGACGTCACCTTTGATGAGTCTGTCTCCTTCTACTGCCGCTTCCCTCACCGCGGTCTCCCGGATGCCCCCCCCCTGTTCCTTGCTCCCTCTCCCCCGGTAGCCCCTGCCCCTCTCCCGCCTCGTCCTGCCCCGTCTGGTGTCTCTCACGTCACTCCCCTCCCGTCGGTTGTCCCCGTTGAGGAGTCTGCTGACTCTGGTGGTACCCCCAGTCCGTCCTTGCCGCGTCCCCCTTCCCTGGTGCCTCCGCCCCCACTGTCGCAGTCACCGACCCCGCTGCAGCCGCCGCCAGCGTCACCGCCGCAGCCGTCGCCACTGTCGCCGCCGCCGCAGCCGTCGCCGCCGCAGTCGTCGCCGCCACTGCCGCCGCCGCTCTTGGCCCTTGGGGGTGCTGGTGTTGAGGAGGGTGTTCGTCCTTCGGCTCGTGGGGGTTCTCGCTCTGGGGGTGTTGGTTTTGGGGGTGCTGCTGCTGAATGTTCCGCCGACGGTCGTCCTGCCTCTGCTGGTCCGAGAGTTCCGGCTCAGCCGTCGCCGCCGCCGCAGCAGCCGTCGCCGCCGGTCTCCGCTCTCCGCCTCCTCGGTGGCACGAACCTGTTGTAATAATTAGCGAAGCCTAGGAACTGCTGCAACTCCTTCACATTCTTGGGTGTCTTCCACGTACGTACGGCTTTGATTTTCTTGGGGTCGACGTGAAATCCTTGAGTGCTCACCATATGTCCTAGGAATTGGACCTTCTCAAGGGTGAATTCGCTCTTGGACAATTTGACGTAGAACCGTTCCCCCCGAAGAATTTCGAAGACGCTTCGCAGGTGTTCGACGTGCTGCTTCATGTCGCGCGAGTAGATGAGGATGTCGTCCAGATACACCACCATGCACTCGTCCAAAAGTGGGCGTAGAATGTGGTTCATTTCGGCTTGGAATGTTGCCGATGCGTTGGTGAGTCCAAACGGCATGACAAAATACTCTTACGATCCGTACCGAGTTCGGAAGGCCGTCTTGTGGATGGAGTTGTCCGCCATTCGTATCTGCCAGTATCCGGACCGCAGATCCAGTATGGAAAACACCGTAGCTCCTCGAAGCTGGTCAAGCAGGTCATCGATTCGTGGTATCGGATATTTGTTCTTAATGGTCTGCTTGTTGAAAGCTCGGTAATCGATGCACATGCGCAGGTTTCCGTCCGGTTTCGGTATAAAGAGCACTGGGGCACCGTATGGTGAAGTAGATGGTCGGATGAGTCCTTTGGCGAAGAGATACTCGATCTGTTTTTTTCATGTCACTTAACTCAATGGGACTGAGCCGATATGGTGCTCGGAAGGTCGACTTTGAACCCGGTTCCTCCACGATCTCGTGTTGATGCGTTCGGTATGGCGGTAGCTCGTTCGGAACATCGTCAGGGAGAATGTCTCGGAACTCCTTCAGCAATTCCTTGATTTTACCTGGAGGTTCCGAGGTCTTCTCTCCGTCGGTTTCCACCTCTGTTGCTATCGCCAGGAACCCGGTGTCGGTTCGCTTCACGTCCTTCTCGAATCGTGCGAGTGTCTCCACTGGGATATCTCCTATATCATCCCAGTTGGGTAGCTGGACTCTCCTTCAATTGTTGTAGATGCATGCGGTGCGGTTTACCTAGTTGATCTCAGGATTGAATATTTTTAGGATATCTCGCCCGAAGATCAGGTCAAGCCCTTGATGTTGGTGATGGGGAGTGCAGGTCTCCAGCGCAGTGGTCCGATTTGTAGGTGTAACACTGCTTCGCTGTGTACTAGTAACTTGCTGCCGTCCACCATCGTTGCAGAGAATCCTGAAGGCTTGTACTATTCCCGAAGTCGGTCGATTACTGCCTTGTTGCAGACGATGTGCAATGCTCCGCTGTCCACGAGTGCTTGGAGGCGTCGTTTTTTGCAGATGACCTCGAGCACAAGGGGCGGGCGTTGCTCGGAGTACCCAGAGATAGTTTCATTAATAGGGTCATAGGTGTTAGAAATACACTGACGGAAAGTATTGTCCACATGTTTGTGACTTAGAGGAATTTTGCCATTTTAGGGGGTCATGGACATTAAGCCTTATTCTTCTGGTGTGCCTAGTGTATGTAGGTTGGGGTAAGGCTCTACGCCCATGCCTTACATCACACAAGTATAACGATATTTACAACAAATCAGAAAATAACAATCTTGGTACATGTGGACAATTATTGCCAGGCGCAAACAGCAAGTTACATCAACCCCAAACTAGTACCTAATCCACCGCCCTTTCGCCTTAGACACCGCCCTCACCCTCCTGGGCATGCTTTCTACCAGGTGGGTGCACACATCCGCCGGGATCTTCTCCCATTTCTCCTGCACCCGCTCCCAAAGGTCCAGCATACAAGTGGGAGGCTGATAAGGCTTGGCCAGCTGCCTCTTGAGATGCGCCCATAAATGCTCCGTTGGGTTGAGGTCGGGTGAGGAAGACGGCCACTCTAGCACCCCAGAATCTTGCTCTCAAAGCCACTCCTGTACGATACGCGACTTGTGCTTCGGGTCGTTGTCGTGCTGGAAGATAGTTTTTGAGGTTGTAAGCTGGTAAAGCTCAATCGTACTGTTGAGATCGTCCTGCAGTATACTCAGCGAGAGCAGTCCGTCCATCCTACCATATGTTTTGCTCATGAAACCCGCTCCCTTTTACGACATGCAGTCGTAAATCATCAAGCAACCGCCCTCGTGTTTGACGGTCTGCTTGATTTGGTGTCTTTGGAGGGCAGTCCCTTCGTGAACGCAGGCGTATGAGAGTCCGTCGGATGCAAGACGACCGATCTTGGTCTCATCCACACAGATAACTCGCTTCTAGTCGTCAACCGTCCAGTCTGCGTGGGCACGCGCCCATTCCAGCCTATCGCGTATGTTTTTCCGAGAGTGTCGCGGCTTCTTGGGATGCTTGATTGCGACAAGTCCGCTCCCATTCAAGGCGTTACGCAATGTCTTAGGATGCAACGTGATGCCGTGCTACTTCTCAACGATTTTCGCCACGTGAGCGGAGATTTCTGCCTCCTCGCTGATAATCGACCGAACTATGCCGCGGCGAACTCTCTCTGTCACTAAGCGAGGGCGACCGGCTGAGGGCATCGTAGGACACACGTCATCGCGGCTAGACTCTACAATCGTCTTGATGGACCGAACTCTTCCCTATGGCTAGCTGTTTAGCGATTCAACGATTGCTCTACCCCCTCCGCAACAAGGGAATGATCTATGCGTAGAGCGCCTCATCTAACAGGTTTCATGACGGCCTAATCGTCGCAGCGGTCCTAGCCTATCTCCTCACTACTCGATAGTCGCGAGGGCAAGTAAGAAGAAATAGCGAGGTTAGGAAATAGATCTACTACGCTTGGCCTAAACTGTCCGGATGCACCCACGCGGACGAAATCTCGTCCTCGGTAAAAAATCGACCCCTATAAAACTGAAACCAGCATCCGTCACATACAGTACAGTACTACTTTACATCCAACCCCGAAATTTGCTTCGTAACTAAACAAAGAAGGCACCAAACCAGTACGAGAAAAGTTTTAAGGCAACTATCCGGGCAATACTTTCCGTCAGTGTAGATTACAAATCCCACTTTTGTATTTGTACTTTTATATCATAGTTTTGGTTAGAATGTTCTAGTGGGTTAGGGTGTACTCACAAAATCCCAACCTCACCCAATTGTGATCCCCCCAATCTCCAATTACCGAATTGGAGATTCCGGAGATCCCAATGGGGATTCCCTCCGATTCCCCCTTCATCCATTCTCCGTTACCTTGCCATGTACTTATAGACCCTTGGGCTCCTTACCTAATCAATCATTTCAGTTCTATTTCTTACATGGTATCAGTGCGACCTATCCGCACACGCGGATCAAGGTCCTAATCTGACGTGCCTGAGCTACGCGCACCTCACCATCGCGACATTCGTTTCGAGTCGTCGGAATTTTCGACGTGCTCCACTCTCCAGTCGCGCCTCTCATCGTTGATTGCCTTTGCGCATGACATCTTTGAATTTCTCATCTTTGAAGCTTTCACGCTTCTCATCGTCGATTTCCTCCTCGGTTCTCCTTGGTCGAATCTCAATTTCAACCATCTCTTAAAACTCGTTTTCGACTTTCCTTTCGGATCCCGCCAGCATAGGCGAACTCCCCTCGCGGAATCGCCTCCATGAACGTCACGCGTCAAACAAGAGCAGGTACACGGGTGGAAGCGGAGCGGAGCTGGTTGCGGAGCTGGTTACAGAGCTGTGTAGCTGCGGGACAGGGCCTGGGGGGGTGTGTGCGTCCGGGGTTAGACTTAGGCTCAGATTTAGTTTCAAGTCGGTGTTTAAACAAATTTCCACCGACGCCATTTCCTTCTTAGCGGCATTTCGGCGAAGCCAACTGAGTGATTTTCAGCAATTCTTGTCGACCAATTTCCAAAAGTGCCGCGCTGCGCACCGAAGTTCTTATCGGTAACTTAAGAGCGTCGCCTCGCGAAAATCAAACAGGAATGGCTTACTCAACCACTTCACTCGCCAACCCGATCCCGCTTCTTCGTCTCGAGCCGGACGGTAAATGCTGCAACTACAAGGCTTGGCGCTATGGTGTCGACAAGCACCTCCTCAGTCGCGAAGTGAAGGGGCTCGAGCTCACCGACGTTCTTCTCAACATTGGTGACGACAAAAAGCCTTCTAAACCCAATGGTCCGCCGATCCAGCTAATGCCGCCGCCAAAGCAGTTTATGCTGCTGCACTGCTCAAGTACAAGAATTGGGGGAAGGCCGATGGTGCGGTCATTAGTGTTTTCTTGGGCACCACTCCTTCCAAACTCATAGAAACCTACCATAACTACCCGTCTGCCAACGCCATTTGGCTCTACCTTGAGGATCGCTTCCTGAACAAGACTGCAGTGGGAGTTGCTATACTCATCCCCAGCATGTTCCAAGTGCGGCTCGAGGACTTGCCAGGCATGGCGGACTATGTCACCAAGGTGCAGTCCATTCATGGTGAACTCAAACAGTTGGGGATAGTCTTCCCCGAGCAAGCCCCTGCAGCCGCTCTCCTAGTCGGCCTCACTCCGGCATATGAAGTCACACGCAAGATGCTCTTGGGCCTTGCTCCTGCAGACCTCACATTTGCCAAGGTCTCATCCGCGCTCCTTTCTGCCGAAAAGGACAACAGCGCTCAAGCCAAGGCCAATGCAATCCGCGCTCCCGTGCCTCAAGCCTATGCCGCTTCGGCGCCATTCCACCGCAACCGCTTCCCCCCGTGTCCCTATGTCATCAAGCGCGGCCCTCGTGCCAGCCAGGTGTGTGGCGGCACCAACCACGCCTTTGCCTCCTGCTTCAAGAAAAAGGATGACGATTGGTATGCCGTCAATGGGACCGCCTCGAAGCCGCCAAGCTGGATGGTCAATCGTGCTCCTCGCAAGGTCAATCAAGTGGAAGCGCAGGAATCCGTGCAGGCTGCTGTAGCTCCCACTACTGATGTGCGCCTCCACATGTTGTTCCTTGGCACTGCCATGATTAATGAGACAATTTCGCAGTGTCCCGGCTCACAAAGCACCTCAGCCACAATAGAGTTCACCCTCGACAGTGGGGCCACTCACACGGTTCTCAAGGAAGAACACTCCTTCAAGCCATACGAGACACCAATCCGTCTACTAGGAGCAGACTCCAGTTTCACAACACACGCCAAGGGCTCCTCCACAGTTCCGTGCCCAGGCTTTCCTTCGGGCAGTGTAACCGGCATGTGTGTTCCCACACTACGCCACAATCTCGTAGCCCAACACGAGCTCCAACGGGCAGGCGTCACCACGATCTTCCCAGCACACTCGGATCACTGTGACCTCTTCGACCCTAAGTCCAACAAGCTCCTAGCACGCTTCACATTCAACAGTAGCAAGCTCTACACGCTGCGTTCACCTGCACCTCTCGCCGCTCTCTCCCAAGCGCAAGCTGCCAGCACCACTCCGTGTTCGTGTCGCAGCTTCGCCAACCCAACCATCCTCTACCACCATCGCTTGGGTCACCCCAACTTCCGTACACTTGCCGACATCGCTTCCAAGAAACTTCTTCTTGGCCTCCCATCGGCGCTTCCTCCACCAACAGACTCACCTGCACCCACCTGCCTGGACTGCACCAAGAGCAAGCTCAGGCAGCAGCCGCATCCTTCCTCCCCATCCGTCGCAGCTGCTCCGCTGGACCTAGTGCACATGGATGTCTGGGGCCCAGCTCCAGTCGCATCCCGAGGCGGTCATCGGTACTTTCTTACACTAGTCGATGACCACTCGCGGTATGTTTCTGTGCACCTCCTGCATACCAAGGCGGAGGCACCTGATGTCATCATGGCGTGGGTGCGCCAGGCTCAAGTCACGTTCGGCACTCCTCTGAAGTGCCTCGATTCTGATGGCAGGGGAGAATTTTGCAATGGCAAACTCGATAACTTCTGTGCGGCCCAAGGGATTCGGCAAACCTTTACGCTCCCCGAAAGCCCGCAGCAGAATGGCATTGCAGAGAGCCGCAACCACACCTTGGTTCAGATCGCTCGCTGCCTCCTCAGTCACGCCAACGCACCACGGTCACTCTGTGGATATGCCCTCTTCCATGCGGCACTCCTCTACAATCTTTATCCGCATCCCCACCGGCACGACACCACACCTACCGCTCTCTGGCTCGGGGTCACGCCTTCCGCCCGCTCTCTACGCGTCTGGGGGTGTACCGCGTATGTGTTGCTAAGCCCCCACATGCGCAGGAAGCAAGGTGGCAAGCTTGGTCCCAAAACCCAGACCTGCATGTACCTCGGGCACAACTCCGACTCCCCAGACTACTTATTCCTCAACCCAATCACCAGACAGCTGATTCGCAGCCGTGATGTCGTCTTCGATGAGACACGCCCATTCCACTCTGCGACCACGGGCGAGCCTCCTCCATCTCCCCCGACGCTTGTTTGGGCAGACTTCGATGCCCCACCTCCGGCCGCTGCCCCTTCTCCAGGGCCTTCTCCGTCCGGCGTGTCTCACCCGGCCTCCCCAGTATCCTCCGCAGCGGCACCTCCTCCTGCTCCGCCTTCCCTGCGCGTCGAGCCCGGCTCACCAGTCTCCTACCGGAGGCGCCCAGTCCCTCCGGTCCCACTGCAGCCGCCTTCGTCTCCGGTCTCTAGTCGCACTCGTTCCAAGAGACCGGCTCCGCCTCTCGTCTGGGGACCAGCCGCCTTCTCCATCCGGTGTTCGGTCACCCCGCCTCCTCCTGCCGGGGGTGATGTCCCCTCCATCCGTATTCCCCCCCGTGCACTTCTGGAGGACAGGCATGAGGAGCTGTTTGACCTTCACGCGGTCTGCCAATTTCTCTCTCACATCTTCCCGGACATTACTAACTGCCCTTCCCTCAACTTCACCGAGAACCCGACCATTCCGACTCCTCGCACAAAAGAGGAAGCTCTCTCGGGGCCTTATAAGAAGGAGTGGAAGGCAGCAATGGATGTGGAGAACGAGGCGTTCATTCGCAATAATAGCTTTGACGATATCGTTCCCCCTTCCGGTGTCAACATCGTCGGCGGAAAATGGATCTTCCGAGTCAAACAACTCCCAGGTGAAGCTCCACTGTTCAAGGCACGATACGTGGTCAAGGGTTTCACCCAGAAGTAGTATCTCGACTTCTTCGAAACCTTCTCGCCCATGGCCAAGCTCCCAACTGTGCGCACTCTTCTTGATATAGCCGCTCGCGGCAACTTCGAGATCAAGTCCATGGATGCCTCCTCTGCCTTTCCCCAAGGCCAGCTCAAGGAGGATGTTCACATGGAACGCCCACCGGGGTTTCCTGGCACTTACCCTGCCAACACAGTGTGGAAGCTGAAGTGCCCAGTGTATGGCCTCAAGCAGGCTCCTCGTGAGTGGCACAACAAGGTGAAGGAAGTCCTCCTCGCACTTGACTTCCATCCCTCTGCCTCAGATTCCAGTCTCTTCGTTCGTCACTCCTCCGAGCCCTTCTACATCCTCGTCTACGTCGACGACTTCATTCTAGCCGCCAGAGATCCAGCCGACATGGCAGCTGTCCAGTCTGCTCTCAGCTCCGCCCTTCTCATGAAGGATCTTGGTGACCTCAAGAACTACCTGGGGATGGAGATCACTCGTGACCGCCAGGCTTGCACGATCACCCTCTCCCAGGAGTCCTACATCGACAACCTTCTCAAGCGGTTCGACATGGACTCCAGCAACTCTGTCTCCACTCCACTCCCAGTACAGCATCAGCTCACGGCCCCTCCAGTTCCTTCTCCTGACGCCTGCAAGGACCCGTACCCTGGGCTAGTCGGTTCACTCATGTATGCCATGATGTGCACTCGACCAGACTTGGCTTACCCGGTTAGTGTCCTCTCTCGGTACGTCTCCCCCGGACGCTACACTGCCTCGCATTGGTCTGCAGCCAAGAGGGTCCTCCGCTATCTACAAGCCACCAAGTCTCACATCCTCACTCTTGGTGGTACCTCTCCAGTCAAGCTCGAGGGATACACAGACTCCTCATGGGCCGATGACCAGACTGACAGACGCTCCTCCCAAGGGTACTGCTTCACCCTTGGTAGCGGAGTCATCAGCTGGCGCTCCACTCGGTCCTCTGCAGTCTCCCTGTCGTCCTGCGAGGCCGAGCTCTACGCGAGCACAATGGCTGCTCAAGAGGCACGCTGGCTCTCCTTTCTCCTCGCTGAGTTAGGCTACCCCCAGCAGTCGCCCACCCTGTGGTGTGACAACCAGAGTGCCATTCATCTCACCAAGGATCCTGTGTTCCACTCTCGCACCAAGCACATCGAACTTCGTCATTTCTTCATCCGAGATCTTGTTCAGAGTGACCAGCTGACGGTACGGTACATCGCCTCAGATTGCAACCTCGCCGACCTCTTTACCAAGGCTCTCGGCAAGGCTGACCACCATCGCCTTCTCCGTTCCATGGGGCTATGTGTTCCTTGATTGGGTTTGCAGTCTATGGGGGTGTGTTAGAAATAGACTGCAAATACCACTTTTGTATTTGTACTTTTATATCCTAGTTTAGGTTGTGAATGTTCTAGTGGGTTGGGGTGTACTCACAAATCCCAACCTCACCCAATTGTGATCCCCCCAATCTCCAATTACCCAATTGGAGATTCCAGAGATCCCAATGGGGATTCCCTCCAATTCTTCCTTCATCCATTCACTCTCACCTTGCCATGTACTTATAGAGCCTTGGGCTCCTTTCCTTATTAATATTTTCAACTCTATTTCTTACACCACTCAGATGGTTCTCAAGGAAGAACACTCCTTCAAGCCATACGAGACACCAATCTGTCTACTAGGAGCAGACTCCAGTTTCACAATACACGCCAAGAGCTCTTCCACAGTTCCGTGCCCAGCTTTTTCTTCGGGCAGTGTTACCAGCATGTCTGTTCCCACACTACGCCACAATCTCATGGCCCAACACGAGCTCCAACGAGCAGGCGTCACCACGATCTTCCCAGCACACTCGGATCACGGTGACCTCCTCGACCCTAAGTCCAACAAGCTCCTAGCACGCTTCACACTCAACAGTAGCAAGCTCTACACGCTGCGTTCACCTGCACCTCTCGCCGCCCTCTGCTAAGAGCAAGCTGCAAACACCACTCCATGTTCCTATCGCAGCTTCGCCAACCCAACCATCCTCTTCTACCATCGCTTGGGTCACCCCAACTTCCGTAGGCTTGCCGACATCGCTTCCAAGAAACTTCTTCTTGGCCTCCCGTCGGCGATTCCTCCACAACCAGACTCACCTGCACCCACCTGTCTGGACTGCACCAAAAGCAAGCTCAGGCAGCAGCCGCACCCTTCCTCCCCATCCGTCGCATCTGCTCTGCTGGACCTAGTGCACATGGATGTCTGGGGCCCACCTCCAGTCGCATCCCTTGGCGGTCATCGATACTTTCTTACACTAGTCGATGACCATTCGCGGTTTGTTTCCGTGCATCTCCTGCACACCAAGGCGGAGGCACCTAGCGTCATCATCGCATGGGTTTGCTAGGCTCAAGTCATGTTCGGCACTCCTCTGAAGTGCCTCCATTCTGATGGCGGGGGAGAATTTCGCAATGGCAAACTCGATAACTTCTGTGCGGCCCAAGGGATTCGGCAAACCTTCACGCTCCCCGAAAGCTCACAGCAGAACGGCATTGCAGAGGGCCGCAACCACACCTTGGTTCAAATCGCTCGCTGCCTCCTCAGTCACGCCAACGCACCACGGTCACTCTGGGGATATGCCCTTTTCCATGCGGCTCTCATTGACAATGTTTATCCGCTTCCCCACCGGCCCGACACTACACCTACCTTTCTCTGGCTTGGGGCCACGCCCTCCGCCCACTCTCTACGCGTCTGGGGGTGTATCACATATGTCTTGCTCAGCCTCCATACGCGCAGGAAGCAAGGTGGCAAGCTTGGTCCCAAAACCCAGACCTGCATGTACCTCCGGCCGCTGCCCCTTCTCCGGGGCCTTCTCCGTCCAGCGTGTCTCATCCGGCCTCCCCGGTATCCTCCGCAGCGGCACCTCCTCCTGCTCCGCCTTCCCCACTCGTCGAGCCCACCTCACCAGTCTCCTACCAGAAACGCCCAGTCCCTCCGGTCCCACTGCAGCCGCCTTCGTCTCCGGTCTCTAGTCGCACTCGTTCCAAGGGATCGGCTCCGCCTCTCGCCTGTGGACCGGCCGCCTTCTCCATCCAGTGTTTGGTCACCCCGCCTCATCCTGCCGGGGGTGATGTCCCCTCCATCCGTATTCCCCCTCGTGCACTTCTGGTGGACAGGCATGAGGAGTTGTTTGACCTTCACGCAGTCTGCCAATTTTTCTCTCACATCTTCCCAGACATTACTGACTGCCCTTCCTTCAACTTCACCGAGAACCCGACCATTCCCACTCCTCGCACAAAAGAGGAAGCTCTCTGTGGTCCTTATAAGAAGGAATGGAAGGCAGCAATGGATGTGGAGAACGAGGCGTTCATTTGCAACAACAGCTTTGACGATGTTGTTCCCCCTTCCGGTGTCAACATCGTCGACGGAAAATGGATCTTCTGAGTCAAAGCACTCCCAGGCAAAGCTCCACTGTTCAAGGCACGATACGTCGCGAAGGGTTTCACCCAGAAGGAGTATCTCGACTTCTTCGAAACATTCTCGCCCACGGCCAAGCTCCCGACTGTGCGTGCTCTTCTTGATATAGCCGCTCGCGGCAACTTCGAGATCAAGTCCATGGACGCCTCCTCTGCCTTTCTCCAAGGCCAGCTCAAGGAGGATGTTCACATGGAACGCCCATCAGGGTTTCCTGGCACTTATCCTGCCAACACAGTGTGGAAGCTGAAGCTCCAGTGTATGGCCTCAAGCAGGCTCCTCGTAAGTGGCACAACAAGGTGAAGGAAGTCGTCCTCGCACTTGACTTCCATCCCTCCTCCTCGGATTCCAGTCTCTTCGTTCGTCCCTCCTCCTAGCCCTTCTGCATCCTCGTCTATGTCGACGACTTCATTCTAGCCGCCAGAGATCCAGCCGACATGGCAGCTGTCCAGTCTGCTCTCAGCTCCGCCCTTCTCATGAAGGATCTTGGTGACCTCAAGAACTACTTGGGGATGGAGATCATTCGTGACCGCCAAGCTCGCACGATCACCCTCTCCCAGGAGTCCTACATCGACAACCTTCTCAAGCGTTTCGACATGGACTCCAGTAACTCTGTCTCGACTCCACTCCCACTACATCATCAGCTTATGGCCCCTCCAATTCCTTCTCCTGACACCTGCAAGGACCCGTACCCTGAGCTAGTCGGTTCACTTATGTATGCCATAATGTGCAGTCGACCAGACTTGGCTTACCCGGTTAGTGTCCTCTCTCGGTACGTCTCCCCCAGACGCTACACTGCCTCACATTGGTCTACAGCCAAGAGGGTCCTCCGCTATCTACAAGCCACCAAGTCTCACATCCTCACTCTCGGTGGTACCTCTCCAGTCAAGCTCGAGGGATACACAGACTCCTCATGGGCCGATGACCAGACTGACAGATGCTCCTCCCAAGGGTACTGCTTCACTCTTGGTATCGGAGTCATCAGCTGGCGCTCCAATCGGTCCTCTGCAGTCTCCCTGTCGTCCTGCGAGGCCGTGCTCTACGCAGGCACAATGGCTGCTCAAGAGGCACGCTGGCTCTCCTTTCTCCTCGCTGAGTTAGGCTACCCCTAGCAGTCGCCCACCCTATGGTGTGACAACCAGAGCGCCATTCACCTCACCAAGGATCCTGTGTTCCACTCTCGCACCAAGCACATTGAACTCCGTCATTTCTTTATCCGAGATCTTGTTCAGAATGACCAGCTGATGGTACGGTACATCGTCTCAGATTGCAACCTCGCCGACCTCTTTACCAAGGCTCTTGGCTATGTGCTCCTTGACCGGGTTTGCAGTCTATGGGGGTGTGTTAGAAATAGATTGCAAATCCCACTTTTGTATTTGTACTTTTATATCCTAGTTTAGGTTAGGAATGTTCTAGTGGGTTGGGGTGTACTCACAAAATCCCAACCTCACCCAATTGTGATCCCCCCAATCTCCAATTACCCAATTGGAGATTCCGGAGATCGCAATGGGGATTCCCTC
Organism: Closterium sp. NIES-67; assembly: GCA_027943415.1. Classification (NCBI taxonomy): domain Eukaryota; kingdom Viridiplantae; phylum Streptophyta; class Zygnematophyceae; order Desmidiales; family Closteriaceae; genus Closterium; species Closterium sp. NIES-67. The sequence continues at coordinate 300,439 of BQMB01001600.1, read as the reverse complement.
CGATTCTCCCTTCATCCATTCTCCCTTACCCTGCCATGTTCTTATAGAGCCTTGGGCCCCTTACCTAATTAATCATTTCAGCTCTATTTCTTACAGAGGAGAGAGAGGAGGATGCGCAATGTGAGGAGGGAGAGGAGGAGGATGCGCAAGATCAGGAAGTGACTGCAGCGGTAGAGTTGGGAGAGGCCGGAAAATGGCAAGGAGTAAAAGACTCGTCTTTAAGCGGGAATGGAGGGAGTATAATGATTCTTATCGCAGCAACTCGCCCCTTAAATACACAGAAGCGAAGAAAGAGAAGTCGTAAAGGTAAAAAGATTGCTAAGTACTTCCTTGGCTTGCTTTGTGCCCAGCTGCATGTTTGGGAATGAAAGTTCGTCTGGTATTTATTCATGTTCGTGTTCAAGCAGATCCTTATCTTACGACCTCCTTATTTTTGGTGGCTACCCAACATTCAGATTCCAATCAATGAACTCTCTCGCCAACTTCTGTCAAGTGTCGCCGGAAAACCACGAGCGAAGATCCAGGAGTGAGCGTTGCCAGAAAGAGCAAACATGTCTCATTGCAATAGGGGAATTTGAGTCCGTTCACGATGAATCCTGCCTGACTGGCAAGGGAAAGCACTCAAGGGGCGAACCTTTGGGCAGCTTTCTTGAACCAAACCACCCCCCCGCTGCTGCCAGTCAAAGAGGCTGCGCGATATGCCAGCGCACCAGATTCACCAGCCGTCGGAGTTGAAAACGTGATGCATGGCCTTCGTGATGGGTTCGCGATGTGAGGACAAGAATTCTGCTTACTGACCCGCGTATATGAACCCTTGTAAAGACTAATCTTAAACTATTATATGGTAAAATAAACCAACTTATGTAGTAATTAAGTGCACATGGGTCCTGATAATTACCATCAGCCAACGTATTTTTCTGAAAATTTAGCAAGACCAAGGGTGCTCTTCTGGGAGATTACGGTATTCTCATTGCATGTTTATCATGATAAACGAGTCACATTCACTCCAAGTCATGCGTGATGTGTGTGTTATGCTGGCCCGGCCCATTGTATTAGTAGAGTGCAATTTACCCGTCTTGTGCGTCATGCTTCTACCCAAAGCGCTAAATTCCCCTTCATGCATTTCCAGGGCATCGGGCCATCGACTGCTCACTAAGATATGTGAATTCCGGAAGGAGCGGCCGATCATTCGCATTAGTAAAATCCACATTTGGTCTACCACCACAGGTTTATTATCAGAGCATCTAAATCTAAGCCTATTTAAATTGGATGTTCGAGTTTTATAGGCCAAAGACCTCAAGAGTGCAGGAATCTGAGAAGTAAGCCAAAAGAAGAAGAAGAAAAAAACAAGAGTGGACTAAATCATCTTAGGGTTGCGGAGCTATTTTTGTATTTTTTGCAAGTTTAGGCATGTGATTTTGCATTTTACATCAAGATTATGACAATTACCATTTGATGCAATGCTATTTTACAGTTGTGAATAAAGTGTTAGTATAAATCGTTTGTATACATTGTTTTTAAGCTATAGACTATAATAGTAAACCCACTTTCTAGTTGGGTCCAACTAGAAACGACCCAACAGTGAATATGTTTTTGGAGGGGCGGGCAGCAGCCCCCGTTTTTTACCAAGCCGTAGGCCACGAAATCGAATTGTGCTTGCGACATTTCGCACTGGCGACAAAATTTACGACCATAGATTTGCGTGGTTAGCATTTTGACCAATCAGGGCCCAGCCGCCCAGCCTCAGTTTTGCTGGAGTAGTGAACCCGGGTCCAACTTGAAATTCAAGTTGGGCCCACTTGGTGCAGCTTACAAGCAGTGGGGGCTGGGCGACAGGTGGCGCGCTCCTTGCGATTTTGCCCAAGCCATTTTCCCCACCGTACGTCATGTTTTCCCCGCCAACCAATCAGGTAACTGCATCTTCTCGCCCAGTTTCCCCTGCTTGCATTTCTCGACAGTGTACCCTCTGCCCCGTCGCAGTTTTGTCCCTTAGTCGCAAAAACCGACGTCGGGGCCTTTTCTAGTTGGACCCGCCTTCACTATTTTGACCCCTCGCTTTAATAGTGCATCGCTATCGTTTTCCAGGTTTGACACAGCCAACTCGAAAATTGAGGGATAATCCCTGTTTCCAAGAATCGAACCTGGGTCATCTGCCAAAACTCAAACCTACTACCCATCACGCTAATTAGAATACACATATCGTGAATCTGAATAAAACAATTGTTTTTTAGTTGCGACAAATCAAACGCTCCTAGGGTTCTGCCCTCTGTTTTTGCTTCCTTATGCTCGCTTCTCACGTTGCGGTTTCAGCCATGCCACCTCGCCACCTAAATTCCTACCCAAGGCAAGTAGTTCTATGGGTTCATTTTTCTCTTTTCAAAATCGTTTTTCCATCTCTTCTAGTAAGGGGTTTCAACATCGGGATTGACGGAGGGGAATGGCGGCGGGATTGACGGGGGGAATGGTGACGGGATTGGCGACGGAATTGACGGGGGATTGGCGAGGGCGGCATTGACGGCGGGATTGACGGGGGGGGGGGACGGGGTTGATTAGGGGACTGGCGGGGACTCTCTCTCGCTCTCTCATTGCCTCTTTCTCTTTGCCCCCCCCCCCTCCCCCCCTTCTCTCTCTCTCTCTCTCTCTCTCTCTCTCTCTCTCTCTCTCTCTCTCTCTCTCTCTCTCTCTCTCTCTCTCTCTCTCTCTCTCTCTCTCTCTCTCTCTTTCGTTCTCTCTCTCTTTATCCTCTCTATATCTCCTTATCTTCCTCTCTCACACTACCTCTCTCCCTCACTCTCTCTCTGCTCCCCCCCCCCCTCTCTCTCTCTCTCTCTCTCTCTCCCTCTTTCTCTCTCTCTCTCTCTCTCTCTCTCACCCTACCTCACTCTCTCTACCTCTCCCTATCTCTCTCTCTCTCTCTCTCTCTCTCTCTCTCTCTCTCTCTCTCTCTCTCTCTCTCTCTCTCTCTCTCTCTCTCTATCTCGTTCTCTCTTTCTGTTCTCTCTCTTTCTCTTGTTCTCTCTCTCTCACACACTACCTCTCTCTCTCACACTTTCTTTTCCTCTCACAAACATACGCACTACTTCTATCTCTCTGCCCCTCTCTCTCTCCCTCTCTCTCTCCCTCTCTCTCTCTCTCTCTTTGCCCCTCTCTCCCTCTCTCTCTGTGCCCCCCCCCCTCTCTCTCTGTATCTCTCTCTCTCACCCTACCTCTCTCTCTCTCTATCTCTTTCTCTCTCTCTCTCTCTCTATCGTTCTCTCTCTCGTTGTCTTCTATCTCTCTCGTTCTCTTTCTCTCTCAGACTACCTCTCTCTCTCTCTCCCTCTCTCTCTCTCTCTCTCTCTCTCTCTCTCTCTCTCTCTCTCTCTCTCTCTCTCTCTCTCTCTCTTTCTCTCTCTCTCACTCTCTCTCTCTCTCTCTCTCTCTCTCTCTCTCTCTCTCTCTCTCTCTCTCTCTCTCTCTCTCTCTCTCTCTCTCTCTCTCTCTCTCTCTCTCTCCCCCTCTCGCTTTCTTACCATTTTCTCTCTCTTTAGATTTGTTGAACCTCTATCTGATACGTCGTTCGTTTCTTCAATCCTCATTTCCATTTCCCGTGCAATACCTTTAAACTTGTGTTTGTGTTCATTCTTTTCTTATTCTTGCGACCACTTCTCTTTTCACACATTAGCCCACTCACTCATTCTCTGTTATTTTTTCTCTCATTCTCCTATTCACTCTCATTCTCGCATTCTATCATTCTCTCATTATCTGGTTTTCTGATTCTCCCATTGTTCCATCCCTACCTCATTCTTTCATTCTCTAGTTTTTTCAATTTACTCATTTTCTCAATCCTCCCATTGACCATTCTCCCATATTCTCATTCTCTGGTTTTCTGATTTTTTCATTGTCTCATTCTCCCGTAGATCATTCTATAATGCTCTTGATATCGCATTGTTGTATTTTCCTACTTCTTTTACGCATTAGCCAACTCACTCATTATCTTGTTTCTTTATGCTCTCATTCTCCCATTCACTCCCACATTCTCTCATTGTCTCATCTCTTATTGACTCATTCTACCATTGTTCCCTCCTTCCCTCATTTTCTCATCCTCTACTTTTTTTATTCTCTCATTGTCACATTCTACTATTGACCACTCGCCCATTTTCTAATTCTCTCATTGTCTCAATTTTCCCATTGACCATTTTCTCATTTCCCGGTTTTCTCATCCCCCCCTCCCCCACCCCCACCCCTCTCTCCATCTCAACATCTCTCGTCCCATTTTCTTACCCCTGTCTGATATGTCGTTCATTTCTTCAATCCTCGTTTTCATTTCCCGTATTCTACCATGTCTTGTTTTCTCAATTAACTTGTATTCTTTTCTTCTTCTTCGTTTTTCCACGTGTGTTGGTGCATCAGGAATGCTTCAGGAAGAGATCTCTGGTTTCCAACAGTGGTTTTTATCTAGAATAACATGTTTTAAATGTTTTATGCTTCTTGCGATATTTCTTTCTCCTCATGCATCTTAGAGTCCATGCGTTGTGTCGGTGTTCTCGTTCTTTTGCTTTGTGTTGGGATGGGACCTTTTTCCATTTTGCTACTGTTTGTTTGATAGACGGGTGGTGCATTTTGTGTATGCAAGAAAGTGGGTTGTATTGATTGTCTCAAGTAAGTTTTTTTGACTTTCCATATTGAGTGCAGTCATTTGAATTGGAGATGATGAGTGCAATCCATTTTGTTATTGTCATGAAATGTACTGCCTCGAAATATGTCGTGTGACTTGTCCACTAGGCTTTCGATTTCCCCCACTTAGCTGGGGAAGCGATTGCCTTTTTTTGTCGTCGACAAAAATACGTGGTTTTGCAATTATGGAAAACATTTACAATTTTTGTTTTCCATAATTTGTTTTACCAATAATATAGTGTAATTAATACATTACACTATATTACATATATATAACAAAATCCCATTAAAATAGTTTAGGAAGAGATATTTTTTTTTCTTTCCTTTTTTTCTAAAAACACAAAACAAGAAAGAATGGAAAACATGAACACATTTGTTTTTTATTATTCTCAATCTTGAAGTATAGCATTATGGTACGTAGTTCTAGTATGGCGCTTTTATCCAACTATTTACATAGTCAAGCTAATGAATCCATATAGTTAAAATGAATGATTCCTACTATATTGGTCATTAATCTCCATCTTTTACTTCAATATAATAGCTTTTTTCACAAATTTATTAATTAAACTTGAAAAAAAATCTCGTCCGATCGATCGCAATAGGTTGCTCCGCAACCCCAAAAAAACCACAACCTGACTTTCTAATCGTCAAATCCGTTCTTGATGCACGTTTTTTTCGAGTTATAATATCAACTCCCTACTTACCCTATTCTAATGAACGTTGCAGGTGGCAATGACACTTATGGATAATATAATTGACATTATTAGTCGAATCTAGGACTATTGGGTGCATTCTCGTTTGCATGGCATCACATCGTCTGTTTGCACCATTTTGTTTGCATGGGTTTGGAGTGCAATGCCATATGTTGTGTGGTTTGGTGGGTTTGTGTGCCTCATATTCTCATTTTGTGCGTAAACAGATGTGTTTGGATTGTTCACGCCATCGAGCACATTTCAACGAGCCAAGAATTGTTGGAATTGGAGCACATATGACGACCAAAGTTGGAGTGCCCTATAAGAAGGAGGGATCATCATGTGTAGGACTTTTGTTCTCACCTTGCAGCTGCAGCATTTGGGGGTTGGATGCCAACCTCGCACAATATGCACATTGGGGATTTTGTCTTGCCAAGCTGGTTGAACCTGAGGATGGGGAGTCAAGACTTAGACTCTTGTCATGTTCTTCACCAAAGGCCTCCAGGGTCCTTCCCTTTCATCCTCCCCTTCTACCCTATCTTCCAATTGTGCTTCAATGTTTCTATCTCTAGACAACTATTGCCTCCGGCGCAGCTAAAAGCATTTAGAAAATACTCGTGCAATAGCCTCTAAGGCCTTGCCTTCAAATGTGGTCTCAAAGTAGCTGCTAGTCGTCAATACGAGCTGACAGCAATTTGCACTAGAAACAAATGAGATACAATCCACAAAGATGTCGTAATGGCCTTCGCATAGCCATGACCAAACTTCTGCTCCACCCTCTTGTAGTATTTCTGCTGATACAAGGACAGCTTCCTCTCTTCCCTGTTCCTCTCCAGGTTAATCCCCAGAACAGCGTTGTCCTCGGAATCTGCTTCACCTGGAACACTTCAGCTAGGTGCTCGCACACCTTCTTTACTTCCCCTGGAAGATGGAAGATGGAAGATGGAAGATAGATGGAAGATATCTGCCCCTTACTCGTCTTGTCCTAGAACCCCTTTCGCTGTTGCTCCATCCTCTAATAGCTTCTCAATCTCCTCTGCTTCACGGTTATCTGCAATATCTAGTAGCTTCCATGGATCATGGTCATCCTGTGCAGTTCATCCCTGCTCACTCTCCCTATGTGCCATCTCCACCTCTGCCATTGCATCCTTCTCCCCTGGCTCTATCTCCTGCTGCCTCACCTTTTCCATCCCCTTTCTCCCTTCTGTGGCCCTTTCCTCTGGAAGCTCCCACACCCACCATGTATGTGCTGCTTCTTCTCCAATCTCCCCTAATTCCTCTCCAATTCCTTCAATCGCTGTCTCCTCCAGCAGCCCTTCTACCTTCTCTAGGTTAGCTGCTTCCCTGGCTGTTACCAATGTCCGAACTCACCCTTTTCCATTTCAAGTAGGTGACATTCTCATAGAATATCACATCTCTGGTCACCACCACCTTCCTCTTCACATCCTTGCTCACCATGCACATCCCAAGGCTCAGCCCCATTTACTTCTAGGTAGTATTTTATGTTGGTTAGAGAAGGCTATAAGCAGATGATTCAATGGCTCCTTGGAAATTTCTGCAGCACTTCGTTATGACGCCCAGAAAACTCGCGACCTTCGAATAGCTATATCAAAAACTCCAATCGATGAAACGATCTGAAAATCGGATATGTTGTAGCTGGCAGCGTCAGCTTTCCACTGCAAGTTGAATCACTCGATTCCGTAGCTTAACGAGTGAGCTATGGCGTTTGGCGCACTGGGGGGTAATCTGCCCTAGGAGAAGTTGACAGTCCTCAGAGTCACTATGATGGAAGCTTACAAGATCAGAGACATGATGGAAAAGGCATTGAAGCGCAGTTGGAAGGTGGGGTAGGAAGGGAAGGATGAAAGGGAAGGACCCTGGAGGCCCATGGTCAAGAACATGACAAGAGTCAAAGTTTTGACTCCCCATCCTCAGGTTCAGCCAGCCTGGCAAGACAAAATTCACACTGTGCCAGGTTGGCCTCCAAACCCCAAATGCTGCAGCTGCAAGGTGGGGGCAAAAGTCCCACACATGCTGGTCCCTCCTCGTTATAGGGCTCTCCAACTTTGGTGTAGCAGCTGACAAGGACTTCCAACGAGTTGTAACAAATCCATCAAACATTTCTTCGTAACTTCTTCATATGTGCTCCGATTCCAACAATTCTTGGCTCGTTGGAATGTGCTCGATGTCATGCACAATCCAAGCACATCTGCACAAGCACAAGATGAACATGCAAAGACATGCAAACCCAACAAACCATACAAACAACGTAGCACACAAAACACATGCAAACGAAATGATTCAAACAGACGACAGGATGACGTGCAAATGAATATGCACCAACAGTTTATGGGTTGGTCCAGCTGGCTCCCTGTGTACTGTACTATGCAGCCCCACACCCGAGCCAGCCCCATATTCGGCGTCCTCCCATAGAATGCTTCATGTGGGGTCATATCTGCTGCCAAGCTCAAGGTAGGTAGCCCGTTCTTGACCCAACAAGCCATCCCTAAGGCATCTCCTCAGAACTTCCGTGATAATCCGCTGTCTGCCAGCAGTGTCCTTACACAGTCCAGCAGTGACTTATTCACCGTATCTGCTATACTGTTGTGCTGTGGAGTGTAAGGCACTGCCAGATGCCTCAGAGTCCCGTTGGAATGCAGGTGGCTGTTGAAATCCTCATTGACAAACTCCCCAGCATTGTCACTTCTCAGCACCTTCAGCTGCTTCCCACTCTGCCTTTCTGCTTCCACCATCCAGTCCAGAAAACTAGAGAAGACCTCTGTGTCACGTGTACCACCCACGTGTGCCTAGTCCCTAGGTTTGTAAAGGTGATGAAGTATCTGCTCCTGTGCCTGGATGCCACCCTCAGCGGCCCACACACATCAGCTACTACTATCTCCAGCGCTCCATATGGCTCCTGTACCTGATGCTTGGGATCGGGGGATTTGGTAATTTTTCCCCTCACACACTTGTCACAATTCCCTTGCTCCCATCCCCATCCTTCAGCTCCACTCCATTTGCTACCTCTTTCTGCACTTACTCCTTAATCCACTCCATCCCTGCATGTCCCAACCTCCTCTGCAGGGTTTCCATGTCCACCCTTGCCGCTGCTGCCACCATCAATACCACTTCCTTCTGCAGCTCCTCTACAGGTACACTTTTACAAGCTAGTGTGCAGCTCCTCCCTTGCCAGCACCCCTTCCTCCGTCGGTGGCTGGTATACGTAACCTTCTCAGCTGTCATGCCCTTCTCATTCAACAGCATCTCATACAGCCCATTCTTCAGCATCCCCTTGGCAACCACATTCCATGCATGGTGAAACATCCACACGCTGCCCTTGTTACTGAATTTCTTGCATCCAGAGTTGTCAAGCTGTGACTGACTGATCAAGTTCAGTGACAGACCATCAACCAGCAGCACATTCTCCTGTTTCAATTCCCCATAATACCCTTGCAAAACCAGATATCCCTCTCCCTTCACTTGCAATTTCCGGTCATCTCCCACAAGCACATACGGCACACGTGACGCCCTCAAACCATTCAGCCAAACACTGTGATTAGTCATGTGCTGAGTGCACCCGCTGTCCATGTACCATGCAGCTTCTCCGCCCCCCTTTTGCCAGCAGACACACTCCTGATGCACGTGCCACGTTCGCCTTGTGTGCACCACCCAAAATAATATCAGCTCCCCCTTTTTCTGCTTCAGCTGCCTTTGCCGGTGCTGAACCTTGCTGCTCTGTTCCCCTATAACTCCGGCCATTGGGGTTCGAGTAGCAATCGATCACTCTATGCCCTATCTGTAAGAAAAATAGTTCAAATGATTGATTAGGTAAGGAGCCCAAGGCTCTATAAGTACAAGGCAAGGTGAGAGAGAATGGATGAAGGGGGAATTGGAGGGAATCCCCATTGGGATCTCCGGAATCTCCAATTGGGTAATTGGAGATTGTGGGGATCACAATTGGGTGAGGTTGGGATTTGTGAGTACACCCCAACCCACTAGAACATTCACAACCTAAACTATGATATAAAAGTACAAATACAAAAGTGTTGTTTGCAGTCTATTTCTAACACACCCCCATAGACTGCAAACCCGGTCAAGGAGCACATAGCCCCATGGAACGGAGAAGGCGATGGTGGTCAGCCTTGCCGAGAGCCTTGGTAAAGAGGTCGGCGAGGTTGCAATCTGATGCGATGTACCGTACCGTCAGCTGGTCACTCTGAACAAGATCTCGGATGAAGAAATGACGAAGTTCGATATGCTTGGAGCGAGAGTGGAATACAGGATCCTTGGTGAGATGAATGGCACTCTGGTTGTCACACCACAGGGTGGGCAACTGCTGGGGGTAGCCTAACTCAGCGAGGAGAAAGGAGAGCCAGCGTGCCTCTTGAGCAGCCATTGTGCCCGCGTAGAGCTCGGCCTCGCAGGACGACAGGGAGACTGCAGAGGACCGAGTGGAGCGCCAGCTGATGACTCCGCTACCAAGGGTGAAGCAGTACCCCTGGGAGGAGCGTCTGTCAGTCTGGTCATCGGCCCATGAGGAGTCTGTGTATCCCTCGAGCTTGACTGGAGAGGTACCACCAAGAGTGAGGATGTGAGACTTGGTGGCTTGTAGATAGCGGAGGACCCTCTTGGCTGCAGACCAATGCGAGGCAGTGTAGCGTCCGGGGGAGACGTACCGAGAGAGGACACTAACCGGGTAAGCCAAGTCTGGTCGAGTGCACATCATGGCATACATGAGTGAACCGACTAGCTCAGGGTACGGGTCCTTGCAGGCGTCAGGAGAAGGAACTGGAGGGGCCGTGAGCTGATGCTGTAGTAGGAGTGGAGTGGAGACAGAGTTACTGGAGTCCATGTCGAACCGCTTGAGAAGGTTGTCGATGTAGGACTCCTGGGAGAGGGTGATCGTACAAGCCTGGCGGTCACGAGTGATCTCCATCCCCAGGTAGTTCTTGAGGTCACCAAGATCCTTCATGAGAAGGGCGGAGCTGAGAGCAGACTGGACAGCTGCCATGTCGGCTGGATCTCTGGCGGCTAGAATGAAGTCGTCGACGTAGACGAGGATGTAGAAGGGCTCGGAGGAGTGACGAACGAAGAGACTGGAATCTGAGGTAGAGGGATGGAAGTCAAGTGCGAGGAGGACTTCCTTCACCTTGTTGTGCCACTCACGAGGAGCCTGCTTGAGGCCATACACTGGGCGCTTCAGCTTCCACACTGTGTTGGCAGGGTAAGTGCCAGGAAACCCTGGTGGGCGTTCCATGTGAACATCCTCCTTGAGCTGGCCTTGAAGAAAGGCGGAGGAGGCGTCCATGGACTTGATCTCGAAGTTGCCGCGAGCGGCTATATCAAGAAGAGCGAGCACAGTCGGGAGCTTGGCCGTGGGCGAGAATGTTTTGAAGAAGTCGAGATACTCCTTCTGGGTGAAACCCTTCGCCACGTATCGTGCCTTGAACAGTGGAGCTTCGCCTGGGAGTTGTTTGACTCGGAAGATCCATTTTCCGCCGACGATGTTGACACCGCAAGGGGGAACAACATCCTCAAAGCTGTTGTTGCGAATGAACGCCTCGTTCTCCACATCCATTGCTGCCTTCCACTCCTTCTTATAAGGCCCCGAGAGAGCTTCCTCTTTTGTGCGAGGAGTCGGAATGGTCGGGTTCTCGGTGAAGTTGAGGGAAGGGCAGTCAGTAATGTCCGGGAAGATGTGAGAGAGAAATTGGCAGACCGCGTGAAGGTCAAACAGCTCCTCATGCCTGTCCTCCAGAAGTGCACGGGGGGGAATACGGATGGAGGGGACATCACCCCCGGCAGGAGGAGGCGGGGTGACCGAACACCGGATGGAGAAGGCGGCTGGTCCCCCAGGCGAGAGGCGGAGCCGGTCCCTTGGAATGAGTGCGACTAGAGACCGGAGACGAAGGCGGCTGCGGTGGGACCGGAGGGACTGGGCGCCTCCGATAGGAGACTGGTGAGCCGGGCTCGACGCGCGGGGAAGGCGGAGCAGGAGGAGGTGCCGCTGCGGAGGATACTGCGGAGGCCGGGTGAGACACGCCGGACGGAGAAGGCCCCGGAGAAGGGGCAGCGGCCGGAGGTGGGGCATCAAAGTCTGCCCAAACAAGCGTCGGGGGAGGTGGAGAAGGCTCGCCCGTGGTCGCAGAGTGGAATGGGCGTGTCTCATCGAAGACGACATCACGGCTGCGAATCAGCTGATTGGTGATGGGGTTGAGGAATAAGTAGTCTGGGGAGTCGGAGTTGTGCCCCAGGTACATGCAGGTCTGGGTTTTGGGACCAAGCTTGCCACCTTGCTTCCTGCGCGTGTGGGGGCTTAGCAATACATACGCGGTACACCCCCAGACGCGTAGAGAGCGGGCGGAAGGCGTGACCCCAAGCCAGAGAGCGGTAGGTGTGGTGTCGGGCCGGTGGGGATGCGGATAAAGATTGTAGAGGAGTGCCGCATGGAAGAGGGCATATCCCCAGAGTGACCGTGGTGCGTTGGCGTGACTGAGGAGGCAGCGAGCGATCTGAACCAAGGTGTGGTTGCGGCTCTCTGCAATGCCATTCTGCTGCGGGCTTTCGGGGAGCGTGAAGGTTTGCCGAATCCCTTGTGCCGCACAGAAGTTATCGAGTTTGCCATTGCGAAATTCTCCCCGCCATCAGAATTTAAGCACTTCAGAGGAGTGTCGAACGTGACTTGAGCCTGGCGCACTCACGCCATGATGACATCAGGTGCCTCCGCCTTGGTATGCAGGAGGTGCACAGAAACATACCGCGAGTGGTCATCGACTAGTGTAAGAAAGTACCGATGACCGCCTCGGGATGCGACTGGAGCTGGGCCCCAGACATCCATGTGCACTAGGTCCAGCGGAGCAGCTGCGACGGATGGGGAGGAAGGGTGAGGCTGCTGCCTGAGCTTGCTCTTGGTGCAGTCCAGGCAGGTGGGTGCAGGTGAGTCTGTTGGTGGAGGAAGCGCCGACGGGAGGCCAAGAAGAAGTTTCTTGGAAGCGATGTCGGCAAGTGTACGGAAGTTGGGGTGACCCAAGCGATGGTGGTAGAGGATGGTTGGGTTGGCGAAGCTGCGACACGAACACGGAGTGGTGCTGGCAGCTTGCGCTTGGGAGAGGGCGGCGAGAGGTGCAGGTGAACGCAGCGTGTAGAGCTTGCTACTGTTGAGTGTGAAGCGTGCTAGGAGCTTGTTGGACTTAGGGTCGAAGAGGTCACAGTGATCCGAGTGTGCTGGGAAGATCGTGGTGACGCCTGCCCGTTGGAGCTCGTGTTGGGCCACGAGATTGTGGCGTAGTGTGGGAACCCACGTGCCAGTCACACTGCCCGAAGGAAAAGCTGGGCACGGAACTGTGGAGGAGCCCTTGGCGTGTGTTGTGAAACTGGAGTCTGCTCCTAGTAGACGGATTGGTGTCTCGTATGGCTTGAAGGAGTGTTCTTCCTTGAGAACCGTGTGAGTGGCCCCACTGTCGAGGGTGAACTCTATTGTGGCTGAGGTGCTTTGTGAGCCAGGATACTGCGAAATCGTCTCATTAATCATGGCAGTGCCAGGGAACAACATGTGGAGGCGCACATCAGCAGTGGGAGCTACAGCAGCCTGCACGGATTCCTGCGCTTCGACTTGATTGACTTGGTGAGGAGCACGATTGACCATCCAGCTTGGCGGCTTGGAGGCGGTCCCATTGACGCCATACCACTCGTCATCCTTCTTCTTAAAGCAGCAGGCAACGGCGTGGTTGGTGCCGCCACACACCTGGCCGGCACGAGGGCCGCGCTTGATGACATAGGGACACGGGGGGAAGCGGTTGTGCTGGAATGGCGCCGAAGCGGCATAGGCTTGAGGCACGGGAGCGCGGATTGCATTGGCCTTGGCTTGAGCGCTGTTGTCCTTTTCGGCAGAAAGGAGCGCGGATGAGACCTTGGCAAATGTGAGGTCTGCAGGAGCAAGGCCCAAGAGCATCTTGCGTGTGACTTCGTATGCCGGAGTGAGGCCGACTAGGAGAGCGGCTGCAGGGGCTTGCTCGGGGAAGACTATCCCCAACTGTTTGAGTTCACCATGAATGGACTGCACCTTGGTGACATAGTACGCCATGCCTGGCGAGTCCTCGAGCCGCACTTGGAACATGCTGGGGATGAGTATAGCAACTCCCACTGCAGCCTTGTTCAGGAAGCGATCCTCGAGGTAGAGCCAAATGGCGTTGGCAGACGGGTAGTTGTGGTAGGTTTTGACGAGTTCGGGAGGAGTGGTGCCGATGAAGACACTAATGACCGCACCATCGGCCTACTCCCAATTCTTGTACTTGAGCAGTGCAGCAGCATAAACTGCTTCGGCGGCGGCATTAGCTGGATCGGCGGACCTCTCGGGTTTAGGAGGCTCTTTGCCGTCACCGATGATGAGAAGGACGTCGGTGAGCTCGAGCCCCTTCACCTCGCGACTGAGGAGGTGCTTGTCGACACCATAGCGCCAAGCCTTGTAGTTCGAGCATGTGCCGTCCGGCTCGAGACGAAAGAGCGGGATCGGGTTGGCGAGTGAAGTGGTTGAGTAAGCCATTGTCGGTGTGCAGCACGGCACTTCTGGAAGCTGGTCGACGAGAATTGCTGAAAATCACTCTGACGGCTGTATCAAAATGCCGCTAAGTAGGAAATGGTGTCGGCGAAAATTCGTTAAAACGCCGACTTGAAACTGAATCTGAGCCTATGTTAAACCCTGGACCCACACACCCCTCCACACACCCCCAGGCCCTGTCCCGCAGCTACACAGCTCCGCAACCAGCTCTGCAACCAGCTCCGCAACCAGCTCCGCAACCAGCTCCGCTCCGCTTCAACCTGTGTACCTGCTTTTGATTTGACGCGAGACGTTCGTGGAGGTGATTTCGCGAGGGGATTTCGCCTATTCTGGCGGGGTCTGAGGGGAAACTCGAGAACGAGTTTTAAAGAGATGGTCGAAATTGAGATTCGACCAAGGAGAACCGAGGAGGAAATCGAGGATGAGAAGCGTGAAAGCTTGAGAGATGAGAAATTCAATGAGGTCGAGCGCGAAGGCGGTCGACGATGAGAGGCGCGACTGCAGAGTGCAGCACGTCGAAATTCCAACGACTCGAAACGAATGTCGTGACGATGAAGTGCGCGTAGCGCCGGCACGTTCAGATTAGGACCTTGATCCGCGTGTGCGGATAGGTCGCTCTGATACCATGTAAGAAATAGAGTTGAAATGATTGATTAGGTAAGGAGCCCAAGGCTGTATAAGTACATGGCAAGGTGAGAGAGAATGGATGAAGGGGGAATTGGAGGGAATCCCCATTGGGATCTCCGGAATCTCCAATTGGGTAATTGGAGATTGTGGGGATCACAATTGGGTGAGGTTGGGATTTGTGAGTACACCCCAACCCACTAGAACATTCACAACCTAAACTAGGATTTAAAAGTACAAATACAAAAGTGTTGTTTGCAGTCTATTTCTAACACTATCTTCTTGCAGTGGTGGCAAGCTCCAAAGAACTTTCCCCTCTGCTGCCTACTATCTCATCTGCTACCCTCTTCCCCACTCTGCTGCACTCCACTCTATCCCATACCAGCAGCACCTTTCCCCTTGTAGTTGCGGCTTCTCGGGTTATCATAGCATTCAAATGCCTTATGCCCCATCTTCCCGCAGTGGAAGCATGCACCCATGCCTCTCCCTGCAGCTGCCGCATTTACCATCGCAGGCTTCTCCTGCTCACCACACGCAACCCCATTCTTTTTTTCAGCCGCTTTCTCCCGCTGCTTCACATCCTCCTTAGATGTCGCCAAGGCTTGCAGCATTTCCAGAAGTTTCGTCATATTTGCAGGTGGATTGCAAATCAATGCCTGTCGATCAGCTGCCCACCCATTCAAGAGCCCCTTGACATTGTATCCCGTCGCCTTTTCGCACTCTTCAGCTCCCATTGCGTTGTCGTTGTAGCTCTTGGCTCGATTGATGTACTCGATGACTGCTTTCTTCGGCTCCATGCTCAGCAGCAGCAGCTTCCTCTTCACTGCAGCAATGTTGATCTCCATTTGGCCAAGGTAGGCTGACTTCATGTATGCCCACGCCATTGGAGCCGGATTTTTGTCACCTGAAAACTTATCCAGGCCCACAGCAATTCCATCGGAACAGAATGGCACAGCTGGAAAAACTTGCGCACTCCTCTTCTGATATGCCGAATCCTCCTGTTGGTCGCTAGTAGTTCCTGCTCCTTTAACCGTCTCACCCCGACGGTAGAACTGTCATAATTCTACTTCCTTCGCCCTCGTTATTAACTTTAGACGCCATTAACTGTAATTGCTGCCATTTAAACGCTGGGCTTCACTCAGCCCTATCGTCGATTTCGCTATCAAGAATCCATGCCTAGTAGTTCTAAAAGAGCCTTAACCTGGGGGTCTCCAATGCTCACAGAGGAGCATGAACTAGCCTCTCTATTGTCACCCGTCATGCTGGAGGCTTCGTCCTACTCTTTAGAATGCTACAATGCCCTTACACCCAGCTCCACTTGGCGCACTAAATAGAGTCGCGGAGAAAATTCGCCAGCACTCCGACACTAGCTCTGATACCAGCTCTAGGCGACGATCGCCTCCGGCACAGCTAAATGTATTTAGAAATTACTCGTGCAATTGGCTAACAGGCCTTGCCTCCAAAGGTGATCTCACAGTAGCGGCTAGTCGTCAATACGAAGTGACAGCAATTTCGACGAGAGACAATGAGATACAAAGCACTAAGGTTCAAACAGATTTATAGTGGAAATACAAGCAATTTCGCACTTTGTAACTGCCGTGTGCACTGCAAGTACCTCACGCGCCTCGTGTCATGCCGAGTCGCACACAAAACTGCGACTTTCTTGCTGAACACCTCATTGGTCTGAAGTCCGAATGCTGGTTAAACACGCCCCGTCCGAAACCCAAGTTTTGCCCCACATCAATTTGTATCTCGCCACTTCCTTTCCTTTCTTCCACCTAATCACCCCATCTCCTCTCTTTCCTCCAACCTTGTCTCTTGCTTCCCCTTTCCGTACACCATACGCTCATGCAACATTCCTCACTTCCTAACTCCTCTTTCCAAGCCTGCACTTCTCTCTTTGTCGCCTCAAGTCACGAGTAGTCAGTCGTGGGTGGCAGAACCACTCCAACACTATCATGCCTGTGAACTTCTAAGGAATCTATCCCCCAGTGCGCCAAACGCCATAGCTCACTCGCTAGGTTACAGCATTAAGTGACTCAACTTGCATTGGAAAGCTGAAAATTTAAGCTACAACATACCTGACTTTCATATTGTTTTAGAGATTAGACTTTTGGATGTAGCTTTCCAAAGGTTGCAAGTTTTCTGGGCGTCATAACGAAGTGCTGCAAAAATTTGTAAGGAATCGTTGAATCATCTGCTATTAGCCATCTCTCACCAACAGCTGGTGTCAAAGCCCATTATCACGCATTTTGGGACCTAAACTACGATGGGAGATAAGGACTCTGGTGGAGGTGATATTTCAGCCCAACGAGGCAGCTCAACCCAAGATTCTGGTGTTGCAACGCAAAGGGGAGCGCGCACATACCAGGGGTCACTGCTTAAGGAGGTGCTGAAAAACTTCACCATTGAAAAGTTATTTGGAGATGGCTATGATGATTGGGCATGGAAGATGCAGACCTACTTACGACAAATTGGTCTTTTGATGCTGATGATTGGAATAGAGCCAAGGCCAAAGGAATAGCAGACAAGCGGATTGGGATGAACGTTCACCTGCTGGGTACTATATGCTGTCACAAAGCTTAGAGTTGAACAAGAGACATCACATCATGCATTTGCTACCGGAAACAGATCGTGGGCCCAAGTCATAGACAGTACTCAAGGACGTGCACGCTCCGACATCAGTTGCCGCTGCCCTCATGCTGGATAGGGAGCTGTCCACGCTGCGTTTGATCAATGGTGAACCTGTGCAGCATGTGTTGGACAACATGAGGGACCTCTTTGTGAAATTGGCGATTGTGGAAATTACATACCCTGAGCAAACCAAGTGTCTTAAGACGCTCAACCTGCTGCCCGAGTCTTGGCTGCAATTTACAAGCGGACTCAGCTTGTCACTGAACCAAAAGTCAATGGACTGGAGTGTATTCGCACCAAGGTTCTGGAAGGAGGTTTTTGACACTGCCAATTATGCGGAGGTGAATGATAGCACCAACGGCTATGCCATGCAACGGATATGGAGGGGTCGAGAACATGGCAATTGTGATCGCTCCTACAACAACCAAGGTGGTCATGGGGACTTGGAACCAGTGGGGTCATAGAGCTGATGCAAGAGGGGAAGGGGTGGCAGAACTAGAAGAGGTGGTTGCTTCAACAATGACAACAGTGAGTTGCAATTGAAAAGAGATTGCTAGTATTGCAAGGAAGAAGGGCATACATGGTTTCGATGCTCTACCAAGCCCGACTGGTGGACCCATTGGAACCAGTCGCAAAAGTGACATGGAGAAAAGCAACCGCACGGAGGTGCCAATTTGGTAGCTGACCCTGCTAGAGAAACCTTCAAGGGTGACAGAGGAAAGGGAAATGAAGAGAGGGAAGATGGACAGTTCTACCATGTGTGTGACGAAGATGATCGTGACACCGGTGTGGGAAAGGTTGGAGAGGAACTGCACTCGTTTGATATGTGGGTCATCGACTCTGGTGCTGCACAGACAATGACACCATGCAAGGACTTGCTGGATGATGTCCGTGTAAGAAATAGCGTTGAAATTATTGATTAGGTAAGGAGCCCAAGGCTCTATAAGTACATGGCATGGTGAGAGAGAATGGATGAAGGGGGAATTGGAGGGAATCCCCGGAATCTCCAATTGCGTAATTGGAGATTGTGGGGATCACAATTGGGTGAGGTTGGGATTTGTGAGTACACCCCAATCTACTAGAACATTCATAACCTAAACTAGGATATAAAAGTACCACTACAAAAGAGGTACTTGCAGTCTATTTCTAACAGGGATAGTCTTCCCCGAGCAAGCCCCTGCAGCCGCTCTCCTAGTCGGCCTCACTCCGGCATACGAAGTCACACGCAAGATGCTCTTGGGCCTTGCTTCTGCAGACCTCACATTTGCCAAGGTCTCATCCGCGCTCCTTTCTGCCGAAAAGGACAACAGCGCTCAAGCCAAGGCCAATGCAATCCGCGCTCCCGTGCCTCAAGCCTATGCCGCTTCGGCGCCATTCCAGCGCAACCGCTTCCCCCCGTGTCCCTATGTCATCAAGCGCGGCCCTCGTGCCGGCCAGGTGTGTGGCGGCACCAACCACGCCCTTGCCTCCTGCTTCAAGAAAAAGGATGACGATTGGTATGCCGTCAATGGGACCGCCTCCAAGCCGCCAAGCTGGATGGTCAATCGTGCTCCTCGCAAGGTCAATCAAGTCGAAGCGCAGGAATCCGTGCAGGCTGCTGTAGCTCCCACTGCTGATGTGCGCCTCCACATGTTGTTCCCTGGCACTGCCATGATTAATGAGACAATTTCGAAGTGTCTCGGCTCACAAAGCACCTCAGCCACAATAGAGTTCACCCTCGAAAGTGGGGCCACTCACACGGTTCTCAAGGAAGAACACTCCTTCAAGCCATACGAGACACCAATCCGTCTACTAGGAGCAGACTCCAGTTTCACAACACACGCCAAGGGCTCCTCCACAGTTCCGTGCCCAGCTTTTCCTTCGGGCAGTGTGACTGGCATGTGTGTTCCCACACTACGCCACAATCTCGTGGCCCAACACGAGCTCCAACGGGCAGGCGTCACCACGATCTTCCCAGCACACTCAGATCACTGTGACCTCCTCGACCCTAAGTCCAACAAGCTCCTAGCACGCTTCACACTCAACAGCAGCAAGCTCTACACGCTGCGTTCACCTGCACCTCTCGCCGCCCTCTCCCAAGCGCAAGCTGCCAGCACCACTCCGTGTTCATGTCGCAGCTTTGCCAACCCAACCATCCTCTACCACCATCGCTTGGGTCACCCCAACTTCCGTACACTTGCCGACATCGCTTCCAAGAAACTTCTTCTTGGCCTCCCGTCGGCGCTTCCTCCACCAACAGACTCGCCTGCACCCACCTGCCTGGACTGCACCAAAAGCAAGCTCAGGCAGCAGCCGCACCCTTCCTCCCCATCCGTCCCAGCTGCTCCGCTGGACCTAGTGCACATGGATGTCTGGGGCCCAGCTCCAGTCGCATCCCGAGGCGGTCATCGGTACTTTCTTACACTAGTCGATGACCACTCGCGGTATGTTTCTGTGCACCTCCTGCATACCAAGGCGGAGGCACCTGATGTCATCATGGCGTGGGTGCGCCAGGCTCAAGTCACGTTCGGCACTCTTCTGAAGTGCCTCCATTCTGATGGCGGGGGAGAATTTCGCAATGGCAAACTCGATAACTTCTGTGCGGCCCAAGGGATTCGGCAAACCTTCACGCTCCCCGAAAGCCCGCAGCAGAATGGAATTGCAGAGAGCCGCAACCACACCTTGGTTCAGATCGCTCGCTGCCTCCTCAGTCACGCCAACGCACCACGGTCACTCTGGGGATATGCCCTCTTCCATGCGGCACTCCTCTACAATCTTTATCCGCATCCCCACCGGCCCGACACTACACCTACTGCTCTCTGGCTTGGGGTCACGCCTTCCGCCCGCTCTCTACGCGTCTGGGGGTGTACCGCGTATGTGTTGCTAAGCCCCCACACGCGCAGGAAGCAAGGTGGCAAGCTTGGTCCCAAAACCCAGACCTGCATGTACCTCGGGCACAACTCCGACTCCCCAGACTACTTATTCCTCAACCCAATCACCAGACAGCTGATTCGCAGCCGAGATGTCGTCTTCGATGAGACACGCCCATTCCACTCTGCGACCTCGGGCGAGCCTCCTCCACCTCCCCCGACGCTTGTTTGGGCAGACTTTGATGCCCCACCTCCGGCCGCTGCCCCTTCTCCGGGGCCTTCTCCGTCCGGCGTGTCTCACCCGGCCTCCCCAGTATCCTCCGCAGCGGCACCTCCTCCTGCTCCGCCTTCCCCACGCGTCGAGCCCGGCTCACCAGTCTCCTATCGGAGGCGCCCAGTCCCTCTGGTCCCACCGCAGCCGCCTTCGTCTCCGGTCTCTAGTCGCACTCGTTCCAAGGGGCCGGCTCCGCCTCTCGCCTGGGGACCAGCCGCCTTCTCCATCCGGTGTTCGGTCACCCCGCCTCCTCCTACCGGGGGTGATGTCCCCTCCATCCGTATTCCCCCCCGTGCACTTCTGGAGGACAGGCATGAGGAGCTGTTTGACCTTCACGCGGTCTGCCAATTTCTCTCTCACATCTTCCTGGACATTACTGACTGCCCTTCCCTCAACTTCACCGAGAACCCGACCAATCCGACTCCTCGCACAAAAGCGGAAGCTCTCTCGGGGCCTTATAAGAAGGAGTGGAAGGCAGCAATGGATATGGAGAACGAGGCGTTCATTCGCAACAACAGCTTTGACAATGTTGTTCCCCCTTCCGGTGTCAACATCGTCGGCGGAAAATGGATCTTCCGAGTCAAACAACTCCCAGGCGAAGCTCCACTGTTCAAGGCACGATACGTGGCGAAGGGTTTCACCCAGAAGGAGTATCTCGACTTCTTCGAAACCTTCTCGCCCACGGCCAAGCTCCCGACTGTGCGCGCTCTTCTTGATATAGCCGCTCGCGGCAACTTCGAGATCAAGTCCATGGACGCCTCCTCCGCCTTTCTCCAAGGCCAGCTCAAGGAGGATGTTCACATGGAACGCCCACCAGGGTTTCCTGGCACTTACCCTGCCAACACAGTGTGGAAGCTGAAGCGCCCAGTGTATGGCCTCAAGCAGGCTCCTCGTGAGTGGCACAACAAGGTGAAGGAAGTCCTCCTCGCATTTGACTTCCATCCCTCTGCCTGAGATTCCAGTCTCTTCGTTCGTCACTCCTCCGAGCCCTTCTACATCCTCGTCTACGTCGACGACTTCATTCTAGCCGCCAGAGATCCAGCCGACATGGCAGCTGTCCAGTCTGCTCTCAGCTCCGCCCTTCTCATGAAGGATCTTGGTGACCTCAAGAACTACCTGGGGATGGAGATCACTCGTGACCGCCAGGCTTGCACGATCACCCTCTCCCAGGAGTCCTACATCGACAACCTTCTCAAGCGGTTCGACATGGACTCCAGCAACTCTGTCTCCACTCCACTCCCACTACAGCATCAGCTCACGGCCCCTCCAGTTCCTTCTCCTGACGCCTGCAAGGACCCGTACCCTGAGCTAGTCGGTTCACTCATGTATGCCATGGTGTGCACTCGACCAGACTTGGCTTACCCGGTTAGTGTCCTCTCTCGGTACGTCTCCCCCGGACGCTACACTGCCTCGCATTGGTCTGCAGCCAAAAGGGTCCTCCGCTATCTACAAGCCACCAAGTCTCACATCCTCACTCTTGGTGGTACCTCTCCAGTCAAGCTCGAGGGACACACAGACTCCTCATGGGCCGATGACCAGACTGATAGACGCTCCTCCCAAGGGTACTGCTTCACCCAAGAGGAAATCGACGACGAGATGAAAATTTCAACGAGGTCGAGCACGAAGGTGGTCGACGATGAGAGGCGCGACTGCAGAGTGGAGCACGTCGAAAATCTGACGACTCGAAACGAATGTCGCGACGATGAAGTGCGCGTAGCGCCGGCACGTTCAGATTAGGACCTTGATCCGCGTGTGCGGATAGGTCGCTCTGATTCCATCTAAGAAATAGAGTTGAAATGATGGATTAGGTAAGGAGGCCAAGACTCTATAAGTACATGGCAAGGTGAGAGAGAATGGATGAAGGGGGAATTGGAGGGAATCCCCATTGGGATCTCCAAAATCTCCAATTGGGTAATTGGAGATTGTGGGGATCACAATTGGGTGAGGTTGGGATTTGTGAGTACACCCCAACCCACTAGAACATTCACAACCTAAACTAGGATATAAAAGGACAAATACAAAAGTGGTATTTGCAGTCTATTTCTAACAGTATTTGCAGTCTATTTCTAACACACCCCCATAGACTGCAAACCCAATCAAGGAGCACATAGCCCGATGGAACGGAGAAGGCGATGGTGGTCAGCCTTGCCAAGAGCCTCGGTAAAGAGGTCGGCGAGGTTGCAATCTGAGGCGATGTACCGTACCGTCAGCTGGTCACTCTGAACGAGAATCGGATGAAGAAATGACGAAGTTCAATGTGCTTGGTGCGAGAGTGGAACACAGGATCCTTGGTGAGGTGAATGGCACTCTGGTTGTCACACCACAGGGTGGGCGACTGCTGGGGGTAGCCTAACTCAGCGAGGAGAAAGGAGAGCCAGCGTGCCTCTTGAACAGCCATTGTGCCCGCGTAGAGCTCGGCCTCGCAGGACGACAGGGAGACTGCAGAGGACCGAGTGGAGCACCAGCTGATGACTCCGCTACCAAGGGTGAAGCAGTACCCTTGGGAGGAGCGTCTGTCAGTCTGGTCATCGGCCCATGAGGAGTCTGTGTATCCCTCGAGCTTGACTGGAGAGGTACCACCAAGAGTGAGGATGTAAGTCTTGGTGGCTTGTAGATAGCGAGGACTCTCTTGGCTGCAGACCCATGCGAGGCAGTGTAGCGTCCGGGGGAGACGTACCGAGAGAGGACACTAACCGGGTAAGCCAAGTCTGGTCGAGTGCACATCATGGCATACATGAGTGAACCGACTAGCTCAGGGTACGGGTCCTTGCAGGCGTCAGGGGAAGGAACTGGAGGGGCCGTGAGCTGATGCTGTAGTGGGAGTGGAGTGGAGACAGAGTTACTGGAGTCCATGTCGAACCGCTTGAGAAGGTTGTCGATGTAGGACTCCTGGGAGAGGGTGATCGTGCAAGCCTGGCGGTCACGAGTGATCTCCATCCCCAGGCAGTTCTTGAGGTCACCAAGATCCTTCTGGAGCTGGGCCCCAGACATCCATGTGCACTAGGTCCAGCGGAGCAGCTGCGACGGATGGGGAGGAAGGGTGCGGCTGCTGCCTGAGCTTGCTCTTGGTGCAGTCCAGGCAGGTGGGTGCAGGCGAGTCTGTTGGTGGAGGAAGCGCCGACGGGAGGCCAAGAAGAAGTTTCTTGGAAGCGATGTCGGCAAGTGTACGGAAGTTGGGGTGACCTAAGCGATGGTGGTAGAGGATGGTTGGGTTGGCGAATCTGCGACACGAACACGGAGTGGTGCTGGCAGCTTGCGCTTGGGAGAGGGCGGCGAGAGGTGCAGGTGAACGCAGCATGTAGAGCTTGCTGCTGTTGAGTGTGAAGCATGCTAGGAGCTTGTTGGACTTAGGGTCGAAGAGGTCACAGTGATCCGAGTGTGCTGGGAAGATCGTGGTGACGCCTGCCCGTTGGAGCTCGTGTTGGGCCACGAGATTGTGGCGTAGTGAGGGAACACACATGCCAGTCACACTGCCCGAAGGAAATGCTGGGCACGGAACTGTGGAGGAGCCCTTGGCGTGTGTTGTGAAACTGGAGTCTGCTCCTAGTAGACGGATTGGTGTCTCGTATGGCTTGAAGGAGTGTTCTTCCTTGAGAACCGTGTGAGTGGCCCCACTGTCGAGGGTGAACTCTATTGTGGCTGAGGTGCTTTGTGAGCCGGGACACTGCGAAATTGTCTCATTAATCATGGCAGTGCCAGGGAACAACATGTGGAGGCGCACATCAGCAGTGGGAGCTACAGCAGCCTGCACGGATTCCTGCGCTTCGACTTGATTGACCTTGCGAGGAGCACGATTGACCATCCAGCTTGGCGGCTTGGAGGCGGTCCCATTGACGGCATACCAATCGTCATCCTTTTTCTTGAAGCAGGAGGCAAGGGCGTGGTTGGTGCCGCCACACACCTGGCCGGCACGAGGGCCGCGCTTGATGACATAGGGACACGGGGGGAAGCGGTTGCGCTGGAATGGCGCCGAAGCGGCATAGGCTTGAGGCACGGGAGCGCGGATTGCATTGGCCTTGGCTTGAGCGCTGTGTCCTTTTCGGCAGAAAGGAGCGCGGATGAGACCTTGGCAAATGTGAGGTCTGCAGGAGCAAGGCCCAAGAGCATCTTGCGTGTGACTTCGTATGCCGGAGTGAAGCCGACTAGGAGAGCGGCTGCAGGGGCTTGCTCGGGGAAGACTATCCCCAACTGCTTGAGTTCACCATGAATGGACTGCACCTTGGTGACATAGTCCGCCATGCCTGGCGAGTCCTCGAGCCGCACTTGGAACATGCTGGGGATGAGTATAGCAACTCCCACTGCAGTCTTGTTCAGGAAGCGATCCTCGAGGTAGAGCCAAATGGCGTTGGCAGACGGGTAGTTGTGGTAGGTTTCGACGAGTTCGGGAGGAGTGGTGCCGATGAAGACACTAATGACCGCACCATCGGCCTTCTCCCAATTCTTGTACTTGAGCAGTGCAGCAGCATAAACTGCTTCAGCGGCGGCATTAGCTGGATCGGCGGACCTCTCGGGTTTAGGAGGCTCTTTGCCGTCACCGATGTTGAGAAGGACGTCGGTGAGCTCGAGCTCCTTCACCTCGCGACTGAGGAGGTGCTTGTCGACACCATAGCGCCAAGCCTTGTAGTTGGAGCATGTGCCGTCTGGCTCGAGACGAAGGAGCGGGATCGGGTTGGCGAGTGAAGTGGTTGAGTAAGCCATTGTCGGTGTGCAGCGCGGCACTTCTGGAAATTGGTCGACGAGAATTGCTGAAAATCACTCTGACGGCTGTATCAAAATGCCGCTAAGTAGGAAATGGCGTCGGCGAAAATTCGTTAAAACGCCGACTTGAAACTGAATCTGAGCCTATGTCTAACCCCGGACCCACACACCCCCCCACACACCCCCAGGCCCTGTCCCGCAGCTACACAACTCCGCAACCAGCTCCGCAACCAGCTCCGCAACCAGCTCCGCAACCAGCTCCGCAACCAGCTCCGCTCCGCTTCAACCTGTGTACCTGCTTTTGATTTGACGCGAAACGTTCGTGGAGGCGATTTCGCGAGGGGAGTTCGCCTATTCTGGCGGGGTCTGAGGGGAAACTCGAGAACGAGTTTTAAGAGATGGTCGAAATTGAGATTCGACCAAGGAGAACCAAGGAGGAAATCGACGACGAGGAGCGTGAACGCTTCAGAGATGAAAATTTCAACGAAGTCAACCGCGAAAGTGGTCGACGATGAGAGGCGCGAGTGCGGAGTGGAGAACGTCGATATTCCGACGACTCGAAACGAATGTCGCGACGATGAAGTACGCGTAGCGCGGGCACGTTCAGATTAGGACCTTCATCCGCGTGTGTGGATAGGTCGCTCTGATACCATGTAAGAAATAGAGTTGAAATGATTGATTAATTAAGGAGCCCAAGGTTCTTTAAGTACATGGCAAGGTGAGAGAGAATGGATGAAGGGGGAATCGGAGGGAATCCCCATTGGGATCTCCGGAATCTCCAATTGGGTAATTGGAGATTGGGGGGATCACAATTGGGTGAGGTTGGGATTTGTGAGTACAACCCAACCCACTAGAACATTGATAACCTAAATTAGGATATGAAAGTACAAATACAAAACAGGTATTTGCAGTCTATTTCTAACAGACATCACCCCCGGCAGGAGGAGGCGGGGTGACCGAACACTGGATGGAGAAGGCGGCTGGTCCCTAGGGGAGAGGCGGAGCCGGTCCCTTGGAACGAGTGCGACTAGAGACCGGAGACGAAGGCGGCTGCGGTGGGACCGGAGGGACTGGGCGCCTCCGATAGGAGACTTGTGAGCCGGGCTCGACGCGCTGGGAAGGCGGAGAAGGAGGAGGTGCCGCTGCGGAGGATACTGGGGAGGCCGGGAGGCCAAGAAGAAGTTTCTTGGAAGCGATGTCGGCAAGTGTACGGAAGTTGGGGTGACCCAAGCGATGGTGGTAGAGGATGGTTGGGTTGGCGAAGCTGCGACACGAACACGGAGTGGTGCTGGCAGCTTGCGCTTGGGAGAGGGCGGCGAGAGGTGCAGGTGAACGCAGCGTGTAGAGCTTGCTGCTGTTGAGTGTGAAGCGTGCTAGGAGCTTGTTGGACTTAGGGTCGAGGAGGTCACAGTGATCTGAGTGTGCTGGGAAGATCGTGGTGACGCCTGCCCGTTGGAGCTCGTGTTGGGCCACGAGATTGTGGCGTAGTGTGGGAACACACATGCCAGTCACACTGCCCGAAGGAAAAGCTGGGCACGGAACTGTGGAGGAGCCCTTGGCGTGTGTTGTAAAACTGGAGTCTGCTCCTAGTAGACGGATTGGTGTCTCGTATGGCTTGAAGGAGTGTTCTTCCTTGAGAACCGTGTGAGTGGCCCCACTGTCGAGGGTGAACTCTATTGTGGCTGAGGTGCTTTGTGAGCCGGGACACTGCGAAATGGTCTCATTAGTCATGGCAGTGCCAGGGAACAACATGTGGAGGCGCACATCAGCAGTGGGAGCTACAGCAGCCTGCACGGATTCCTGCGCTTCGACTTGATTGACTTGGCGAGGAGCACGATTGACCATCCAGCTTGGCGGCTTGGAGGCGGTCCCATTGACGCCATACCACTCGTCATCCTTCTTCTTAAAGCAGGAGGCAAGGGCGTGGTTGGTGCCGCCACACACCTGGCCGGCACGAGGGCCGCGCTTGATGACATAGGGACACGGGGGGAAGCGGTTGCGCTGGAATGGCGCCGAAGCGGCATAGGCTTGAGGTACGGGAGCGCGGATTGCATTGGCCTTGGCTTGAGCGCTGTTGTCCTTTTCGGCAGAAAGGAGCGCGGATGAGACCTTGGCAAATGTGAGGTCTGCAGGAGCAAGGCCCAAGAGCATCTTGCGTGTGACTTCGTATGCCGGAGTGAGGCCGACTAGGAGAGCGGCTGCAGGGGCTTGCTCGGGGAAGACTATCCCCAACTGTTTGAGTTCACCATGAATGGACTGCACATTGGTGACATAGTCTGGCATGCCTGGCGAGTCCTCGAGCCGCACTTGGAACATTCTGGGGATGAGTATAGCAACTCCCACTGCAGTCTTGTTCAGGAAGCGATCCTCGAGGTAGAGCCAAATGGCGTTGGCAGACGGGTAGTTGTGGTAGGTTTCGACGAGTTCAGTTCAACTCTATTTCTTACAGTGGTGCCCATGAAGACACTAATGACCGCACCATCGGCCTTCTCCCAATTCTTGTACTTGAGCAGTGCAGCAGCATAAACTGCTTCAGCGGCGGCATTAGCTGGATCGGCGGACCTCTCGAGTTTAGAAGGCTCTTTGCCGTCACAGATGTTGAGAAGGACGTCGGTGAGCTCGAGCCCC
This sequence comes from Closterium sp. NIES-67, assembly GCA_027943415.1. NCBI lineage: Eukaryota > Viridiplantae > Streptophyta > Zygnematophyceae > Desmidiales > Closteriaceae > Closterium > Closterium sp. NIES-67. The sequence continues at coordinate 272,827 of BQMB01001600.1, read as the reverse complement.
TTCATCTCGCGACTGAGGAGGTGCTTGTCGACACCATAGCGCCAAGCCTTGTAATTGGAGCATGTGCCGTTCGGCTCGAGACGAAGGAGCAGGATCGGGTTGGCGAGTGAAGTGGTTGAGTAAGCCATTGTCGGTGTGCAGCGCGGCACTTCTGGAAATTGGTCGACGAGAATTGCTGAAAATCACTCTGACGGCTGTATCAAAATGCCGCTAAGTAGGAAATGGCGTCGGCGAAAATTCGTTAAAACGCCGACTTGAAACTGAATATGAGCCTATGTCTAACCCCGGACCCACACACCCCCCCACACACCCCCAGGCCCTGTCCCGCAGCTACACAGCTCCGCAACCAGCTCCGCAACCAGCTCCGCAACCAGCTCCGCAACCAGCTCCGCAACCAGCTCCGCTCCGCTTCAACTTGTGTACCTGCTCTTGATTTGACGCGAGACGTTTGTTGAGGCGATTTCGCGAGGGGAGTTCGTCTATTCTGGCGGGGTCTGAGGGGAAACTCGAGAACGAGTTTTAAGAGATGGTCGAAATTGAGATTCGAGGAGGAAATCGACGACGAGAAGCGTGAACGCTTCAGAGATGAAAATTTCGACGAGGTCGAGCGCGAAGGTGGTCGACGATGAGAGGCGCGACTGCAGAGTGGAGCACGTCGAAATTCCGACGACTCGAAACGAATGTCGCGACGATGAAGTGCGCGTAGCGCGGGCACGTTGAGATTAGGACCTTGATCCGCGTGTGCAGATAGGTCGCTCTGATACCATGTAAGAGATAGAGTTGAAATGATTGATTAGGTAAGGAGCCCAAGGCTCTATAAGTACATGGCAAGGTGAGAGAGAATGGATGAAGGGGGAATTGGGTAATTGGAGTTTGTGGGGATCACAATTGGGTGAGGTTGGGATTTGTGAGTACACCCCAACCCACTAGAACATTCACAACCTAAACTAGGATATAAAAGTACAAATACAAAAGTGGTATTTGCAGTCTATTTCTAACACCACATGTCAAGCGGGTGCAATTCCTCTCCAGCCCTTGCAACAGCTGTGCCACCATCATCTTTGTCACACACATGGTAGAACTGTCCATCATTCCTCTCCTCATTTCCCATTCCCCTCTCATCGTTGGAGGTTTCTTCAGCAAGATCAGCTACCATGTTGGCACCTCCATGTGGTTGCTTTCCTCCATTCCCCTTTTGGGATTGGTTCGAAGGGGTCCACCAGTCGGGCTCGGTAGAGCAGCGAAACCATAAATGCCCTTCTTCCTTGCAAGCGTGGTTCACTGTTGTCATCGTTGGAGTGACCACCTCTTCCTCTTGCACCAGCGCCACCACGCCCCCGCTGGTTCCAAGTCCCGCGACCACCTTGGCTGTAGTAAGAGCGACCGCGATTGCCACGCCCTCGATCCCTCCATGTCCCTTGCATGGCATAGCCGCTGGTGCTGTCATCACCTCCGCGCAGTGTATAGCGACGAAAATCTTCTTCCAGAATCTTGGTGCGAATCCACTCCAATGGCCATTGACTTTGGTTTTGTGGCAAGCTGAGTCCGCTTATAAATTGCAGCCAAGACTCCGGCAGCAGGCTGAGCATCTTGAGACACTTAGTCTGCTCAGGGTATGTAATGCCTGCAATCGCCAATTTCGCGTAGAGTTCCCTCATCTTGTCCAGTACGGGCTGCACAGGTTCATTCTTGCTCAACCGCAGGATGGACAGCTCCCGATCCAGCATGAGAGAAGCGGCAACCGGTGTCGGAGCGTGCAGGTCCTTGAGCACTGCCCATGCCTTGGGCCCACAATCAATTTCCGGTAGCAGATGCATGATGTGATGCCTCTGGTTCAGCTCCAAGCTTTGTGACAGTAGATAATACCCAACAGATGAACGTTCTTCTCAGTCCGCTTGCTCTGCCATTTCCTTTGGCCTTGGCTCCGTTCCAATCATGAGCTTCAAGAGGCCAATTTGTCGAAAGTAGAGCTGCATCTTCCATGCCCAATCATCATAGCCATCACCAGAGAACTTCTCAATAGTGAAGTTCTTCAGCACCTCCTTAAGCAGTGACCCCTGGCTTGTACGCGCTCCCCTTTGCGCTGCAATGCCAGAATCTTGGGTTGAGCTGCCTCCTTGGACTGAAGTATAACCTCCACCAGAGTCCTCCTTATCTCCCATCGTATTTTAGGTCCCAGATGCGTGATATTGGGCTCTGATACCACTGTTGGCCCAGCCCGCTCCCGACTGGGTTTTAAGGGCATATTTTTTGTGGTGGGTAGCGCACCCATTACCCCCCAGGACGGACCTGTAGCCCTCCCACACTCAACTAGGACGATCCCAGTGCCCCACCAACAATCTCCCCCTCACTGGGGTCGTCAGGGCACCCGGCGCCTCCTCTGCGCACACTGGGATTCGAACCCTGGACCTTCCAGGCTCTCATACCACTTGTTGGTTAGAGAAGGCTATAAGCAAATAATTCAATGGCTCCTTGGAAATTTCTGCAGCACTTCGTTATGACGCCCAGAAAACTCGCGACTTTTGAAAAGCTATATCCAAAACTCCAATCGGTGAAACGATCTGAAAATCGGATATGTTGTAGCTTGGAGCGTCAGCTTTCCACTTGATTACGGAGCTTAACAAACGAGCTGTGGCGTTTGGCGCACTGGGGGGTAATCTGCCCTAGGAGAAGTTTACAGTCCTCAGAGTCACTTTAATTGAAGCTTACAAGTTCAAAGGCATGATAGAAAAGGCATTGAAGCACAGTTGGAAGGTGGGGATGGAAGGGAAGGATGAAAGGGAAGGACCCAGGAGGCCCATGGTCAAGAACATGACAAGAGTCAAAGTCTTGACTCCCCAGCCTCAGGTTCAACCAGCCTGGCAAGACAAAATTCACACTGTACCAGGTTGGCCTGTAAGAAATAGAGTTGAAATGATTGATAAGGTAAGGAGCCCAAGGCTCTATAAGTACATGGCAAGGTGAGAGTGAATGGATGAAGGGGGAATTAGAGGGAATCCCCATTGGGATCTCCGGAATCTCCAATTGGGTAATTGGAGATTGGGGGGATCACAATTGGGTGAGGTTGGGATTTGTGAGTACACCCCAACCCACTAGAACATTCATAACCTAAACTAGGATATAAAAGTACAAATACAAAAGCGGTATTTGCAGTCTATTTCTAACACACCCCCATAGACTGCAAACCCGATCAAGGAGCACATAGCCCAATGGAACGGAGAAGGCGATGGTGGTCAGCTTTGCTGAGAGCCTTGGTAAAGAGGTCGACGAGGTTGCAATCTGAGGCGATGTACCGTACCGTCAGCTGGTCACTCTGAACAAGATCTCGGATGAAGAAATGACGAAGTTCGATGTGCTTGGTGCGAGAGTGGAACACAGGATCCTTGGTGAGGTGAATGGCACTCTGGTTGTCACACCACAGGGTGGGCGACTTCTGGGGGTAGCCTAACTCAGCGAGGAGGAAGGAGAGCCAGCGTGCCTCTTGAGCAGCCGTTGTGCCCGCGTAGAGCTCGGCCTCGCAGGACGACAGGGAGACTGCAGAGGACCGAGTGGAGCGCCAGCTGATGACTCCGCTACCAAGGGTGAAGCAGTACCCTTGGGAGGAGCGTCTGTCAGTCTGGTCATCGGCCCATGAGGAGTCGGTATATCCCTCGAGCTTGACTGGAGAGGTACCACCAAGAGTGAGGATGTGAGACTTGGTGGCTTGTAGATAGCAGAGGACCCTCTCGGCTGCAGACCAATGCGAGGCAGTGTAGCGTCCGGGGGAGACGTACCGAGAGAGGACACTAACCGGGTAAGCCAAGTCTGGTGGAGTGCACATTATGGCATACATGAGTGAACCGACTAGCTCAGGGTACGGGTCCTTGCAGGCGTCAGGAGTGGAGGGGCCGTGAGCTGATGCTGTAGTGGGAGTGGAGTGGAGACAGAGTTGCTGGAGTCCATGTCGAACCGCTTGAGAAGGTTGTCGATGTAGGACTCCTGGGAGAGGGTGATCGTGCAAGCCTGGCGGTCACGAGTGATCTCCATCCCCAGGTAGTTCTTGAGGTCACCAAGATCCTTCATGAGAAGGGCGGAGCTGAGAGCAGACTGGACAGCTGCCATGTCGGCTGGATCTCTGGCGGCTAGAATGAAGTCGTCGACGTAGACGAGGATGTAGAAGGGCTCGGAGGAGTGACGAACGAAGAGACTGGAATCTGAGGCAGAGGGATGGAAGTCAAGTGCGAGGAGGACTTCCTTCACCTTGTTGTGCCACTCACGAGGAGCCTGCTTGAGGCCATACACTGGGCGCTTCAGCTTCCACACTGTGTTGGCGGGGTAAGTGCCAGGAAACCCTGGTGGGCGTTCCATGTGAACATCCTCCTTGAGCTGGCCTTGGAGAAAGGCGGAGGAGGCGTCCATGGCCTTGATCTCGAAGTTGCCGCGAGCGGCTATATCAAGAAGAGCGCGCACAGTCGGGAGCTTGGCCGTGGGCGAGAAGGTTTCGAAGAAGTCGAGATACTCCTTCTGGGTGAAACCCTTCGCCACGTATCGTGCCTTGAACAGTGGAGCTTCGCCTGGGAGTTGTTTGACTCGGAAGATCCATTTTCCGCCGACGATATTGACACCGGAAGGGGGAAGAACATCGTCAAAGCTGTTGTTGCGAATGAACGCCTCGTTCTCCACATCCATTGCTGCCTTCCACTCCTTCTTATAAGGCCCCGAGAGAGCTTCCTCTTTTGTGCGAGGAGTCGGAATGGTCGGGTTCTCGGTGAAGTTGAGGGAAGGGCAGTCAGTAATGTCCGGGAAGATGTGAGAGAGAAATTGGCAGACCGCGTGAAGGTCAAACAGCTCCTCATGCCTGTCCTCCAGAAGTGCACGGGGGGGAATACGGATGGAGGGGACATCACCCCCGGCAGGAGGAGGCGGGGTGACCGAACACCGGATGGAGAAAACGGCTGGTCCCCAGGCGAGAGGCGGAGCCGGTCCCTTGGAACGAGTGCGACTAGAGACCGGAGACGAAGGCGGCTGCGGTGGGACCGGAGGGACTGGGCGCCTCCGATAGGAGACTGGTGAGCCGGGCTCGACGCGCGGGGAAGGCGGAGCAGGAGGAGGTGCCGCTGCGGAGGATACTGGGGAGGCCGGGTGAGACACGCCGGACGGAGAAGGCCCCGGAGAAGGGGCAGCGGCCGGAGGTGGGGCATCGAAGTCTGCCCAAACAAGCGACGGGGGAGGTGGAGGAGGCTCGCCCGTGGTCGCAGAGTGGAATGGGCTTGTCTCATCGAAGACGACATCACGGCTGCGAATCAGTTGTCTGGTGATTGGGTTGAGGAATAAGTAGTCTGGGGAGTCGGAGTTGTGCCACAGGTACATGCAGGTCTGGGTTTTGGGACCAAGCTTGCCACCTTGCTTCCTGCGCGTGTGGGGGCTTAGCAATACATACGCGGTACACCCCCAGACGCGTAGAGAGCGGGCGGAAGGCGTGACCCCAAGCCAGAGAGCGGTAGGTGTGGTGTCGGGCCGGTGGGGATGCGGATAAAGATTGTAGAGGAGTGCCGCATGGAAGAGGGCATATCCCCAGAGTGACCGTGGTGCGTTGGCGTGACTGAGGAGGCAGCGAGCGATCTGAACCAAGGTGTGGTTGCGGCTCTCTGCAATGCCATTCTGCTGCGGGCTTCGGGGGAGCGTGAAGGTTTGCCGAATCCCTTGGGCCGCAGAGAAGTTATCGAGTTTGCCATTGCGAAATTCTCCCCCGCCATCAGAATGGAGGCACTTCAGAGGAGTGCCGAATGTGACTTGAGCCTGGCGCACCCACGCCATGATGACATCAGGTGCCTCCGCCTTGGTATGCAGGAGGTGCACAGAAACATACCGCGAGTGGTCATCGACTAGTGTAAGAAAGTACCGATGACCGCCTCGGGATGCGACTGGAGCTCGGCCCCAGACATCCATGTGCACTAGGTCCAGTGGAGCAGCTGCGACGGATGGTGAGGAAGGGTGCGGCTGCTGCCTGAGCTTGCTCTTGGTGCAGTCCAGTCAGGTGGGTGCAGGTGAGTCTGTTGGTGGAGGAAGCGCCGACGGGAGGCCAAGAAGAAGTTTCTTGGAAGCGATGTCGGCAAGTGTACGGAAGTTGGGGTGACCCAAGCGATGGTGGTAGAGGATGGTTGGGTTGGCGAAGCTGCGACATGAACACGGAGTGGTGCTGGCAGCTTGCGCTTGGGAGAGGGCGGCGAGAGGTGCAGGTGAACGCAGCATGTAGAGCTTGCTACTGTTGAGTGTGAAGCGTGCTAGGAGCTTGTTGGACTTAGGGTCGAAGAGGTCACAGTGATCCGAGTGTGCTGGGAAGATCGTGGTGACGCCTGCCCGTTGGAGCTCGTGTTGGGCCACGAGATTGTGGCGTAGTGTGGGAACACACATGCCAGTCACACTGCCCGAAGGAAAAGCTGGGCACGGAACTGTGGAGGAGCCCTTGGCGTGTGTTGTGAAACTGGAGTCTGCTCCTAGTAGACGGATTGGTGTCTCGTATGGCTTGAAGGAGTGTTCTTCCTTGAGAACCGTGTGAGTGGCCCCACTGTCGAGGGTGAACTCTATTGTGGCTGAGGTGCTTTGTGAGCCAGGATACTGCGAAATCATCTCATTAATCATGGCAGTGCCAAGGAACAACATGTGGAGGCGCACATCAGCAATGGGAGCTACAGCAGCCTGCACGGATTCCTGCGCTTCGACTTGATTGACCTTGCGAGGAGCACGATTGACCATCCAGCTTGGCAGCTTCGAGGCGGTCCCATTGACGGCTACCAATCGTCATCCTTTTTCTTGAAGCAGGAGGCAAGGGCATGGTTGGTGCCGCCACACACCTGGCCGGCACGAGGGCTGCGCTTGATGACATAGGGACACGGGGGGAAGCGGTTGCGCTGGAATGGCGCCGAAGCGGCATAGGCTTGAGGCACGGGAGCGCGGATTGCATTGGCCTTGGCTTGAGCGCTGTTGTCCTTTTCGGCAGAAAGGAGCGCAGATGAGACCTTGGCAAATGTGAGGTCTGCAGGAGCAAGGCCCAAGAATGGACTGTACCTTGGTGACATAGTCCGCCATGCCTGGCGAGTCCTCGAGCCGCACTTGGAACATGCTGGGGATGAGTATAGCAACTCCCACTGCAGTCTTGTTCAGGAAGCGATCCTCGAGGTAGAGCCAAATGGCGTTGGCAGACGGGTAGTTGTGGTAGGTTTCGACGAGTTCGGGAGGAGTGGTGCCGATGAAGACACTAATGACCGCACCATCGGCCTTCTCCCAATTCTTGTACTTGAGCAGTGCAGCAGCATAAACTGCTTCGGCGGCGGCATTAGCTGGATCGGCGGACCTCTCGGGTTTAGGAGGCTCTTTGCCGTCACCAATGTTGAGAAGGACGTCGGTGAGCTCGAGCCCCTTCACCTCGCGACTGAGAAGGTGCTTGTCGACACCATAGCGCCAAGCCTTGTAGTTGGAGCATGTGCCGTCCGGCTCGAGACGAAGGAGCGGGATCGGGTTGGCGAGTGAAGTGGTTGAGTAAGCCATTGTCGGTGTGCAGCGCGGCACTTCTGGAAATTGGTTCACGAGAATTGCTGAAAATCACTCTGACCGCTGTATCAAAATGCCGCTAAGTAGGAAATGGCGTCGGCGAAAATTTGTTAAAACGCCGACTTGAAACTGAATCTGAGATGTCTAACCCCGGACCCACACACCCCCCCACACACCCCCAGGCCCTGTCCCGCAGCTACACAGCTCCGCAACCAGCTCCGCAACCAGCTCCGCAACCAGCTCCGCAACCAGCTCCGCAACCAGCTCCGCTCCGCTTCAACCTGTGTACCTGCTCTTGATTTGACGCGAGACGTTCGTAGAGGCGATTTCGCGAGGGGAGTTTGCTTATTCTGGCGGGGTCTGAGGGGAAACTCGAGAACGAGTTTTAACAGATGGTCGAAATTGAGATTTGACCAAGGAGAAGCGAGGAGGAAATCAACGATGAGAAGCGTGAAAGCTTCAGAGATGAGAAATTCAACGAGGTCGAGCGTGAAGGCAGTCGACGATGAGAGGCGCGACTGCAGAGTAGAGCACGTCGAAATTCCGACGACTCGAAACGAATGTCGCGACGATGAAGTGCGCGTAGCGCGGGCACGTTGAGATTAGGACCTTGATCCGCGTCTGCGGATAGGTCGCTCTGATACCATGTAAGAAAAAGAGTTGAAATTATTGATTAGGTAAGGAGCCCAAGGCTCTATAAGTACATGGAAAAGTGAGAGAGAATGGATGAAAGGGGAATTGGAGGGAATCCCCATTGGGATCTCCGGAATCTCCAATTGGATAATTGGAGATTGTGGGGATCACTATTGGGTGAGGTTGGGATTTGTGACTACACCCCAACCCACTAGAACATTCACAACCTAAACTAGAATATAAAAGTACAAATACAAAAGTGGTATTTGCAGTCTATTTCTAACAGGAGGTGCCGCTGCGGAAGATGCTGGGGAGGCCGGGTGCGACACGCCGGACGGAGAAGGCCTCGGAGAAGGGGCAGCGGCCGGAGGTGGGGCATCGAAGTCTGCCCAAACAAGCGACGGGGGAGGTGGAGGAGGCTCGCCCGTGGTCGCAGAGTGGAATGGGCGTGTCTCATCGAAGATGACATCACGGCTGCGTATCAGCTGTCTGGTGATTGGGTTGAGGAATAAGTAGTCTGGGGAGTCGGAGTTGTGCCCGAGGTACATGCAGGTCTGGGTTTTGGGACCAAGCTTGCCACCTTGCTTCCTGCGCGTGTGGGGGCTTAGCAACACATACGCGGTACACCCCCAGATGCGTAGAGAGCGGGCGGAAGGCGTGACCCCAAGCCAGAGAGCTGTAGGTGTGGTGTCGGGCCGGTGGGGATGCGGATAAAGATTGTAGAGGAGTGCCGCATGGAAGAGGGCATATCCCCAGAGTGACCGTGGTGCGTTGGCGTGACTGAGGAGGCAGCGAGCGATCTGAACCAAGGTGTGGTTGCGGCTCTCTGCAATGCCATTCTGCTGCGGGCTTTCGGGGAGCGTGAAGGTTTGCCGAATCCCTTGGGCCGCACAGAAGTTATCGAGTTTGCCATTGCGAAATTCTCCCCCGCCATCAGAATGGAGGCACTTCAGAGGAGTGCCGAACGTGACTTGAGCCTGGCGCACCCACGCCATGATGATATCAGGTGCCTCCGCCTTGGTATGCAGGAGGTGCACAGAAACATACCGCGAGTGGTCATCGACTAGTGTAAGAAAGTACCGATGACCGCCTCGGGATGCGACTGGAGCTGGGCCCCAGACATCCATGTGCACTAGGTCCAGCGGAGCAGCTGCGACGGATGGGGAGGAAGGGTGCGGCTGCTGCCTGAGCTTGCTCTTGGTGCAGTCCAGGCAGGTGGGTGCAGGTGAGTCTATTGGTGGAGGAAGCGCCGACGGGAGGCCAAGAAGAAGTTTCTTGGAAGCGATGTCGGCAAGTGTACGGAAGTTGGGGTGACCCAAGCGATGGTGGTAGAGGATGGTTGGGTTGGCGAAGCTGCGACATGAACACGGAGTGGTGCTGGCAGCTTGCGCTTGGGAGAGGGCGGCGAGAGGTGCAGGTGAACGCAGCGTGTAGAGCTTGCTACTGTTGAGTGTGAAGCGTGCTAGGAGCTTGTTGGACTTAGGGTCGAAGAGGTCACAGTGATCTGAGTGTGGAGGGAAGATCGTGGTGACGCCTGCCCGTTGGAGCTCGTGTTGGGCCACGAGATTGTGGCGTAGTGTGGGAACACACATGCCGGTTACACTGCCCGAAGGAAAAGCTGGGCACGGAACTGTGGAGGAGCCCTTGGCGTGTGTTGTGAAACTGGAGTCTGCTCCAAGTAGACGGATTGGTGTCTCGTATGGCTTGAAGGAGTGTTCTTCAGTGAGAACCGTGTGAGTGGGCCCACTGTCGAGGGTGAACTCTATTGTGGCTGAGGTGCTTTGTGAGCCAGGATACTGCGAAATCGTCTCATTAATCATGGCAGTGCCAGGGAACAACATGTTGAGGCGCACATCAGCAGGTGCAGCCACAGCAGCCTGCACGGATTCCTGCGCTTCGACTTGATTGACTTGGTGAGGAGCACGATTGACCATCCAGGTTGGCGGCTTGGAGGCGGTCCCATTGACGGCATACCACTCGTCATCCTTCTTCTTAAAGCAGGAGGCAAGGGCATGGTTGGTGCCGCCACACACCTGGCCGGCACGAGGGCCGCGCTTGATGACATAGGGACACGGGGGGAAGCGGTTGCGCTGGAATGGCACCGAAGCGGCATAGGCTTGAGGCACGGGAGCGCGGATTGCATTGGCCTTGGCTTGAGCGCTGTTGTCCTTTTCGGCAGAAAGGAGCGCGAATGAGACCTTGGCAAATGTGAGGTCTGCAGGAGCAAGGCCCAAGAGCATCTTGCGTATGGCTTCGTATGCCGGAGTGAGGCCGACTAGGAGAGCGGCTGCAGGGGCTTGCTCGGGGAAGACTATCCCCAACTGTTTGAGTTCACCATGAATGGACTGCACCTTGGTGACATAGTCCGTCATGCCTGGCGAGTCCTCGAGCCACACTTGGAACATGCTGGGGATGAGTATAGCAACTCCCACTGCAGTCTTGTTCAGGAAGCGATCTTCGAGGTAGAGCCAAATGGCGTTGGCAGACGGGTAGTTGTGGTAGGTTTCGACGAGTTCAGTTCAACTCTATTTCTTACAGTGGTGCCCATGAAGACACTAATGACCGCACCATCGGCCTTCTCCCAATTCTTGTACTTGAGCAGTGCAGCAGCATAAATTGCTTCAGCGGCGGCATTAGCTGGATCGGCGGACCTCTCGAGTTTAGAAGGCTCTTTGCCGTCACAGATGTTGAGAAGGACGTCGGTGAGCTCGAGCCCCTTCACCTCGCGACTGAGGAGGTGCTTGTCGACACCATAGCGCCAAGCCTTGTAGTTGGAGCATGTGCCGTCCGGCTCGAGACGAAGGAGCGGGATCGGGTTGGCGAGTGAAGTGGTTGAGTAAGCCATTGTCGGTGTGCAGCGCGGCACTTCTGGAAATTGGTCGACGAGAATTGCTGAAAATCACTCTGACGGCTTTATCAAAATGCCGCTAAGTAGGAAATGGCGCCGGCGAAAATTCGTTAAAACGCCGACTTGAAACTGAATCTGAGCCTATGTCTAACCCCGGACCCACACACCCCCCCACACACCCCCAGGCCCTGTCCCGCAGCTACACAGCTCCGCAACCAGCTCCGCAACCAGCTCCGCAACCAGCTTCGCAACCAGCTCCGCTCCGCTTCAACCTGTGTACCTGCTCTTGATTTGACGCGAGACGTTCGTGGAGGCGATTTCGCGAGGGGAGTTCGCCTATTCTGGCGGGGTCTGAGGGGAAACTCGAGAACGAGTTTTAAGAGATGGTCGAAATTGAGATTCGACCAAGGAGAACCGAGGAGGAAATTGAGGATGAGAAGCGTGAAAGCTTCAGAGATTCAACGAGGTCGAGCGCGAAGCCGTTCGACGATGAGAGGCGCGACTGCAGAGTGGAGCACGTCGAAATTCCGACGACTCGAAACGAATGTCGCGACGATGAATTGCACGTAGCGCGGGCACGTTGAGATTAGGACCTTGATCCGCGTGTGCGGATAGGTCGCTCTGATACCATGTAAGAAATAGAGTTGAAATGATTGATTAGGTAAGGAGCCCAAGGCTCTATAAGTACATGGCAAGGTGAGAGTGAATGGATCAAGGAGGAATTGGAGGGAATCCCCATTGGGATCTCCGGAATCTCCAATTGGGTAATTGGAGATTGTGGGGATCACAATTGGGTGAGGTTGGGATTTGTGAGTACACCCCAACCCACTAGAACATTCATAACCTAAACTAGGATATAAAAGTACAAATACAAAAGTGTTATTTGCACTCTATTTCTAACATGTCCTCCAACCCCCAAATGCTGCAGCTGCAAGGTGAGGACAAAAGTCCCACACATGTTGGTCCCTTCTCGTTATAGGGCTCTCCAACTTTGGTGTAGCAGCTGCCAAGGACTTCCAATGAGTTGTAACAAATCCATCAAACATTTCTTCGTAACTTCTTCATATGTGCTCCGGTTCCAACAGTTCTTGGCTCGCTGGAATGTCCTCAATGTCATGCACAATCCAAGCACATTTGCAGAAGCACAAGATGAAAATACAAAGACATGCAAACCCAACAACCATACAAACAATGTTGCACACAAAACACATGCAACAAAATGATGCGAACAGACGACAGGATGACGTGCAAACGAATATGCACCAACAGTAGCTTGATAGGTAAGTCCGACTTCAGGTGTCGGAATGAAATACTGCAGAGCGCGAGGAAGATCTAGCCTATTCTCCCCCTCAGGTCTACGCAGAAATTGCGCGAGCTGGCTAGCGGTATAGGCGAGATCCGGACGACATGTTACGGCTGCGAATAGAAGGCAACCCAGTTGCTGCTGATAAATGTGTAGTTCCTCGTTGTCAAGTGGAGTAGTATCCGGTTGATGGTTTTTCGGTAAAGATCGGTAAGGAGTAGTTACTGTCGAAACTGTAAGATTAAAACGTGCGGCTAGCGTAGCAGCGTACTTTGAAGCTGTAAGATGAATAGCTGTTGCTGTTCGGAGAATATTGAGTCCGAGAAACTGTGTGACTGTAGAAGCGATAGTAATCTGTAGATTCTGTTGGAGATTCTGTTCGAAGTTAGTAGCGAGAGAATTGGTAGTTCTAATATAAAGTAAGTCGTTGACGTAGGCGAGGAGTAAAATATAGTCAGGACCGTTGGTCAGCAGGTACATTCCCTGATCGTGTGGAAGCTGTCGAAACCCGGCAGTTAATAGTTGACGATGGAGATACTGCTGCCAAAGTCGTGGAGCATGTTTGATGCCGTATAGGAACTTTCTGCGACGGCACACGCTAGGAGGATTTGTCTCGTAAGAATGCGGGTACTCAACCAGAATTAGAGCATCGAAGGTTGCATATAAAAATGCATCTGCGACGTCGATTTGGCGAAGTCGAAAATTCAGGTAGGCCGCGATGCAGAGGAGAATTCTGACACTGGTGTGTCGGCCGACAGGAGCGAATGTTAATTCGTAGTCGAGTCCAAACATTTGCTCGAAACCGCGGATGACCCATCGCGCCTTGAACTTTTCGAAGGAACCATCGGCATTCGTCTTTACTCGGAAAACCCATTTTTCGGTAAGAACTCTACTCCCTTTGTTGCTGTCAGCGGGATTAAATCCCAGGTGCCTCTGTTTTCCAGAGCTGCTAACTCTCTGTCCATGGCTTCGCGCCATTTCTCTCAGTGTTGACTTGTCAAAGCTTGACGAACGGTTTTCGGCTCCAAAATATTATTGCTGTTTCCCTGTACTGCGACTGCAAGTCCCAATACTTGTAAACCTGTTTCTGTAAAACGCGGACGATTTGAGTTGACACTGGAGAAGTTGTGCTCTGATCCCTTTCCCCCCCCAAATTCTTCAGGTGTTACACGAATTGCTGCTTCGAAGACAACGGGCATAGGCTGCTGCTGACGATCGCGTTCGTAATCAAGAACCACATCGCGAACATCCTCTGAGTCTGCTTCGCTGAGTGGGACAAATTCAGCAGTCCCAGCTGACGTTGTTGGCACGGGGATGTCTGTGGCAGCTTCGGAAGACTCAGCCACGGACTCATCCTGTACATCAGCTTCGGCGTCGTCGGTAGCAAAGGCATGCGATGCTTCGAACAGCCTGGTGAGCACGAAAAACGGGTAAGGTAAGTTGTTCGTAGAAAAAACAATCACGTGCTGGTACGATTTGACTCATGCGAAGATCTATCATATTCCACGCGTAAAAATGCTTCTCGATGCCAAGATGTATCCCCCACTTAGCCCGTTCTGAAAAAATTCCAAGTGCTGCAGTCGGAGGTCGATACTTAACGATGCACCCAAAAACTCTTAAAAGTTTTGTGTTGCCGACCCTTCTTGTCCACTGCAGGTGTGGCGAAGAAAATTCTAGAAGGGAAGTTGTCGACAGCAAGTTGTGCAGAAAAACTGCATGGGCCAAAATGAGGTGGCAAAGATGCCCGAGTCAGCAAGACTCGCATGTTCTCTTGCAATGTCCTGTTCATCCTTTCTGCTACCCCCATCTGTTGATGTTGGTGCGGTAGATACGTCCTGCGCTTGATGCCGAGGGTTTGAATGTAGTCAGTGAAGTTTGTGTTTGTGTACTCCCCTGCTTCGTCACTCTGAAACTCCTGTAACTTCTCCCCCAATTCTCTTTCAGCTACCGCGAGCAACGCGACGAATATCGCGTGAGCCATATTCACCGTCCAAACGTAGCGAGCCGGGATGTTCACCATCCAAACGTAGCAAGTAGAAGCCTCGATAAAGGAGATCATGTATAAGTCCCCCTTAGGTCCTGCTTCAGGTAAGTTTAGGATGTCGCTGTAAACTTTCTGCAGACGTGTGTATCGAGTTGAACCCGGAAAATGACTTGGAAAGGGTTCATGCGGAAGATTGGCAGTTGTGTACGTGGTGCAGACTGCTGGTCTTGACGTCGGCTTCATCTCAGTTCCATCCGGTAAGAGTAAACTATTCTTGTCAAGAACTGAAGCTCGGATAGTATGGTTTAATATTCTCAGTGAAGGATGTCCTAACCTTTGATGCCAAATATCTTATGTTGCTTTGTGTCCTGGTGACCGCAGATAGAAATCGGCGTTAGTATAAAATGAAGAAACGATGAACGGAGAAAACGCGGGCGATTCGTCGAACTGGCCAGGAACAAAGCGAGTAAGAGGTAACTTTGTAGTTGTAATCTCCACTTCTAGAACTTCTTCCGGTTGAAGAATTAACTCCCCTTCTTCAATTTCGGTTTCTTTTGATTCTGCTGCAGGTTGACCGACGAGAACCCCTGTTTCTGCTTCACCGCTACTCTGCTGCTCTGCTTCCTCTGCTTCACTGCTGCTGATGGGTCCCCAAAGTACTGCAGGTCTGTTCTCAAGTTGTTGTAAAGTGTCGTAGTAATTTTTCCATGCTGATGTTTCTTCCTCTGCTGTGTTTGTTGGCCAGGAATCAAGTGCCGTGATAAATGCTGCTGCTGTACGAGATCCTGTTGGAACGGCAGTTGCACGGAAGTCGACGTCAACCTTTTGAAAATCGGTTTCTTTGGGATGTTGCCAAGGTCCAAAAGATAACACTCTCTCAAAAGATCCAGAATTCCCTTGTGATTCGAATTGAAGAACCGAGACCCCATACTGAGTGGCGGCTCTCCCGATGTAAATGTTTGAATCATTGTGATAAAGTTCCTGGTCCATTGTCTCACAATTGCCTTGTGTCCTGATCTTATGTCGCAGGAGTTGAGCCGTTGAAAGAAGATTAAAGCCAAGTCCAGCGATGATAAGGACATTAGTAACATGTAAGGAAAAACCTGTGTCCACCTAATCCAACATGACGCTGCCGATTGATCTTGCCATGATTGTTTGTCCGTTTGCAACTGTGACAGGTACTGGACGTCGAAGCGGACGCTGATGAGTAATGAAGAGTGTCTCGGCAGATCACATGTGTTATCCACGACAGCTCTCAAGATCCTGCGATAACCCGAGCAAGATTAGCATATACTTGAGGTAAAACCATGTTTCCAGGTTGCTCGATTGAGTTGTTGTCTTCCTCAGCTTCGAAATCTGAGTCTGTTGCATGAACTGTTGTAATACAACTAAAACCTTATTTCCCGATGTGGCAGGAGTTGTTGTTCGCGGATTCTGCTTCACGGGTTGCTTGAACTGCTGAGACTGCTGCTGCACTCCTCTTTTTCTATCTGCTTGAAGCTTGTTGCAAAACTTGATGCTGTGTCCATCCTTTTTGCAGTAGTGACAGAAGAACTTGATGACACGTTTCGTTGGTGTTGAATAAAAGCTGATATTAACTGCTCCCTTTTTGTTGCGTGCTGCCTGCAGGTCAAGATCCTGCTGCTCTGCTTGAAGGATGGAGCAAATTTCTGCTTCGGAAAGATTTGGTTGAAGACGAAGAAGAGATCGACACTGCCGCCATTCTGCTCCAAGAACGGCAAGAAGGACTGTTACGAACATGTCCTTCGAGAAGTTTCCGCCGCACTTTTCCAATTGGTCATGAAGTGTTCGAGCCCAGTTGATATAATCCGAAACGTTCTCGTTGCCCTGAATTTGTACAGTTGTCAGTTGTGAGAGAATTTTACTCACGGAAATTGTATCCTGTGCCATGTATAATCCCTTCAAATGCTTCCACGCAGATTCAGCTGGAGTCAAACTGGTGTGAAGAGAGCATATACCAAGCTGCTCTTTCAGTGACAGATTGCGGATAAGGACGGTGTAAGCGCTGAGTGAAGCATGAAGAAAACTCTGTTGTTCCATCTGAGTTCCCGTAACAGGATACGAGTAATCGTCACTGAAGAACGGCCATAATCCAGCGGACTCCTTGGAGTCATTTCGACCATGCCTAGACCTGAGGAAGGGGGTGGCAGAGGTGCTGGAGGCAGAGAAGACGCCCAACCACAAGGTCAACACCAAGATCCACCCGTTACTCCCGTGCAACCTAGCCTTTGCCCCTCTAGGGATGAGCCTAGAGTGTTTGGCCTTGACAAGTTCAACGGTGACAACTTTGCTGAGTGGTTCTTCAAGATGGAGAACATCTTTGACCACTATGATCTGCTGAAGATAATGTGACCATTTTGCCACAAGACCGGCCACATGTTGAGATATTGCTTCAGATTGCCTGATGGATGGACCCCTTCTCAATACCAAGAGGGCAGAGGAGCAAGGGGAGGAAGAGGTAGAGGTCGTGGAGGCTGTGGTGGAAGCGAAGTGGCAAGCATGAAAGGTGGAGACTACGACAAGGACTCGAGTGAAGATCGATGTAACACACCTCTGCATTTCTGTCCTATCCGCGTCGATAAATACGGCGACAAAATAGCAGCAAGATGCATCAGTGTCTCGCAATAGCCATCACAAATGAATATGGAGCAATTTGACATACAACCTTAACAACAAAATGATTATGCAGTGAAGAGAGCGCACGAAAGCATCAATGCATTTTAATCGAGATTGACACCGACCTCTTTGGGGACAAAATTTCCGTAGAAATTTACCCAAACTGACATGCAATATCAAATTGCGTTATGCATCTAGCATATATATGTTCGAATGCTAGAATGACTAGAATGGGTGAGTTCAAGGGAATATAATCTAGCGGGTTGTACTCTCTAAGGCACAACCCTATATGGTCCACAGCAACATACTACAATATGTTTGACACACCCCCTAGACTGTAAAGGGGCAGTGCCTGACGAGAGAACAAACAGCTCAGGGTGGCACTACTAGTCCAGCCTCTAAGGCAAGGGTCTAAAGACCAGTCAAACGAGTACAGATCAAGACAAGAGCAAGACCAGGGCGGCACTACTAGTCCAGCCACTGGGAGAGGCCACAAGGCCAGTAAGGGTAATATATATATAAAGGTCTGTACACAATCAAGGCCCTAGCAAATGAGAGGCTACAGGAACAAGACCAAGCTGTACACAGTGTAACATATCGCCATGCGAACCGTCCCTCCTAGTCTAACTATCGCGACTAATCTGGACGTTCCTAGTTTTCCCTTTGCGCGCGAAGTTGCGGGAACATATTTGGAATGTTGGGTTGGATTGGATAGGTTTGGGATTGAAGGTTGGGAAGATAGGTTTGGGTGATAGGGTTGGAGTGGTGGTTACCACTCCATCACCAAGTGACAGGTAGGATTTGGGTTGGGCAGCAATTGTTCCTATTGGCTGCAATTCCAACCAATGCACATTTAGCAACCCAAGATAAGTTTGCACACCTCAGCAAACTGATTCCAGCTCACTACAAATTCCTTGGTTGGGAAAACCCAACCCATGCCACATGGGCAAGACCCACAATTGGTGCACCACCCCCTTGGCCATGGAGGAGGTGGTTGCACCCCAAGGGGTCTAGGAAGTGGGAGGGCTCTTGGAGCTCATTCTTCACTTTCCTTCCCCAATAACTCAATATTGGAAGAAGGATCATCCTCCTCTCTAAGTCCTCCAATTGCTATCTCTACCACAAAGGACTTAGCCAAATCTTGGCTATTTCCTTGCCATTTTCAAGTTCTCCTTGAAGTTCAAGCTTACTCCTAGTTCTAATTAGGGGTACTATTTCGTTGTATTCCGCTATTTATAAACCGGTGTTGCTATAAACCGGTGGATGTTATAATTGGTTTCAGAGCTAGTTTAATCTTGTCCTTGTGGGCAATTTTTGTTTTTTCTAGACTTGGTGCTTGTGTAGCTTCTGGTAGCTTGTGCCAGCGTTGCTGGTGACTCTTTAGGACTACTTGACTGAAGTTTCACGGTTGAAGTGTTCAAGCCTTCAAGCATCAAGTGAAGTCTCGTTGAGACTTAACCTTATTCCAGAGGGAATAACGGTTGTGTGGCAGATCTGGAAAGATCTTGCTGTTTCTCACCTTTTGGGTGAAAGAGATAGTTGAAAATCGTTCACAATTTCCAGTTGGGGAATTTGTGATTGATTGGCTTTATCCAAAGTGGTGGTAAAAGCATTTTCAACAGATCTGTTCCTCTTGGGAGATTGACATTTGTCATCTTCAGATCTATTGTAGAAATTTCTTAACTTGTTAAGAATTTATTGGCTTATCACAGTGGTGATTATAGATCTGTTCATCTCCCCTTTGTACGTGGGCATTATTCTCTTTGCTCTTCAGCAATGGCTTCTACCAACAATGCCACTAGTGGTGATGCTGTTAACCTTGATGAGGTGGAGAATGCTGCTGCTGGCATTGATCTTAATGCTGATGAGGTGATGGCTGACCAATCTGCTCCTGTTAAGGAGAGTAATGGTGCTTCTGTTTCTTCTCCTGAAGAGGAGGAAGACTTGGACCTGGGGGGAGAGGAGGAGTTGCTGTCTGAGGAAGTCAAACAGATGCAGGCTCACCTCTCCAACCAGAATATCACCTTGATCCAGCAACAGGTCCTTATTGACCAGCTGAGGAGCAAGCTGTCAACGCAAGACAGCAAGATCCACAACCTGATGGCGGATCTGAACCTGGCACGTCACGATGCTCGGGACAATATCAAGAAGTTGGCTAAGCACTCAGCTGCTATTGCTGAGATGCAGAACCTCATCAAGCAGCTGAGGAGGGGTACCATGTACCACCCTGCACAGGCAGCTGAGGCATCTGCTGGTGCTAGTTCCGAGCAGGAACGCCCTTCGGAGGCGCCTGCGGCTGTTGCTACTAATGGGCAGCCCTCGTCGGCGCTTGGCACGTTCCCTATGACCCTGCCCCAGTTTATCCATGGAAAAATGGATGTGGAAGCATGGCTTACCATGGCGGATGAGTTCTTGTTTGTTCATAACGTGCGTGACGAAGCTCGCGTCGTTGCCGCAACCACTGCTTTGGATGAGACGGCACGCAAATTGGCGTATGGCCGCAAGAGGCAGGCGTTGGCAAATGGCGAGCCTTTTGGCTGAGCTGAATTTGCTGCTGCCCTCAGGCAGGCCTTCCAGGTGCAGCCAGCGCTCCTGGAGGTGTGCGGTTGCCTTGAGGCGCTCAGGTGCGGAAACCGCCCCGTGCAGCTGTATGCGAATGAGTTCGAGGAAACCATACTGCTGTTGAAGATGGATGATCAGCTCACTGAGAGTGAGTAGGTCTTCTTGTTCTTTAAGGGCTTGCCGGCGCACATCCAGAGCTTGCACATGATGGATGGCAAGGGCGAGCAGTGGCAGAGCTATGAGGAGTTGAAGAAAGCTGCTGCAAACACGGATGTGCATTTTCGCGCTTACGCAAAGGTTAACCAGCCCCCGGAGGCGTGCAGGCCTCCTCCTGGGCCTGGCGGCTCAGGGGGAAGGCAGCAGGCCCAGAGGTGGAATAATGGCAAGAACAAGAGGCCCTACCCCCAGCAGGGAAATCAGAATGGGCACCACTTCAAGAAGCCCAATGGTGGGGGCCCTAAGGGTCCCGCTGGCAAGGGGGAAGGACCTAAGCGTTGCTTTGGTTGTGGCGAGCCTGGCCACTTCGCAAATGTTTGCCCTCAGAATGAGGCAGGAAAGGGTGCTACCAAGGGGAAGGGTGGTCTCAAGACTAACGAGGCCGGCCCTTCCGGCCAGCGCCAGGGTTTTCAGAAGACCAACTAGGGTGTGGGTACCTAGCTGGTTTGGTAGATCGAGGGGGTGAAACTATTGCCTTGCGTGATGAGGATTTGCTAAAGCTTGAGAAACTTGCTAGCGGCAAGATTTCTTGTGTGTTTGCACCTTCTTTGAGTGAATCTTCTTTGTTTGCCTCTCGATCGCACCCACTAAAGGAAGTAACAACTGAAGCTTTAAGAGATAGCTTCTCAGTTATTTGTTGCAATTTGGAATCACTGCCTTCGATTATGGAAGTTGTGGGTCATTGCACCCAGGAGCACCCTCTAAATGCAGTTGGATTGGTGACTCGTCCTCCAAATGCCAGTAGTTTTCACATGCTTAAAGGATGGACTGTTATTGCCAAATGGCAAAAAGGACACCATGTATGGTGGTCAAACGCCCATGCATACGGACGCAGCAAGCACAAGGTCCGGGCATATTATTTGCCTCCAACAAATGTTGTGGCTTGCCCGATCCGACCCAAGCACCAACAAAATTTGTTGTTTGCCGGTCGCATCAATGGAAAGATTGCCAAGAATCTTGTCGATACTGGGGCAACGGCCTCACTTATTGACGAGAAATGGGTGGACCAGTATGGTGTTCTTATTGAGGGACCATGCTGCCCAATTCGATTGGGCGATGATCGCGTTATCCCAAGGGTGCGGCTGCTCCCTGAGGTTGCTCTTGGTGCAGTCTAGGCAGGAGGGTGCAGGTGAGTCTGTTGGTGGAGGAAGCGCCGACGGGAGGCCAAGAAGAAGTTTCTTGGAAGCGATGTCGGCAAGCGTACGGAAGTTGGGGTGACCCAAGCGATGGTGGTAGAGGATGGTTGGGTTGGCAAATCTGCGACAGGAACACGGAGTGGTGTTGGCAGCTTGCGCTTGGGAGAGGGCGGCGAGAGGTGCAGGTGAACGCAGCGTGTAGAGCTTGCTGCTGTTGAGTGTGAAGCGTGCTAGGAGCTTGTTGGACTTAGGGTCGAGGAGGTCACTGTAATCCGAGTGTGCTGGGAAGATCGTGGTGACGCCTGTCCGTTGGAACTCGTGTTGGGCCACGAGATTGTGGCGTAGTATGGGAACACACATGCCGGTGAAACTGCCCGAAGGGAAAGCTGGGCACGGAACTGTGGAGGAGCCCTTGACGTGTGTTGTGAAACTGGAGTCTGTTCCTAGTAGACAGATTGGTGTCTCGTATGGCTTGAAGAAGTGTTCAACCTTGAGAACTGTGTGAGTGGCCCCACTGTCGAGGGTGAACTCTATTGTGGCTGGGGTGCTTTGTGAGCCGGGACACTGCGAAATCGTTTCATTAATCATGGCTGTGCCAGGGAACAACATGTTACGGCGCACATCAGCAGGGGCAGCCACAGCAGCCTGCACGGATTTGTTGGTTGGAGAAGGCTATGAGCAGAAGATTTTATAGCTCCTTAGAAATTTCTGCACCACTTCGTTATGGCGCCCAGAAAACTCGAGACCTTCGAAAAGCTATATCCGAAGATTGAATTGATGAAACACTGTGAAAATTAGATATATTTTTTTCATGCAGCATCAGCTTTCCAATGGAAGTTCAATCACTTGATAACGTATTCTACTGAGTGAGCTATGACATTTGGCGCATTGGGGGGTAATCTGCCTTAGGAGAAATTGACAGTCCTCAGAGTCACTATCATTGAACGTTACAAGTTTCACGGCATGATGGAAAACATTGAAGCACAGTTTTGGAAAGTGGGGTAGGAAGGGAAGGATTAAAGGGCTCAGCAGCTTTCTCGTTGCCATTCTGGTACGTGCAGGGTAGATGGTCGGATTTACCCATTCTTTCACCTTCATCCAATCCTTTGTTCCCCAACCAGTCTGTTTCCTTCGCTTTGGCAGACTTGGTGCTTTGGAAGCCTCTTGCTGCAGCTGCTCCGGATCCTTGATTTCAGCATCAGCTGCAATATCCTCATTGCTTCCTTCATCGCTACTGCTTGCCGTTGGCGCAGTGACTTCGCTGTCATCAGGTTCGGACAAATCGAAATGCATAGTGATTTCTTCCAGCTGCTGAGTGAACCTTGCCTCGGGCTGCTTCTCCTTCTTGCCGTACATGATGTTCTCCACAAATTTGACATCCCGACTGTCAAACAGCACATTTTTCGAGGGCTCCCAGAGAAGCCACCCCTTGATCTCTGCCGCAAGCCCAAGGTGCACACACCACAGTGCAGATGCTCCAAGCTTTGTCCTGTACGGTTTAGGGACATGCGCCACTGCCATGCATCCAAACACTCTAAGCATGTCCACTAGTGGCTTCTTTCCAAGCTGTTGGTTAGAGAAGGCTATAAGCAGATGATTCAATGGCTCCTTGGAAATTTCTGCAGCACTTCGTTATGACGCCCAGAAAACTCGCGACCTTCGAATAGCTATATCCAAAACTCCAATCGGTGAAACGATCTGAAAATCGGATATGTTGTAGCTGGCAACGTCAGCTTTCCAATGAAAGTTGAATCACTCGATTCCGTAGCTTAACGAGTGAGCTATGGCGTTTGGCGCACTGGGGGGTAATCTGCCCTAGGAGAAGTTGACAGTCCTCAGAGTCACTATGATTGAAGCTTACAAGATCAGAGGCATGATAGAAAGGCATTGAAGCACAGTTGGAAGGTGGGGTAGGAAGGGAAGGATGAAAGGGAAGGACCCTGGAGGCCCATGGTCAAGAACATGACAAGAGTCAAAGTTTTGACTCCCCATCCTCAGGTTCAGCCAGCCTGGCAAGACAAAATTCACACTGTGCCAGGTTGGCCTCCAAACCCCAAATGCTGCAGCTGCAAGGTGGGGACAAAAGTCCCACACATGCTGGTCCCTCCTCGTTATAGGGCTCTCCAACTTTGGTGTAGCAGCTGACAAGGACTTCCAACGAGTTGTAACAAATCCATCAAACATTTCTTCGTAACTTCTTCATATGTGCTCCGATTCCAACAATTCTTGGCTCGTTGGAATGTGCTCGATGTCATGCACAATCCTAGCACATCTGCACAAGCACAAGATGAACATACAAAGACATGCAAACCCAACAAACCATACAAACAACGTAGCACACAAAACACATGCAAACGAAATGATGCGAACAGACGACAGGATGACGTGCAAATGAATATGCACCAACACACTCCCCCTCAGACTGTCGGCTTGTTTCGCCGTCTCTAGTTCAAGGACATTCCCGCCATCCTCGCACAGCGCCAGTGTGGCTCTTCAGCTAGCCGCTTGGTAAGGAAGTCGGCTGGCTGTTGCTGAGTTTTCACGTAGATCGGATCCAGTGTCCCAAGCTTCACCTCCTTCCGCAGCCAATGCCACTTGATCCTCATGTGCTTGTTCAACCCATGAAGAACTACATTGCGTGCCATGGCAATGGCTCCCTTGCTATCACTGAACAGAGGTGTCGCACAAGTCTGTTCATGGCCGATCTCCTTCAAGAGCCTCCTTAGCCAGATGATTTCTTTTGCCGCATGAAACATCGCCATGTACTCAGATTCCACTGAAGATAGTGCCGTCTCAGACTGCTTCTTGGACCTCCAACTTACAGGCCCACCTCCCACCATGCAGATGTATCCACCAACTGATGATGAATCCTCATGCTCAGAAGCCCACGTGGCATCAGCAAAACAGGAAAGGAACACCTTTCCTTCTCCGAGCTGCTCCCCCTTCTCTTGAAGGACTTCAACTCCTTTTTGCCTGAGTTGAGCAGAGGCTGAATACTGTACTCCCACTGTAGGGTATGACTTGAGGTAGCGCACCACTCTCTCCGCTGCACCACACTGCTCTTCTGTTGGATTTTGCACTACTCGAGCCAGCTGTCCCACAGCAAAGCTGATGTCAGGCCGAGTATGCACAGCAGCGTAGAGTAGGCTCCCGGCCATGGATTGGAATTGCCTCTGGTCTTCACTCTCAACTCCTTCTCCTTCAGCTGCCTTTATGAGTTTGAACTCGGAAGGCAAAGGTGTGACCACTTCCCGTTCTTCCTGCAGAGAGTACTTCTCAGCCAAGGTGTTGATGTACTGTCCCTGATGCAGTTTGAGCCAGCCACGTTCAGTATCCCGCTCAATATGCATTCCCAGGTAGTACCTTGCCTCTCCAAGTGACTTGCACTTGAACTGCTCTGTGAGCTTCCGCTGCACCCCATCGATCTCCTTGTCACTGCTGCTGAAGAGCAGGATGTCATCCACGTACACCAGCAGAAGCACAAGTGATTCCCCCTCTCCCATCAGGAACAGGCTCTCGTCGCATGCACTCGCACGGAATCCAATCCCTTCCAGTGCACTGGCCAGCCTGTTGTACGAGCATCTCGGGGCCTGGTTCAAGCCATAGATGGCCTTGTTAAGTTTGCAGACACGACCGGTTCCATCCTCATAGCCAGGTGGTTGAACCATGTACACCTCCTCTTCCACAATGCCGTACAGAAAAGCGGTTACGATGTCCATCTGCTTCACCTTCCATTTGCGCACAGCAGCTACCGCCAGCAGCACACGTAGCGTTGGAGACTTAGCAGTTGGGGCAAACACTTCTTTGTAATCTTCCTTCTCTTTCTGCTGAAACCCCTTTGCCACCAGCCTGCTCTTGTAAACTGATGGCTCTCCTTTCTCATCCGTCTTGATTTTTGCCAGCCATTTGCACTGTATTGCCTTCTTCCCATTTGGCAAGTACACCAGGTCCCATGTGTGATTCTCCATCTGGCTGTTGTACTCTGCATCTCTTGAAACGAGCCACTTCCCCGTTGAGGCCCGGCTAGCGCATGATCCATGCTCGGAGGTTGTATTGGTGCGTAAAAGCAGTATGCAGGCTCCTCGTCATCTGACTCTTGGTCATCACCCAAGAACAGCACTGCATCTTCGCCTTGAGCCTGTTCCTGCTGCTCAGTTGTGGCTCCTCCACTTGTGGAGCTCAACAGCTTTCTCGTTGCCATTCTGGTACGTGCAGGGTAGATGGTTGGATTTACCCATTCTTTCACCTTCACCCAATCCTTTGTCCCCCCACCAATCTGTTTCCTTCGCTTTGGCAGACTTGGTGTTTTGGAAGCCTCTTGCTGCTGCTGCTCCGGATCATTGACTTCAGCATCAGCTGCAATATCCTCATTGCTTCCTTCATCAGTACCGCTTGCCGTTGGCGCAGTGACTTCGCTGTCCGCAGGTTCGGACAGATCGAAGTGCATAGTGATCTCTTCCAGCTGCTGGGTGACCCTTGCCTCCGGCTGCTTCTCCCACTTGCCATACATGATGTTCTCCACAAATTTGACATCCCGACTGTCAAACAGCACATTCTTTGAGGGCTCCCAGAGTAGCCACCCCTTGCTCTCTGCCGCAAGCCCAAGGTGCACACACCAAAGTGCAGATGCTCCAAGCTTTGTCCTGTATGGTTTAGGGACATGCGCCACTGCCATGCATCCGAACACTCGAAGCATGTCCACTGGAGGCTTCTTTCCAAGCCACCTCTCCAGCGGCACCCACATATCATCAGCCACCTTTGTGAGTACGCGGTTCCTTGCCACTGTAGCATGCCTCACCGCATGAGGCCACATGGAGTTCCCCAGCCCTGATTCGATCAGCAGCGCTCGCGCAGTTTCCAGGATGGTCCTATTAGCCCTCTCGGCAACGCCATTTGACTGAGGGGTATAGGACGTCGTTAGCTGATGCTCAAGGCCTTGTTTCTTGAGCCACGCAGTCAGATCTCCTCCTAGAAACTCTCCACCTCGGTCGGTTCTGATGCTCTTGCATGGGTGCCCAGATTGTCGCTCGACGAACGGCAGCCAATCATCTCGTATTGTTGAGGCAGCATGATCCTTCTGCTTCAACGGGTATGCCCACATCAGCCGACTCCAGTCATCAACTATTGTCAGGAAGTACCTTTCCCCCTTACTTCCTCGGACTGGAAAAGGTCCTACCAGGTCCATGTGCACCAGTTCCAGTGCTGCCTTGCTTTTCCCAGCTACGCCGTGAAAGGGGAACCGTGTGAACTTGCTCAGCAGACACGTCTCGCACTTGGTATCATTTGGTTGCCCAGAGAGCTTGAGCCCCTTTACTGCTTCTTCCTTATGCAGTTGCTGCAGCAATGGCATAGCCACATGCCCTAGACGCCTGTGTGCGGTTTCCCAATCAGTCTCCCCCGACCTTGCAGAAACCGTCACTCCTGCAGCACTAACTGCATTACAATCCCCCTGGACTCCAGAACCCGCCTTTACTTCTCCCATCTCCTTCTTTGTTGATTCCCATATCAGTGCAGGGATCTGCTACATGGATCTGAAGACATCTCTGCTTTCGTGTAAATCCCATAACACACGATCTCCTCGCAGCCCCTTGAATGTTTTGGATCCATTGGTGGTGGTGCTGACTCCGGCCTGGCCTAGCTTGCGCAGCGATATCAGATTGGCCTTCAGCCCCGGTACGAGTAACACGTCCTTCAGCACAACCAGTCCACCATCAGGTGCTCTGAATGCAGCTCGACCAACTCCAGCGACCTTCACTGCATGTCCGGATGCTGAGCGCACTTCAGAGATTGGAGGCGCTCGCACAGCATCCAGCAAGTCCTTGCGTGGTGTCATTGTCCATGCAGCACCAGAGTCCATGACCCACATGTCAAGCGGGTGCAATTCCTCTCCAGCCCTTGCAACAGCTGTGCCACTGTCATCATCTTTGTCACACACATGGTAGAACTGTCCAGCATTCCTCTCCTCATTTCCCATTCCTCTGTCATCCTTGGAGGTTTCTTCAGCAGGATCAGCTACCATGTTGGCACCTCCATGTGGTTGCTTTCCTCCATTCCCCTTCTGCGATTGGTTCCAAGGGGTCCACCAGTCGGGCTTGGTAGGGCAGCGAAACCATGGATGCCCTTCTTCCTTGCAATACCAGCACTCTCCCCTCAAGCGTGGTTCACTGTTGTCATTGTTGGAGTGACCAGCTCTTCCTCTTGCACCAGCGCCAGCACGCCCCCGCTGGTTCCAAGTCCCGCGACCACCTTGGCTGTGGTAAGAGCGACCGCGATTGCCACGCCCTCGATCCCTCCATGTCCCTTGCATGGCATAGCCGCTGGTGCTGTCATCACCTCCGCGCAGTGTATAGCGACGAAAATCTTCTTCCAGAATCTTGGTGCGAATCCACTCCAATGTCCATTGACTTTGGTTTTGTGGCAAGCTGAGTCCGCTTATAAATTGCAGCCAAGACTCCGGCAGCAGGCTGAGCATCTTGAGACACTTTGTCTGCTCTGGGTACGTGATGCCTGCAATCGCCAATTTCGCGTAGAGTTCCCTCATCTTGTCCAGTACGGGCTGCACAGGTTCATTCTCGCTCAACCGCAGCATGGACAGCTCCCGATCCAGCATGAGAGAAGCGGCAACCGATGTCGGAGCGTGCAGGTCCTTGAGCACTGCCCATGCCTTGGGCCCACAATCAATTTCCGGTAGCAGATGCATGATGTGATGCCTCTGGTTCAGCTCCAAGCTTTGTGACAGTAGATAATACCCAGCAGATGAACGTTCATCCCAGTCCGCTTGCTCTGCCATTTCCTTTGGCCTTGGCTCCGTTCCAATCATGAGCTTCAAGAGGCCAATTTGTCGAAAGTAGAGCTGCATCTTCCATGCCCAATCATCATAGCCATCTCCAGTGAACTTCTCAATGGTGAAGTTCTTCAGCACCTCCTTAAGCAGTGACCCCTGGCTTGTACGCGCTCCCCTTTGCGCTGCAATGCCAGAATCTTGGGTTGAGCTGCCTCCTTGGACTGAAGTATCACCTCCACCAGAGTCCTCCTTATCTCCCATCGTATTTTAGGTCCCAAATGCGTGATAATAGGCTCTGATACCACTTGTTGGTTAGAGAAGGCTATAAGCAGATGATTCAATGGCTCCTTGGAAATTTCTGCAGCACTTCGTTATGACGCCCAGAAAACTCGCGACCTTCGAATAGCTATATCCAAAACTCCAATCGGTGAAACGATCTGAAATCAGATATGTTGTAGCTAGCAGCGTCAGCTTTCCACTGAAAGTTGAATCACTCGATTCCGTAGCTTAACGAGTGAGCTATGGCGTTTGGCGCACTGGGGGGTAATCTGCCCTAGGAGAAGTTGACAGTCCTCAGAGTCACTATGATTGAAGCTTACAAGATCAGAGGCATGATAGAAAGGCATTGAAGCACAGTTGGAAGGTGGGGTAGGAAGGGAAGGATGAAAGGGAAGGACCCTGGAGGCCCATGGTCAAGAACATGACAAGAGTCAAAGTTTTGACTCCCCATCCTCAGGTTCAGCCAGCCTGGCAAGACAAAATTCACACTGTGCCAGGTTGGCCTCCAAACCCCAAATGCTGCAGCTGCAAGGTGGGGACAAAAGTCCCACACATGCTGGTCCCTCCTCGTTATAGGGCTCTCCAACTTTGGTGTAGCAGCTGACAAGGACTTCCAACGAGTTGTAACAAATCCATCAAACATTTCTTCGTAACTTCTTCATATGTGCTCCGATTCCAACAATTCTTGGCTCGTTGGAATGTGCTCGATGTCATGCACAATCCTAGCACATCTGCACAAGCACAAGATGAACATACAAAGACATGCAAACCCAACAAACCATACAAACAACGTAGCACACAAAACACATGCAAACGAAATGATGCGAACAGACGACAGGATGACGTGCAAATGAATATGCACCAACACAAGCCACCTCTCCAACGGCACCCACATATCATCAGCCACCTTTGTGAGTACGCGGTTCCTTGCCACTGTAGCATGACTTACCGCATGATGCCACATGGAGTTCCCCAGCCCTGATTCGATCAGCAGCGCTTGCGCAGTTTCCAGGATGGTCCTATTAGCCCTCTCGGCAACGCCATTTGACTGAGGGGTATAGGACGTCGTTAGCTGATGCTCAATGCCTTGTTGCTTGAGCCACGCAGTCAGATCTCCTCCTAGAAACTCTCCACCTTGGTCGGTTCTGATGCTCTTGCATGGGTGCCCAGATTGTTGCTCGACGAACGGCAGCCAGTCATCTCGTATTGTTGAGGCAGCATGATCCTTCTGCTTCAAGGGGTATGCCCACATCAGCCGACTCCAGTCATCAACTATTGTCAGGAAGTACCTTTCCCCCTTACTTCCTCGAACTGGAAAAGGTCCTACCAGGTCCATGTGCACCAGTTCTAGTGCTTTCTTGCTTTTCCCAGCTACACCGTGAAAGGGGAACCGTGTGAACTTGCTCAGCAGACACGTCTCGCAGTTGGTATCATTTGGTTGCCCAGAAAGCTTCAGCTGCTGCACTGCTTCTTCCTTATGCACTTGCTGCAGCAGCGGCATAGCCACATGCCCTAGACGTCTGTGTGCGGTTTCCCAATCAGTCTCCCCCGACCTTGCAGAAACTGTCACTCCTGCAGCACTAACTGCATTGCACTCCCCCTGGACTCCAGATCCCGTCTTTATTGCTCCCATCTCCTTCTTTGTTGATTCCCATATCAGTGCAGGGATGTGCCACATGGATCTGAAGACATCTCTGCTTTCGTATAAATCCCATAACACACGATCTACTCGCAGCCCCTTGAATGTATTGGATCCATTAGTGGTGGTGCTGAATCCAGCCTGGCCTAGCTTGCGCAGCGATATCAGATTGGCCTTCAACCCCGGTATGAGTAACACATCCTTCAGCACAACCAGTCCTCCATCGGGTGCTCTTAACGCAGCTCGACCAACTCCAGCGACCTTCACAGCATGTCCAGATGCTGAACGCACTTCGGAGATTGGAAGCGCTCGGACATTATCCAGAAAGTCCTTGCATGGTGTCCTTGTCCATGCAGCACCAGAGATTATGACCCACATGTCAAGCGGGTGCAGTTCCTCTCCAGTCCTTGCAACTGCTGTGCCACAGTCATTTTAGTCACACACATGGTAGAACTGTCCAGCGTCCCTCTCCTCATGTCCCATTCCTTCGTCATCCTTGGAGGTTTCTTAAGCAGGATCAGCTACCATGTTGGCACCTCCATGTAGTTGCTTTCCTCCATTCCCCTTTTGCGATTGGTTCGAAGGGGTCCACCAGTCGGGCTTGGTAGAGCAGCGAAACCATGGATGCTCTTCTTCCTTGCAATACCAGCACTCTCCCCTCAAGCGTGGTTCACTGTTGTCATTGTTGGAGTGACCAACTCTTCCTCTTACACCAGTGCCATCACGCCCTCGCTGGTTCCAAGTCCCGCAACCACCTTGGTTGTAGTAAGAGCGACCTCGGTTGCCATGCCCTCGATCCCTCCATGTCCCTTGCATGGCATAGCCGCAGGTGCTCTCTCATCACCTCCGCTCAGTTGACAGCGATGAAACTCTTCTTCCAGAATCTTGGTGCGGATCCAGTCCAATGTCCATTGACTTTGGTTTTGAGGCAAGCTGAGTCCGCTTGTGAATTGAAGCCAAGACTCGGGCAGCAGGCTGAGCATCTTGAGAGACTTGGTCTGCTCAGGGTACGTGATGCCTGCGATCGCCCATTTCGCATAGAGTTCCCTCATCTTGTCCAGTACGGGCTGCACAGGTACATTCTCGCTCAACCGCAGCGTGGACAGCTCCCAATCCAGCATGAGAGTAGCGGCAACCGATGTCGGAGTGTGCAGGTACTTGAGCACTGCCCATGCCTTGGGCCCACAATCAGTTTCCGGTAGCAGATGCATGATGTGATGCCTCTGGTTCAGCTCCAAGCTTTGTGACAGTAGGTAGTCCCAGCAGATGAACGTTCATCCCAGTCCGTTTGCTCTACCACGTCCTTGGGCCTTGGCTCCTTTCCCATCATGAGATTCAAGAGGCCAATAAATCGAAAGTAGAGCTGCATCTTCCATGCCCAATCATCATAGCCATCTCCAGAGAACTTCTCAATGGTGATCCCTCCTTAGGCAGTGATCCCTGGCTTGTACGTGCTCCTGCGGACCTCACACTTAGGAGAACATCTCCTTCTCAATTTCAGCACCTCCTTAGGCAGTGATCCCTGGCTTGTACGCGCTCCCCCTTGCGCTGCTATGCCAGAATCTTGGATTGAGCTGCCTCCTTGGGCTGAAGTGTCACCTCCACCAGAGTCCTCCTTATCTCCCATCGTACTTTAGGTCCCAAAATGTGTGATAATGGGCTCTGATACCAGCTGTTGGTTGGAGAAGGCTATGAGCAGAAGATTTTACAGCTCCTTAGAAATTTCTGCAGCACTTTGTTATGGCGCCCAGAAAAATCGCGACCTTCGAAAAGCTATATCCGAAGAATGAATCGATGAAACACTGTGAACATCGGATATGTTGTTGCCTGCAGCATCAGCCTTCCAATGCAAGGTGAATCACTCGATTCCGTATTCTACCGAGTGAGCTATGGCATTTGGCGCGCTGGGGGGTAATCTGCCTTAGGAGAAGTTGACAGTCCTCAGAGTCACTATCATTGAAGGTTACAAATTCAAAGGCATGATGGAAAACATTGAAGCACAGTTTCTGGAAGGTGGGGTAGGAAGGGAAGGATGAAAGGGAAGTACCCTGAAGGCCCTTGGTCAAGAACATGACATCCATTTACCTCTTACCATATGGATAAGCATTTTGTGTGAGTAAGAATGTGGGTTAAATTTTATCATTTCAAGCAAGGTTCTTTGACTCTCACTTTGAGTGCAGTCACTTGAATCGGAGATGATAAGTGCAATCTATTTTTCTTGCTATCATCAAATGTATTATCTCACGGAGTGTTGACATAATAGGCTTTCGACTTCCCCCACTTAGCTTGGGAAGCGATAGCCCATTCCAAGAAATCAATCTTGAAATGGGATTTTTCTCTAAGTCGTAAGGCTCTCCTCACAAGCCTTCCTACGCTTGTAGTTTCTAGTATGGTCTCCTAGGAGAAAATCTACCCAACTAGAGCCTCAACTACTAATCTCCAAGAGCCTTTCCCAAGCTCAAGCTACTTCTAGTCTCCAAGAGCCTTTCCCAAGCTCAAGATACTTCTTAGAGGGGGTTCTTTCCTAAGTGCTACGCTAGGAGATCGGGGGTTGATTTTGTACTCCATTACTATATCCTATGATCTTGGATGTTGGCTTAGACTTCAACCCATAGTATAAGGACAAAGGTTGTTACATTGGTATTCAGAGCAAGGCTCTTTCTAAGCCTAGTGGGATTTTCTTCTTCTTTTTTAGAGGGGTGGTTGGGTTTCGACCCAAGACGTTGGAGTGAAGATTTCAAGAAATTTCAAAACATTTCAAGCTTTCTCCAGTCATCTGAAGAGAATCTTCAACATCTTCACCAACTCCAACCCTTCTTAAGACCATTTTCCACTTCAACATCTTCTCCTATCTCCACCATTCAAGCTTTGAAGGGAGAGATACTTTCCTCTCTTGCCCACCTTGTTGGTGGAAAATTCCTTTGTGGAGTTTGTTCCAGCTCTGTGATCTATTGCAAGATATAATCCTGTCCTAGCATTTAGGTGCTAGGGATTGGGCAACAGATTGTGTTTCTTGTAATTTCTCATACTAAGCTTTTCTGTTAAGAGATCTCTTCGTTGAGATTGTTTTGCCTTCTCACTGCGGTGATTGGGATTTGAACAGATTTTCTTAAGAGATCTTAAAGAACATTTCAGATCTATTGAAACCCCTTCTTTGTTCTGCCATAATTTCTAGTCACGGTTTGGAGAACTTGGAGAGGGATGTTGTTAGAAATAGACTGCAAATACCACTTTTGTATTTGTACTTTTATATCCTAGTTAGGTTGTGAATGTTCTAGTGGGTTGGGGTGTACTCACAAATCCCAACCTCACCCAATTGTGATCCCCACAATCTCCAATTACCCAATTGGAGATTCCGGAGATCCCAATGGGGATTCCCTCCAATTCCCCCTTCATCCACCTTGCCATGTACTTATAGAGCCTTGGGCTCCTTACCTAATCAATCATTTCAACTCTATTTCTTACATGGTATCAGAGCGACCTATCCGCACACACGGATCAAGGTCCTAATCTGAACGTGCCCGCGCTACGCGCACTTCATCGTCGCGACATTCGTTTCGAGTCGTCGGAATTTCGGCGTGCTCCACTCTGCAGTCGTGCCTTTCATCGTCGACCACCTTCGCGCTCGACCTCGTTGAATTTTTCATCTCTGAAGCGTGCACGCTTCTCGTCGTCGATTTCCTCCTCGGTTCTCCTTGGTCAAATCTCTATTTCGACCATCTCTTAAAACTTGTTCTCGAGTTTCCCCTCAGACCCCGCCAGAATAGGCGAACTCCCCTCGCGAAATCGCCTCCACGAACGTCTCGCGTCAAGCAAGAGCAGGTACACAGGTTGAAGCGGAGTGGAGCTGGTTGCGGAGCTGTGTAGCTGCGGGACAGGGCCTGGGGGTGTGTGGGTCCGGGGTTAGACATAGGCTCAAATTCAGTTTCAAGTCAGCGTTTTAAGAAATTTTCGTTGACGCCATTTCCTACTTAGCGGCATTTTGATAAAGCTGTCAGAGTGATTTTCAGCAATTCTCGTCGACCAATTTCCAGAAGTGCCGCGCTGTACACCGACAATGGCTTACTCAACCATTTCACTCGCCAACCCGATCCCGCTCCTTCGTCTCGAGCCGGACGGCACATGCTCCAACTACAAGGCTTGGCGCTATGGTGTCGACAAGCACCTCCTCAGTCGCGAGGTGAAGGGGCTCGAGCTCACCGACGTCCTTCTCAATATCGGTGACGGCAAAGAGCCTCCTAAACCCGAGAGGTCCGCCGATCCAGCTAATGCCACCGCCGAAGCAGTTTATGCTGCTGCATTGCTCAAGTACAAGAATTGGGAGAAGGCCGATGGTGCGGTCATTAGTGTCTTCATGAGCACCAGTCCTCCCGAACTCGTCAAAACCTACCACAACTACCCGTCTGCCAACGCCATTTGGCTCTACCTCGAGGATCGCTTCCTGAACAAGACTGCAGTGGGAGTTGCTATACTCATCCCCAGCATGTTCCAAGTGCGGCTCGAGGACTCGCCAGGCATGGCGGACTATGTCACCAAGGTGCAGTCCATTCATTGTGAACTCAAACAGTTGGCGATAGTCTTCCCCGAGCAAGCCCCTGCAGCCGCTCTCCTAGTCGGCCTCACTCCGGCATACGAAGTCACACGCAAGATGCTCTTGGGCCTTGCTCCTGCAGACCTCACATTTGCCAAGGTCTCATCCGCGCTCCTTTCTGCCGAAAAGGACAACAGCGCTCAAGCCAAGGCCAATGCAATCCGCGCTCCCGTGCCTCAAGCCAATGCCGCTTCAGTGCCATTCCAGCACAACCGCTTCCCCCCGTGTCCCTATGTCATCAGGCGCGGCCCTCGTGCCGGCCAGGTGTGTGGCGGCACCAACCACGCCCTTGCCTCCTGCTTCAAGAAAAAGGATGACGATTGGTATGCCGTCAATGGGACCGCCTCGAAGCTGCCAAGCTGGATGGTCAATCGTGCTCCTCGCAAGGTCAATCAAGTCGAAGCGCAGGAATCCGTGCAGGCTGCTGTAGCTCCCACTGCTGATGTGCGCCTCCACATGTTGTTCCTTGGCACTGCCATGATTAATGAGATGATTTCGCAGTATCCTGGCTCACAAAGGACCTCAGCCACAATAGAGTTCACCCTCGACAGTGGGGCCACTCACACGGTTCTCAAGGAAGAACACTCCTTCAAGCCATACGAGACACCAATCCGTCTACTAGGAGCAGACTCCAGTTTCACAACACACGCCAAGGGCTCCTCCACAGTTCCGTGCCCAGCTTTTCCTTCGGGCAGTGTCACCGGCATGTGTGTTCCCACACTACGCCACAATCTCGTGGCCCAACACGAGCTCCAACGGGCAGGCATCACCACGATCTTCCCAGCACACTCGGATCACTGTGACCTCTTCGACCCTAAGTCCAACAAGCTCCTAGCACGCTTCACACTCAACAGCAGCAAGCTCTACATGCTGCGTTCACCTGCACCTCTCGCCGCCCTCTCCCAAGCGCAAGCTGCCAGCACCACTCCGTGTTCGTGTCGCAGCTTCGCCAACCCAACCATCCTCTACCACCATCGCTTGGGTCACCCCAACTTCCGTACACTTGCCGACATCGCTTCCAAGAAACTTCTTCTTGGCCTCCCGTCGGCGCTTCCTCCACCAACAGACTCATCTGCACCCACCTGCCTGGACTGCACCAAGAGCAAGCTCAGGCAGCAGCCGCACCCTTCCTCCCCATCCGTCGCAGCTGCTCCGCTGGACCTAGTGCACATGGATGTCTGGGGCCCAGCTCCAGTCGCATCCCGAGGCGGTCATCGGTACTTTCTTACACTAGTCGATGACCACTCGCGGTATGTTTCTGTGCACCTCCTGCATACCAAGGCGGAGGCACCTGATGTCATCATGGCGTGGGTGCGCCAGGCTCAAGTCACGTTCGGCACTCCTCTGAAGTGCCTCCATTCTGATGGCGGGGGAGAATTTCGCAATGGCAAACTCGATAACTTCTGTGCGGCCCAAGGGATTCGGCAAAACTTCACGCTCCCCGAAAGCCCGCAGCAGAACGGAATTGCAGAGAGCCGCAACCACACCTTGGTTCAGATCGCTCGCTGCCTCCTCAGTCACGCCAACGCACCACGGTCACTCTGGGGATATGCCCTCTTCCATGCGGCACTCCTCTACAATCTTTATCCGCATCCCCACCGGCCCGACACCACACCTACCGCTCTCTGGCTTGGGGTCACGCCTTCCGCCCGCTCTCTACGCGTCTGGGGGTGTACCGCGTATGTGTTGCTAAGCCCCCACACGCGCAGGAAGCAAGGTGGCAAGCTTGGTCCCAAAACCCAGACCTGCATGTACCTGGGGCACAACTCCGACTCCCCAGACTACTTATTCCTCAACCCAATCACCAGACAGCTGATTCGCAGCCGTGATGTCGTCTTCGATGAGACACGCCCATTCCACTCTGCGACCACGGACGAGCCTCCTCCACCTCCCCCGACGCTTGTTTGGGCAGACTTCGATGCCCCACCTCCGGCCGCTGCCCCTTCTCCGGGGCCTTCTCCGTCCGGCGTGTCTCACCCGGCCTCCCCAGTATCCTCCGCAGCGGCACCTCCTCCTGCTCCGCCTTCCCCGCGCGTCGAGCCCGGCTCACCAGTCTCCTATCGGAGGCCCCCAGTCCCTCCGGTCCCACCGCAGCCGCCTTCGTCTCCGGTCTCTAGTCGCACTCGTTCCAAGGGACCGGCTCCGCCTCTCGCCTGGGGACCAGCCGCCTTCTCCATCCGGTGTTCGGTCACCCCGCCTCCTCCTGCCGGGGGTGATGTCCCCTCCATCCGTATTCCCCCCCGTGCACTTCTGGAGGACAGGCATGAGGAGCTGTTTGACCTTCACGCGGTCTGCCAATTTCTCTCTCACATCTTCCCGGACATTACTGACTGCCCTTCCCTCAACTTCACCGAGAACCCGACCATTCCGACTCCTCGCACAAAAGAGGAAGCTCTCTCGGGGCCTTATAAGAAGGAGTGGAAGGCAGCAATGGATGTGGAGAACGAGGCGTTCATTCGCAACAACAGCTTTGACGATGTTGTTCCCCCTTCCGGTATCAACATCGTCGGCGGAAAATGGATCTTCCGAGTCAAACAACTCCCAGGCGAAGCTCCACTGTTCAAGGCACGATACGTGGCGAAGGGTTTCACCCAGAAGGAGTATCTCGACTTCTTCGAAACATTCTCGCCCACGGCCAAGCTCCCGACTGTGCGCGCTCTTCTTGATATAGCCGCTCGCGGCAACTTCGAGATCAAGTCCATGGACGCCTCCTCCGCCTTTCTCCAAGGCCAGCTCAAGGAGGATGTTCACATGGAACGCCCACCAGGGTTTCCTGGCACTTACCCCGCCAACACAGTGTGGAAGCTGAAGCGCCCAGTGTATGGCCTCAAGCAGGCTCCTCGTGAGTGGCACAACAAGGTGAAGGAAGTCCTCCTCGCACTTGACTTCCATCCCTCTGCCTCAGATTCCAGTCTCTTCGTTCGTCACTCCTCCGAGCCCTTCTACATCCTCGTCTACGTCGACGACTTCATTCTAGCCGCCAGAGATCCAGCCGACATGGCAGCTGTCCAGTCTGCTCTCAGCTCCGCCCTTCTCATGAAGGATCTTGGTGACCTCAAGAACTACCTGGGGATGGAGATCACTCGTGACCGCCAGGCTTGCACGATCACCCTCTCCCAGGAGTCCTACATCGACAACCTTCTCAAGCGGTTCGACATGGACTCCAGCAACTCTGTCTCCACTCCACTCCCACTACAGCATCAGCTCACGGCCCCTCCAGTTCCTTCTCCTGACGCCTGCAAGGACCCGTACCCTGAGCTAGTCGGTTCACTCATGTATGCCATGATGTGCACTCCACCAGACTTGGCTTACCCGGTTAGTGTCCTCTCTCGGTACGTCTCCCCCGGACGCTACACTGCCTCGCATTGGTCTGCAGCCGAGAGGGTCCTCTGCTATCTACAAGCCACCAAGTCTCACATCCTCACTCTTGGTGGTACCTCTCCAGTCAAGCTCGAGGGATATACCGACTCCTCATGGGCCGATGACCAGACTGACAGACGCTCCTCCCAAGGGTACTGCTTCACCCTTGGTAGCGGAGTCATCAGCTGGCGCTCCACTCGGTCCTCTGCAGTCTCCCTGTCGTCCTGCGAGGCCGAGCTCTACGCGGGCACAACGGCTGCTCAAGAGGCACGCTGGCTCTCCTTCCTCCTCGCTGAGTTAGGCTACCCCCAGAAGTCGCCCACCCTGTGGTGTGACAACCAGAGTGCCATTCACCTCACCAAGGATCCTGTGTTCCACTCTCGCACCAAGCACATCGAACTTCGTCATTTCTTCATCCGAGATCTTGTTCAGAGTGACCAGCTGACGGTACGGTACATCGCCTCAGATTGCAACCTCGTCGACCTCTTTACCAAGGCTCTCAGCAAAGCTGACCACCATCGCCTTCTCGAGGCGGGCGATTCGTCGAACTGGCCAGGAACAAAGCGAGTAAGAGGTAACTTTGTAGTTGTAATCTCCACTTCTAGAACTTCTTCCGGTTGAAGAATTAACTCCCCTTCTTCAATTTCTGTTTCTTTTGATTCTGCTGCAGGTTGACCGACGAGAACCCCTGTTTCTGCTTCACCGCTACTCTGCTGCTCTGCTTCCTCTGCTTCACTGCTGCTGATGGGTCCCCAAAGTACTGCAGGTCTGTTCTCAAGTTGTTGTAAAGTGTCGTAGTAATTTTTCCATGCTGATGTTTCTTCCTCTGCTGTGTTTGTTGGCCAGGAATCAAGTGCCGTGATAAATGCTGCTGCTGTACGAGATCCTGTTGGAACGGCAGTTGCACGGAAGTCGACGTCAACCTTTTGAAAATCGGTTTCTTTGGGATGTTGCCAAGGTCCAAAAGATAACACTCTCTCAAAAGATCCAGAATTCCCTTGTGATTCGAATTGAAGAACCGAGACCCCATACTGAGTGGCGGCTCTCCCGATGTAAATGTTTGAATCATTGTGATAAAGTTCCTGGTCCATTGTCTCACAATTGCCTTGTGTCCTGATCTTATGTCGCAGGAGTTGAGCCGTTGAAAGAAGATTAAAGCCAAGTCCAGCGATGATAAGGACATTAGTAACATGTAAGGAAAAACCTGTGTCCACCTAATCCAACATGACGCTGCCGATTGATCTTGCCATGATTGTTTGTCCGTTTGCAACTGTGACAGGTACTGGACGTCGAAGCGGACGCTGATGAGTAATGAAGAGTGTCTCGGCAGATCACATGTGTTATCCACGACAGCTCTCAAGATCCTGCGATAACCCGAGCAAGATTAGCATATACTTGAGGTAAAACCATGTTTCCAGGTTGCTCGATTGAGTTGTTGTCTTCCTCAGCTTCGAAATCTGAGTCTGTTGCATGAACTGTTGTAATACAACTAAAACCTTATTTCCCGATGTGGCAGGAGTTGTTGTTCGCGGATTCTGCTTCACGGGTTGCTTGAACTGCTGAGACTGCTGCTGCACTCCTCTTTTTCTATCTGCTTGAAGCTTGTTGCAAAACTTGATGCTGTGTCCATCCTTTTTGCAGTAGTGACAGAAGAACTTGATGACACGTTTCGTTGGTGTTGAATAAAAGCTGATATTAACTGCTCCCTTTTTGTTGCGTGCTGCCTGCAGGTCAAGATCCTGCTGCTCTGCTTGAAGGATGGAGCAAATTTCTGCTTCGGAAAGATTTGGTTGAAGACGAAGAAGAGATCGACACTGCCGCCATTCTGCTCCAAGAACGGCAAGAAGGACTGTTACGAACATGTCCTTCGAGAAGTTTCCGCCGCACTTTTCCAATTGGTCATGAAGTGTTCGAGCCCAGTTGATATAATCCGAAACGTTCTCGTTGCCCTGAATTTGTACAGTTGTCAGTTGTGAGAGAATTTTACTCACGGAAATTGTATCCTGTGCCATGTATAATCCCTTCAAATGCTTCCACGCAGATTCAGCTGGAGTCAAACTGGTGTGAAGAGAGCATATACCAAGCTGCTCTTTCAGTGACAGATTGCGGATAAGGACGGTGTAAGCGCTGAGTGAAGCATGAAGAAAACTCTGTTGTTCCATCTGAGTTCCCGTAACAGGATACGAGTAATCGTCACTGAAGAACGGCCATAATCCAGCGGACTCCTTGGAGTCATTTCGACCATGCCTAGACCTGAGGAAGGGGGTGGCAGAGGTGCTGGAGGCAGAGAAGACGCCCAACCACAAGGTCAACACCAAGATCCACCCGTTACTCCCGTGCAACCTAGCCTTTGCCCCTCTAGGGATGAGCCTAGAGTGTTTGGCCTTGACAAGTTCAACGGTGACAACTTTGCTGAGTGGTTCTTCAAGATGGAGAACATCTTTGACCACTATGATCTGCTGAAGATAATGTGACCATTTTGCCACAAGACCGGCCACATGTTGAGATATTGCTTCAGATTGCCTGATGGATGGACCCCTTCTCAATACCAAGAGGGCAGAGGAGCAAGGGGAGGAAGAGGTAGAGGTCGTGGAGGCTGTGGTGGAAGCGAAGTGGCAAGCATGAAAGGTGGAGACTACGACAAGGACTCGAGTGAAGATCGATGTAACACACCTCTGCATTTCTGTCCTATCCGCGTCGATAAATACGGCGACAAAATAGCAGCAAGATGCATCAGTGTCTCGCAATAGCCATCACAAATGAATATGGAGCAATTTGACATACAACCTTAACAACAAAATGATTATGCAGTGAAGAGAGCGCACGAAAGCATCAATGCATTTTAATCGAGATTGACACCGACCTCTTTGGGGACAAAATTTCCGTAGAAATTTACCCAAACTGACATGCAATATCAAATTGCGTTATGCATCTAGCATATATATGTTCGAATGCTAGAATGACTAGAATGGGTGAGTTCAAGGGAATATAATCTAGCGGGTTGTACTCTCTAAGGCACAACCCTATATGGTCCACAGCAACATACTACAATATGTTTGACACACCCCCTAGACTGTAAAGGGGCAGTGCCTGACGAGAGAACAAACAGCTCAGGGTGGCACTACTAGTCCAGCCTCTAAGGCAAGGGTCTAAAGACCAGTCAAACGAGTACAGATCAAGACAAGAGCAAGACCAGGGCGGCACTACTAGTCCAGCCACTGGGAGAGGCCACAAGGCCAGTAAGGGTAATATATATATAAAGGTCTGTACACAATCAAGGCCCTAGCAAATGAGAGGCTACAGGAACAAGACCAAGCTGTACACAGTGTAACATATCGCCATGCGAACCGTCCCTCCTAGTCTAACTATCGCGACTAATCTGGACGTTCCTAGTTTTCCCTTTGCGCGCGAAGTTGCGGGAACATATTTGGAATGTTGGGTTGGATTGGATAGGTTTGGGATTGAAGGTTGGGAAGATAGGTTTGGGTGATAGGGTTGGAGTGGTGGTTACCACTCCATCACCAAGTGACAGGTAGGATTTGGGTTGGGCAGCAATTGTTCCTATTGGCTGCAATTCCAACCAATGCACATTTAGCAACCCAAGATAAGTTTGCACACCTCAGCAAACTGATTCCAGCTCACTACAAATTCCTTGGTTGGGAAAACCCAACCCATGCCACATGGGCAAGACCCACAATTGGTGCACCACCCCCTTGGCCATGGAGGAGGTGGTTGCACCCCAAGGGGTCTAGGAAGTGGGAGGGCTCTTGGAGCTCATTCTTCACTTTCCTTCCCCAATAACTCAATATTGGAAGAAGGATCATCCTCCTCTCTAAGTCCTCCAATTGCTATCTCTACCACAAAGGACTTAGCCAAATCTTGGCTATTTCCTTGCCATTTTCAAGTTCTCCTTGAAGTTCAAGCTTACTCCTAGTTCTAATTAGGGGTACTATTTCGTTGTATTCCGCTATTTATAAACCGGTGTTGCTATAAACCGGTGGATGTTATAATTGGTTTCAGAGCTAGTTTAATCTTGTCCTTGTGGGCAATTTTTGTTTTTTCTAGACTTGGTGCTTGTGTAGCTTCTGGTAGCTTGTGCCAGCGTTGCTGGTGACTCTTTAGGACTACTTGACTGAAGTTTCACGGTTGAAGTGTTCAAGCCTTCAAGCATCAAGTGAAGTCTCGTTGAGACTTAACCTTATTCCAGAGGGAATAACGGTTGTGTGGCAGATCTGGAAAGATCTTGCTGTTTCTCACCTTTTGGGTGAAAGAGATAGTTGAAAATCGTTCACAATTTCCAGTTGGGGAATTTGTGATTGATTGGCTTTATCCAAAGTGGTGGTAAAAGCATTTTCAACAGATCTGTTCCTCTTGGGAGATTGACATTTGTCATCTTCAGATCTATTGTAGAAATTTCTTAACTTGTTAA
Source organism: Closterium sp. NIES-67 (assembly GCA_027943415.1). Classification (NCBI taxonomy): domain Eukaryota; kingdom Viridiplantae; phylum Streptophyta; class Zygnematophyceae; order Desmidiales; family Closteriaceae; genus Closterium; species Closterium sp. NIES-67. The sequence continues at coordinate 230,896 of BQMB01001600.1, read as the reverse complement.
GAATTTATTGGCTTATCACAGTGGTGATTATAGATCTGTTCATCTCCCCTTTGTACGTGGGCATTATTCTCTTTGCTCTTCAGCAATGGCTTCTACCAACAATGCCACTAGTGGTGATGCTGTTAACCTTGATGAGGTGGAGAATGCTGCTGCTGGCATTGATCTTAATGCTGATGAGGTGATGGCTGACCAATCTGCTCCTGTTAAGGAGAGTAATGGTGCTTCTGTTTCTTCTCCTGAAGAGGAGGAAGACTTGGACCTGGGGGGAGAGGAGGAGTTGCTGTCTGAGGAAGTCAAACAGATGCAGGCTCACCTCTCCAACCAGAATATCACCTTGATCCAGCAACAGGTCCTTATTGACCAGCTGAGGAGCAAGCTGTCAACGCAAGACAGCAAGATCCACAACCTGATGGCGGATCTGAACCTGGCACGTCACGATGCTCGGGACAATATCAAGAAGTTGGCTAAGCACTCAGCTGCTATTGCTGAGATGCAGAACCTCATCAAGCAGCTGAGGAGGGGTACCATGTACCACCCTGCACAGGCAGCTGAGGCATCTGCTGGTGCTAGTTCCGAGCAGGAACGCCCTTCGGAGGCGCCTGCGGCTGTTGCTACTAATGGGCAGCCCTCGTCGGCGCTTGGCACGTTCCCTATGACCCTGCCCCAGTTTATCCATGGAAAAATGGATGTGGAAGCATGGCTTACCATGGCGGATGAGTTCTTGTTTGTTCATAACGTGCGTGACGAAGCTCGCGTCGTTGCCGCAACCACTGCTTTGGATGAGACGGCACGCAAATTGGCGTATGGCCGCAAGAGGCAGGCGTTGGCAAATGGCGAGCCTTTTGGCTGAGCTGAATTTGCTGCTGCCCTCAGGCAGGCCTTCCAGGTGCAGCCAATGCTCCTGGAGGTGTGCGGTTGCCTTGAGGCGCTCAGGTGCGGAAACCGCCCCGTGCAGCTGTATGCGAATGAGTTCGAGGAAACCATACTGCTGTTGAAGATGGATGATCAGCTCACTGAGAGTGAGTAGGTCTTCTTGTTCTTTAAGGGCTTGCCGGCGCACATCCAGAGCTTGCACATGATGGATGGCAAGGGCGAGCAGTGGCAGAGCTATGAGGAGTTGAAGAAAGCTGCTGCAAACACGGATGTGCATTTTCGCGCTTACGCAAAGGTTAACCAGCCCCCGGAGGCGTGCAGGCCTCCTCCTGGGCCTGGCGGCTCAGGGGGAAGGCAGCAGGCCCAGAGGTGGAATAATGGCAAGAACAAGAGGCCCTACCCCCAGCAGGGAAATCAGAATGGGCACCACTTCAAGAAGCCCAATGGTGGGGGCCCTAAGGGTCCCGCTGGCAAGGGGGAGGGACCTAAGCGTTGCTTTGGTTGTGGCGAGCCTGGCCACTTCGCAAATGTTTGCCCTCAGAATGAGGCAGGAAAGGGTGCTACCAAGGGGAAGGGTGGTCTCAAGACTAACGAGGCCGGCCCTTCCGGCCAGCGCCAGGGTTTTCAGAAGACCAACTAGGGTGTGGGTACCTAGCTGGTTTGGTAGATCGAGGGGGTGAAACTATTGCCTTGCGTGATGAGGATTTGCTAAAGCTTGAGAAACTTGCTAGCGGCAAGATTTCTTGTGTGTTTGCACCTTCTTTGAGTGAATCTTCTTTGTTTGCCTCTCGATCGCACCCACTAAAGGAAGTAACAACTGAAGCTTTAAGAGATAGCTTCTCAGTTATTTGTTGCAATTTGGAATCACTGCCTTCGATTATGGAAGTTGTGGGTCATTGCACCCAGGAGCACCCTCTAAATGCAGTTGGATTGGTGACTCGTCCTCCAAATGCCAGTAGTTTTCACATGCTTAAAGGATGGACTGTTATTGCCAAATGGCAAAAAGGACACCATGTATGGTGGTCAAACGCCCATGCATACGGACGCAGCAAGCACAAGGTCCGGGCATATTATTTGCCTCCAACAAATGTTGTGGCTTGCCCGATCCGACCCAAGCACCAACAAAATTTGTTGTTTGCCGGTCGCATCAATGGAAAGATTGCCAAGAATCTTGTCGATACTGGGGCAACGGCCTCACTTATTGACGAGAAATGGGTGGACCAGTATGGTGTTCTTATTGAGGGACCATGCTGCCCAATTCGATTGGGCGATGATCGCGTTATCCCAAGGGTGCGGCTGCTCCCTGAGGTTGCTCTTGGTGCAGTCTAGGCAGGAGGGTGCAGGTGAGTCTGTTGGTGGAGGAAGCGCCGACGGGAGGCCAAGAAGAAGTTTCTTGGAAGCGATGTCGGCAAGCGTACGGAAGTTGGGGTGACCCAAGCGATGGTGGTAGAGGATGGTTGGGTTGGCAAATCTGCGACAGGAACACGGAGTGGTGTTGGCAGCTTGCGCTTGGGAGAGGGCGGCGAGAGGTGCAGGTGAACGCAGCGTGTAGAGCTTGCTGCTGTTGAGTGTGAAGCGTGCTAGGAGCTTGTTGGACTTAGGGTCGAGGAGGTCACTGTAATCCGAGTGTGCTGGGAAGATCGTGGTGACGCCTGTCCGTTGGAACTCGTGTTGGGCCACGAGATTGTGGCGTAGTATGGGAACACACATGCCGGTGAAACTGCCCGAAGGGAAAGCTGGGCACGGAACTGTGGAGGAGCCCTTGACGTGTGTTGTGAAACTGGAGTCTGTTCCTAGTAGACAGATTGGTGTCTCGTATGGCTTGAAGGAGTGTTCAACCTTGAGAACTGTGTGAGTGGCCCCACTGTCGAGGGTGAACTCTATTGTGGCTGGGGTGCTTTGTGAGCCGGGACACTGCGAAATCGTTTCATTAATCATGGCTGTGCCAGGGAACAACATGTTACGGCGCACATCAGCAGGGGCAGCCACAGCAGCCTGCACGGATTTGTTGGTTGGAGAAGGCTATGAGCAGAAGATTTTATAGCTCCTTAGAAATTTCTGCACCACTTCGTTATGGCGCCCAGAAAACTCGAGACCTTCGAAAAGCTATATCCGAAGATTGAATTGATGAAACACTGTGAAAATTAGATATATTTTTTTCATGCAGCATCAGCTTTCCAATGGAAGTTCAATCACTTGATAACGTATTCTACTGAGTGAGCTATGACATTTGGCGCATTGGGGGGTAATCTGCCTTAGGAGAAATTGACAGTCCTCAGAGTCACTATCATTGAACGTTACAAGTTTCACGGCATGATGGAAAACATTGAAGCACAGTTTTGGAAAGTGGGGTAGGAAGGGAAGGATTAAAGGGCTCAGCAGCTTTCTCGTTGCCATTCTGGTACGTGCAGGGTAGATGGTCGGATTTACCCATTCTTTCACCTTCATCCAATCCTTTGTTCCCCAACCAGTCTGTTTCCTTCGCTTTGGCAGACTTGGTGCTTTGGAAGCCTCTTGCTGCAGCTGCTCCGGATCCTTGATTTCAGCATCAGCTGCAATATCCTCATTGCTTCCTTCATCGCTACTGCTTGCCGTTGGCGCAGTGACTTCGCTGTCATCAGGTTCGGACAAATCGAAATGCATAGTGATTTCTTCCAGCTGCTGAGTGAACCTTGCCTCGGGCTGCTTCTCCTTCTTGCCGTACATGATGTTCTCCACAAATTTGACATCCCGACTGTCAAACAGCACATTTTTCGAGGGCTCCCAGAGAAGCCACCCCTTGATCTCTGCCGCAAGCCCAAGGTGCACACACCACAGTGCAGATGCTCCAAGCTTTGTCCTGTACGGTTTAGGGACATGCGCCACTGCCATGCATCCAAACACTCTAAGCATGTCCACTAGTGGCTTCTTTCCAAGCTGTTGGTTAGAGAAGGCTATAAGCAGATGATTCAATGGCTCCTTGGAAATTTCTGCAGCACTTCGTTATGACGCCCAGAAAACTTGCGACCTTCGAATAGCTATATCCAAAACTCCAATCGGTGAAACGATCTGAAAATCGGATATGTTGTAGCTGGCAACGTCAGCTTTCCAATGAAAGTTGAATCACTCGATTCCGTAGCTTAACGAGTGAGCTATGGCGTTTGGCGCACTGGGGGGTAATCTGCCCTAGGAGAAGTTGACAGTCCTCAGAGTCACTATGATTGAAGCTTACAAGATCAGAGGCATGATAGAAAGGCATTGAAGCACAGTTGGAAGGTGGGGTAGGAAGGGAAGGATGAAAGGGAAGGACCCTGGAGGCCCATGGTCAAGAACATGACAAGAGTCAAAGTTTTGACTCCCCATCCTCAGGTTCAGCCAGCCTGGCAAGACAAAATTCACACTGTGCCAGGTTGGCCTCCAAACCCCAAATGCTGCAGCTGCAAGGTGGGGACAAAAGTCCCACACATGCTGGTCCCTCCTCGTTATAGGGCTCTCCAACTTTGGTGTAGCAGCTGACAAGGACTTCCAACGAGTTGTAACAAATCCATCAAACATTTCTTCGTAACTTCTTCATATGTGCTCCGATTCCAACAATTCTTGGCTCGTTGGAATGTGCTCGATGTCATGCACAATCCTAGCACATCTGCACAAGCACAAGATGAACATACAAAGACATGCAAACCCAACAAACCATACAAACAACGTAGCACACAAAACACATGCAAACGAAATGATGCGAACAGACGACAGGATGACGTGCAAATGAATATGCACCAACACACTCCCCCTCAGACTGTCGGCTTGTTTCGCCGTCTCTAGTTCAAGGACATTCCCGCCATCCTCGCACAGCGCCAGTGTGGCTCTTCAGCTAGCCGCTTGGTAAGGAAGTCGGCTGGCTGTTGCTGAGTTTTCACGTAGATCGGATCCAGTGTCCCAAGCTTCACCTCCTTCCGCAGCCAATGCCACTTGATCCTCATGTGCTTGTTCAACCCATGAAGAACTACATTGCGTGCCATGGCAATGGCTCCCTTGCTATCACTGAACAGAGGTGTCGCACAAGTCTGTTCATGGCCGATCTCCTTCAAGAGCCTCCTTAGCCAGATGATTTCTTTTGCCGCATGAAACATCGCCATGTACTCAGATTCCACTGAAGATAGTGCCGTCTCAGACTGCTTCTTGGACCTCCAACTTACAGGCCCACCTCCCACCATGCAGATGTATCCACCAACTGATGATGAATCCTCATGCTCAGAAGCCCACGTGGCATCAGCAAAACAGGAAAGGAACACCTTTCCTTCTCCGAGCTGCTCCCCCTTCTCTTGAAGGACTTCAACTCCTTTTTGCCTGAGTTGAGCAGAGGCTGAATACTGTACTCCCACTGTAGGGTATGACTTGAGGTAGCGCACCACTCTCTCCGCTGCACCACACTGCTCTTCTGTTGGATTTTGCACTACTCGAGCCAGCTGTCCCACAGCAAAGCTGATGTCAGGCCGAGTATGCACAGCAGCGTAGAGTAGGCTCCCGGCCATGGATTGGAATTGCCTCTGGTCTTCACTCTCAACTCCTTCTCCTTCAGCTGCCTTTATGAGTTTGAACTCGGAAGGCAAAGGTGTGACCACTTCCCGTTCTTCCTGCAGAGAGTACTTCTCAGCCAAGGTGTTGATGTACTGTCCCTGATGCAGTTTGAGCCAGCCACGTTCAGTATCCCGCTCAATATGCATTCCCAGGTAGTACCTTGCCTCTCCAAGTGACTTGCACTTGAACTGCTCTGTGAGCTTCCGCTGCACCCCATCGATCTCCTTGTCACTGCTGCTGACGAGCAGGATGTCATCCACGTACACCAGCAGAAGCACAAGTGATTCCCCCTCTCCCATCAGGAACAGGCTCTCGTCGCATGCACTCGCACGGAATCCAATCCCTTCCAGTGCACTGGCCAGCCTGTTGTACGAGCATCTCGGGGCCTGGTTCAAGCCATAGATGGCCTTGTTAAGTTTGCAGACACGACCGGTTCCATCCTCATAGCCAGGTGGTTGAACCATGTACACCTCCTCTTCCACAATGCCGTACAGAAAAGCGGTTACGATGTCCATCTGCTTCACCTTCCATTTGCGCACAGCAGCTACCGCCAGCAGCACACGTAGCGTTGGAGACTTAGCAGTTGGGGCAAACACTTCTTTGTAATCTTCCTTCTCTTTCTGCTGAAACCCCTTTGCCACCAGCCTGCTCTTGTAAACTGATGGCTCTCCTTTCTCATCCGTCTTGATTTTTGCCAGCCATTTGCACTGTATTGCCTTCTTCCCATTTGGCAAGTACACCAGGTCCCATGTGTGATTCTCCATCTGGCTGTTGTACTCTGCATCTCTTGAAACGAGCCACTTCCCCCGTTGAGGCCCGGCTAGCGCATGATCCATGCTCGGAGGTTGTATTGGTGCGTAAAAGCAGTATGCAGGCTCCTCGTCATCTGACTCTTGGTCATCACCCAAGAACAGCACTGCATCTTCGCCTTGAGCCTGTTCCTGCTGCTCAGTTGTGGCTCCTCCACTTGTGGAGCTCAACAGCTTTCTCGTTGCCATTCTGGTACGTGCAGGGTAGATGGTTGGATTTACCCATTCTTTCACCTTCACCCAATCCTTTGTCCCCCCACCAATCTGTTTCCTTCGCTTTGGCAGACTTGGTGTTTTGGAAGCCTCTTGCTGCTGCTGCTCCGGATCATTGACTTCAGCATCAGCTGCAATATCCTCATTGCTTCCTTCATCAGTACCGCTTGCCGTTGGCGCAGTGACTTCGCTGTCCGCAGGTTCGGACAGATCGAAGTGCATAGTGATCTCTTCCAGCTGCTGGGTGACCCTTGCCTCCGGCTGCTTCTCCCACTTGCCATACATGATGTTCTCCACAAATTTGACATCCCGACTGTCAAACAGCACATTCTTTGAGGGCTCCCAGAGTAGCCACCCCTTGCTCTCTGCCGCAAGCCCAAGGTGCACACACCAAAGTGCAGATGCTCCAAGCTTTGTCCTGTATGGTTTAGGGACATGCGCCACTGCCATGCATCCGAACACTCGAAGCATGTCCACTGGAGGCTTCTTTCCAAGCCACCTCTCCAGCGGCACCCACATATCATCAGCCACCTTTGTGAGTACGCGGTTCCTTGCCACTGTAGCATGCCTCACCGCATGAGGCCACATGGAGTTCCCCAGCCCTGATTCGATCAGCAGCGCTCGCGCAGTTTCCAGGATGGTCCTATTAGCCCTCTCAGCAACGCCATTTGACTGAGGGGTATAGGACGTCGTTAGCTGATGCTCAAGGCCTTGTTTCTTGAGCCACGCAGTCAGATCTCCTCCTAGAAACTCTCCACCTCGGTCGGTTCTGATGCTCTTGCATGGGTGCCCAGATTGTCGCTCGACGAACGGCAGCCAATCATCTCGTATTGTTGAGGCAGCATGATCCTTCTGCTTCAACGGGTATGCCCACATCAGCCGACTCCAGTCATCAACTATTGTCAGGAAGTACCTTTCCCCCTTACTTCCTCGGACTGGAAAAGGTCCTACCAGGTCCATGTGCACCAGTTCCAGTGCTGCCTTGCTTTTCCCAGCTACGCCGTGAAAGGGGAACCGTGTGAACTTGCTCAGCAGACACGTCTCGCACTTGGTATCATTTGGTTGCCCAGAGAGCTTGAGCCCCTTTACTGCTTCTTCCTTATGCAGTTGCTGCAGCAATGGCATAGCCACATGCCCTAGACGCCTGTGTGCGGCTTCCCAATCAGTCTCCCCCGACCTTGCAGAAACCGTCACTCCTGCAGCACTAACTGCATTACAATCCCCCTGGACTCCAGAACCCGCCTTTACTTCTCCCATCTCCTTCTTTGTTGATTCCCATATCAGTGCAGGGATCTGCTACATGGATCTGAAGACATCTCTGCTTTCGTGTAAATCCCATAACACACGATCTCCTCGCAGCCCCTTGAATGTTTTGGATCCATTGGTGGTGGTGCTGACTCCGGCCTGGCCTAGCTTGCGCAGCGATATCAGATTGGCCTTCAGCCCCGGTACGAGTAACACGTCCTTCAGCACAACCAGTCCACCATCAGGTGCTCTGAATGCAGCTCGACCAACTCCAGCGACCTTCACTGCATGTCCGGATGCTGAGCGCACTTCAGAGATTGGAGGCGCTCGCACAGCATCCAGCAAGTCCTTGCGTGGTGTCATTGTCCATGCAGCACCAGAGTCCATGACCCACATGTCAAGCGGGTGCAATTCCTCTCCAGCCCTTGCAACAGCTGTGCCACTGTCATCATCTTTGTCACACACATGGTAGAACTGTCCAGCATTCCTCTCCTCATTTCCCATTCCTCTGTCATCCTTGGAGGTTTCTTCAGCAGGATCAGCTACCATGTTGGCACCTCCATGTGGTTGCTTTCCTCCATTCCCCTTCTGCGATTGGTTCCAAGGGGTCCACCAGTCGGGCTTGGTAGGGCAGCGAAACCATGGATGCCCTTCTTCCTTGCAATACCAGCACTCTCCCCTCAAGCGTGGTTCACTGTTGTCATTGTTGGAGTGACCAGCTCTTCCTCTTGCACCAGCGCCAGCACGCCCCCGCTGGTTCCAAGTCCCGCGACCACCTTGGCTGTGGTAAGAGCGACCGCGATTGCCACGCCCTCGATCCCTCCATGTCCCTTGCATGGCATAGCCGCTGGTGCTGTCATCACCTCCGCGCAGTGTATAGCGACGAAAATCTTCTTCCAGAATCTTGGTGCGAATCCACTCCAATGTCCATTGACTTTGGTTTTGTGGCAAGCTGAGTCCGCTTATAAATTGCAGCCAAGACTCCGGCAGCAGGCTGAGCATCTTGAGACACTTTGTCTGCTCTGGGTACGTGATGCCTGCAATCGCCAATTTCGCGTAGAGTTCCCTCATCTTGTCCAGTACGGGCTGCACAGGTTCATTCTCGCTCAACCGCAGCATGGACAGCTCCCGATCCAGCATGAGAGAAGCGGCAACCGATGTCGGAGCGTGCAGGTCCTTGAGCACTGCCCATGCCTTGGGCCCACAATCAATTTCCGGTAGCAGATGCATGATGTGATGCCTCTGGTTCAGCTCCAAGCTTTGTGGCAGTAGATAATACCCAGCAGATGAACGTTCATCCCAGTCCGCTTGCTCTGCCATTTCCTTTGGCCTTGGCTCCGTTCCAATCATGAGCTTCAAGAGGCCAATTTGTCGAAAGTAGAGCTGCATCTTCCATGCCCAATCATCATAGCCATCTCCAGTGAACTTCTCAATGGTGAAGTTCTTCAGCACCTCCTTAAGCAGTGACCCCTGGCTTGTACGCGCTCCCCTTTGCGCTGCAATGCCAGAATCTTGGGTTGAGCTGCCTCCTTGGACTGAAGTATCACCTCCACCAGAGTCCTCCTTATCTCCCATCGTATTTTAGGTCCCAAATGCGTGATAATAGGCTCTGATACCACTTGTTGGTTAGAGAAGGCTATAAGCAGATGATTCAATGGCTCCTTGGAAATTTCTGCAGCACTTCGTTATGACGCCCAGAAAACTCGCGACCTTCGAATAGCTATATCCAAAACTCCAATTGGTGAAACGATCTGAAATCAGATATGTTGTAGCTGGCAGCGTCAGCTTTCCACTGAAAGTTGAATCACTCGATTCCGTAGCTTAACGAGTGAGCTATGGCGTTTGGCGCACTGGGGGGTAATCTGCCCTAGGAGAAGTTGACAGTCCTCAGAGTCACTATGATTGAAGCTTACAAGATCAGAGGCATGATAGAAAGGCATTGAAGCACAGTTGGAAGGTGGGGTAGGAAGGGAAGGATGAAAGGGAAGGACCCTGGAGGTCCATGGTCAAGAACATGACAAGAGTCAAAGTTTTGACTCCCCATCCTCAGGTTCAGCCAGCCTGGCAAGACAAAATTCACACTGTGCCAGGTTGGCCTCCAAACCCCAAATGCTGCAGCTGCAAGGTGGGGACAAAATTCCCACACATGCTGGTCCCTCCTCGTTATAGGGCTCTCCAACTTTGGTGTAGCAGCTGACAAGGACTTCCAACGAGTTGTAACAAATCCATCAAACATTTCTTCGTAACTTCTTCATATGTGCTCCGATTCCAACAATTCTTGGCTCGTTGGAATGTGCTCGATGTCATGCACAATCCTAGCACATCTGCACAAGCACAAGATGAACATACAAAGACATGCAAACCCAACAAACCATACAAACAACGTAGCACACAAAACACATGCAAACGAAATGATGCGAACAGACGACAGGATGACGTGCAAATGAATATGCACCAACACAAGCCACCTCTCCAACGGCACCCACATATCATCAGCCACCTTTGTGAGTACGCGGTTCCTTGCCACTGTAGCATGACTTACCGCATGATGCCACATGGAGTTCCCCAGCCCTGATTCGATCAGCAGCGCTCGCGCAGTTTCCAGGATGGTCCTATTAGCCCTCTCGGCAACGCCATTTGACTGAGGGGTATAGGACGTCGTTAGCTGATGCTCAATGCCTTGTTGCTTGAGCCACGCAGTCAGATCTCCTCCTAGAAACTCTCCACCTTGGTCGGTTCTGATGCTCTTGCATGGGTGCCCAGATTGTTGCTCGACGAACGGCAGCCAGTCATCTCGTATTGTTGAGGCAGCATGATCCTTCTGCTTCAAGGGGTATGCCCACATCAGCCGGCTCCAGTCATCAACTATTGTCAGGAAGTACCTTTCCCCCTTACTTCCTCGAACTGGAAAAGGTCCTACCAGGTCCATGTGCACCAGTTCTAGTGCTTTCTTGCTTTTCCCAGCTACACCGTGAAAGGGGAACCGTGTGAACTTGCTCAGCAGACACGTCTCGCAGTTGGTATCATTTGGTTGCCCAGAAAGCTTCAGCTGCTGCACTGCTTCTTCCTTATGCACTTGCTGCAGCAGCGGCATAGCCACATGCCCTAGACGTCTGTGTGCGGTTTCCCAATCAGTCTCCCCCGACCTTGCAGAAACTGTCACTCCTGCAGCACTAACTGCATTGCACTCCCCCTGGACTCCAGATCCCGTCTTTATTGCTCCCATCTCCTTCTTTGTTGATTCCCATATCAGTGCAGGGATGTGCCACATGGATCTGAAGACATCTCTGCTTTCGTATAAATCCCATAACACACGATCTACTCGCAGCCCCTTGAATGTATTGGATCCATTAGTGGTGGTGCTGAATCCAGCCTGGCCTAGCTTGCGCAGCGATATCAGATTGGCCTTCAACCCCGGTATGAGTAACACATCCTTCAGCACAACCAGTCCTCCATCGGGTGCTCTTAACGCAGCTCGACCAACTCCAGCGACCTTCACAGCATGTCCAGATGCTGAACGCACTTCGGAGATTGGAAGCGCTCGGACATTATCCAGAAAGTCCTTGCATGGTGTCCTTGTCCATGCAGCACCAGAGATTATGACCCACATGTCAAGCGGGTGCAGTTCCTCTCCAGTCCTTGCAACTGCTGTGCCACAGTCATTTTAGTCACACACATGGTAGAACTGTCCAGCGTCCCTCTCCTCATGTCCCATTCCTTCGTCATCCTTGGAGGTTTCTTAAGCAGGATCAGCTACCATGTTGGCACCTCCATGTAGTTGCTTTCCTCCATTCCCCTTTTGCGATTGGTTCGAAGGGGTCCACCAGTCGGGCTTGGTAGAGCAGCGAAACCATGGATGCTCTTCTTCCTTGCAATACCAGCACTCTCCCCTCAAGCGTGGTTCACTGTTGTCATTGTTGGAGTGACCAACTCTTCCTCTTACACCAGTGCCATCACGCCCTCGCTGGTTCCAAGTCCCGCAACCACCTTGGTTGTAGTAAGAGCGACCTCGGTTGCCATGCCCTCGATCCCTCCATGTCCCTTGCATGGCATAGCCGCAGGTGCTCTCTCATCACCTCCGCTCAGTTGACAGCGATGAAACTCTTCTTCCAGAATCTTGGTGCGGATCCAGTCCAATGTCCATTGACTTTGGTTTTGAGGCAAGCTGAGTCCGCTTGTGAATTGAAGCCAAGACTCGGGCAGCAGGCTGAGCATCTTGAGAGACTTGGTCTGCTCAGGGTACGTGATGCCTGCGATCGCCCATTTCGCATAGAGTTCCCTCATCTTGTCCAGTACGGGCTGCACAGGTACATTCTCGCTCAACCGCAGCGTGGACAGCTCCCAATCCAGCATGAGAGTAGCGGCAACCGATGTCGGAGTGTGCAGGTACTTGAGCACTGCCCATGCCTTGGGCCCACAATCAGTTTCCGGTAGCAGATGCATGATGTGATGCCTCTGGTTCAGCTCCAAGCTTTGTGACAGTAGGTAGTCCCAGCAGATGAACGTTCATCCCAGTCCGTTTGCTCTACCACGTCCTTGGGCCTTGGCTCCTTTCCCATCATGAGATTCAAGAGGCCAATAAATCGAAAGTAGAGCTGCATCTTCCATGCCCAATCATCATAGCCATCTCCAGAGAACTTCTCAATGGTGATCCCTCCTTAGGCAGTGATCCCTGGCTTGTACGTGCTCCTGCGGACCTCACACTTAGGAGAACATCTCCTTCTCAATTTCAGCACCTCCTTAGGCAGTGATCCCTGGCTTGTACGCGCTCCCCCTTGCGCTGCTATGCCAGAATCTTGGGTTGAGCTGCCTCCTTGGGCTGAAGTGTCACCTCCACCAGAGTCCTCCTTATCTCCCATCGTACTTTAGGTTCCAAAATGCGTGATAATGGGCTCTGATACCAGCTGTTGGTTGGAGAAGGCTATGAGCAGAAGATTTTACAGCTCCTTAGAAATTTCTGCAGCACTTTGTTATGGCGCCCAGAAAAATCGCGACCTTCGAAAAGCTATATCCGAAGAATGAATCGATGAAACACTGTGAACATCGGATATGTTGTTGCCTGCAGCATCAGTCTTCCAATGCAAGGTGAATCACTCGATTCCGTATTCTACCGAGTGAGCTATGGCATTTGGCGCGCTGGGGGGTAATCTGCCATAGGAGAAGTTGACAGTCCTCAGAGTCACTATCATTGAAGGTTACAAATTCAAAGGCATGATGGAAAACATTGAAGCACAGTTTCTGGAAGGTGGGGTAGGAAGGGAAGGATGAAAGGGAAGTACCCTGAAGGCCCTTGGTCAAGAACATGACAAGAGTCAATTTTTTGACTCCCCATCCTCAGGTTCAACCAGCCTGACCGGATAATATTCACACTGTACCAGGTTGGCCTACAAACCCCAAATGCTGCAGCTGCAAGGTGAGGACAAAAGTCCCACACATACTGGTCCCTTCTCGTTATAGGGCTCTCCAACCTTGGTGTAGCAGCTGACAAGGACTTCCAATCAGTTCTAACAATCCATCAAACGTTTCTTTGTAATTTCTTCATATGTGCTCCGATTCCAACAATTCTTGGCTCGTTGGAATGTGCTCGATGTCATGCACAATCCAAGTGCATTGCACAAGCACAAGATGAACATGCAAAGACATACAAACCCAATGAACCACACAAACAACATAGCACACGAAACACATGCAAACGAAATGATGCGAACATACGACAGGATGACGTGCAAACGAATATGCACCAACATGTTAAAGCGCACATCAGCAGGGGCAGCCACAGCAGCCTGCATGGATTCCTGCGCTTCGATTTGATTGACTTGGCGAGGAGCACGATTGACCATCCAGCTTGGCGGCTTCGAGGCGGTCCTATTGACGGCTTACCACTTGTCGTCCTTCTTCTTAAAGCAGGAGGCAAGGGCATGGTTGGTGCCGCGACACACCTGGCCGGCACGAGGGCCGCGCTTGATGACGTAGGGACACAGGGTGAAGCGGTTGCGCTGGAATGGTGCCGAAGCGGCATAGGCATGAGGCACGGGAGTGCTGATTGCATTGGCCTTGGCTTGAGCGCTGTTGTCCTTTTCGGCAGAAAGGAACGCGAATGAGACCTTGGCAAATGTGAGGTCCGCAGGAGCAAGGCCCAAGAGCATCTTGCGTGTGACTTCGTATGCCGGAATAAGGCCGACTAGGAGAGCGGCTGCAGGGGCTTGCTTGGGGAAGACTATCCCCAACTGTTTGAGTTCACCATGAATGGACTGCACCTTGGTGACATAGTCTGCCATGCCTGGCGAGTCCTCGAGCCACACGTCAAACATGCTGGGGATGAGTATAGCAACTCCCACTGCAGTCTTGTTCAGGAAGCGGTCTTCGAGGTAGAGCCAAATGGCATTGGCAGACGAGTAGTTGTGGTAGGTTTCGACGAGTTCGGGAGAAGTGGTGCCCATGAAGACACTAATGACCGCACCATCGGCCTTCTCCCAATTCTTGTACTTGAGCAGTGCATCAGCATAAACTGCTTCGGCGCCGGCATTAACTGGATCGGCAGACCTCTCGGATTTAGGAGGCTCTTTGCCGTCACCAATGTTGAGAAGGACGTTGGTGAGCTCGAGCCCCTTCACCTCACGACTGAGGAGGTGCTTGTCGACACCATAGCGCCAAGCCTTGTAGTTGGAGCATGTACCGTCCGGCTCGAGACGAAGGGTTGGCTAGTGAAGTCGTTGAGTAAGCCATTGCCGCTTGATTTTCGCGAAGCGACGCTCTTAAGGCACGGATAGGAACTTAGGTGCGCAGCGCGGCACTTCTGGAAATCGGTCGACGAGAATTTCTAAAAATTACTATGGCGGCTTCGTCAAAATGCCGCTAAGAAGGAAATGGCGTCGGCGGAGATTCGTTAAAACGCTGACTTGAAACTGAATCTGACACTATGTCTAGCCCCGGACCCACACACCCCCCCCCACACCCCCAGGCCCTGTCCCGCAGCTACACGGCTCTGCAACCAGCTCCGCAACCAGCTCCGCAACCAGCTTCGCAACCAGCTCCGCAACTAGCTCCGTAACCAGCTCTGCAACCAGCTCCGGAATCAGCTCCACTCCGCTTCCACCTGTGTACCTGCTCTTGTTTGACGCGAGACGTTCGTGGAGGCGATTCCGCGAGGGAAGTTCGCCTATTCTGGCGGGCTCTGAGGGGAAACTCGAAAACGAGTTTTAAGAGATTGTCGAAATTGAGATTCGACCAAGGAGAACCGAGGAGGAAATCGACGATGAGAAGCGTGAAAGCTTTTAAGATGAGAAATTCAACGAGGTCGAGCGCGAAGGCGGTCGACGATGAGAGGCGCGACTGCAGAGTGGAGCACGTCGAAAATTCCGACGACTCAAGGCGAATGTCGCGACGATAAGGTGCGCGCAGCGCGGGCACGTTAAGATTAGGACATTGATCCGCGCGTGTGGATAGGCTGCTCTGATACCATGTAAGAAATAGAGCTGAAAGGATTTATTAGGTAAGGAGCCCAAGGCTCTATAAGTACATGGCAAGGTGTGAGAGAATGGATGAAGGGGGAATCGGAGAGAATCCCCATTGGGATCTCCGGAATCTCCAATTGGGTAATTGGAGATTGGGGGGATCACAATTGGGTGAGGTTGGGATTTTGTGAGTACACCCCAACCCACTAGAACATTCATAACCTAAACTAGGAAATAGAAGTACAAATACAAAAGTGGTATTTGCAGTCTATTTCGAACAGTCAGGAGACAGAGGAGGAGACACAAGAGGGGAACGAGGGGGGAGACAAGCAAGAGACGAGTCCGGAGGAGGGAACACAGGGCTGTAGACAGGAAGAGGAGGGGACGGTAGGAGAGGCGCAGACGCGCGGTCAGGGGAGGGAAGGCCAAGCAGGCAAAGGGCGGACACTGGCGGCGACTGCTGCTGCTGCGGCTGCACGACGCCGACTGTGGTCAGATTGATGACGCAATACATGGAGACCTTGGTGAACACGCGCAGAGACAAGCCATGGGATAAGAACATCAGGCACGTCGGCCTTCCGCTCCAGGGGAAACATGGTGATGTAACGAGTGTGGTCGTCAACAAGGACGAGGAAGTAACGCTCATGACGCGGCCCATGGACAGGGGCAGGGCCCCAGACGTCCATGTGCAAGGTCTGCAACGGTGCAGTGGTGGGGGGGAACGAAGAGGAGTGAGAGGCACGGCGGAGCCGGCCCTCAACGCAGGGGGTGCAGGGCGGCGCGGGTGAGGAGGGGAGCGCGGGGAAGACGCAGGGAGACCTAAAACAAGACCGTGATGAGACATGTGACGAAGATGAGGGAGGGCAGGTGGACATAGACGGTGGTGCTACAGTAGCGTCGAGTGAGTAAGCGACCGATATGAGCAAGCCGCAGCTACCTGAGGAGACACGGGCAACCTTGGAAGATGTCCCAACCGGGGGGGACGCAGTGTCCAGCGTGAACAGGCGAGAAACCGGGTCCCAGGGGAACTTGGTGACGGGAGCACGAGTGGCGGCCTCGGTACAGACAGCGTACCGCTCGCGACCAGGGAACGTAGTGGTGACACCAAGGTCCTGGAGGCAGCCGACACCAACTAGGTTCCTAGAAAGCGAGGGTAAGTGCAGGCCTGTAAGAGAACCCGAAGGAGCCGCCAGACAGGAAAGGGTAGTGGAGCTACGGGCAACGATCGGGCCTGAGGAAGGGTCAGCAAGAGAAACTGCGGCGGGAGCAGCAAGCGGCGTGAGAATAGTTGAGTCCTGAAAGAAGCACCGGGAAGCGCCAGAGTCAAAGGTGAAGGAGAGCGCACCAGTGGCGGCAGGAGCCGACGAAGCGAGGGAGGAGCCTAGGCTAAGCAAAGCAGGGAATCCTACGCCTGACGCAGCAGGGGAGGCTGAGCTAGGCACACCTAAGCAGGTAGAGTGTAGCGCAGAGGGGGGGCTGGAACACGCAAAGTTGGGCCTCAGTGCAGGCAGAGCATCAGATCGAGTCTAGCGTGCGCAAGTAGGCGGCGAGGTTAGCAACAGTGGGGAAAGACGCGAGATCAGGAAAAGCAGGGGCAGGATCAGGTGACCGACGGAGGCAGAGGGCGGGGTGTAACAGCGCGCAATAACAGCCTCTAGGAACTCTTGCGCGGTCCTGACCGATCTAAAACGGGGATGCTCAGACAGGGGAAGGGCATGACTGATTGCAAGCTGTGCGACAGCATTATGCGACAACCAGACTGCAGGGGCAAGGGCAGCAACGGCAGCGGACTCACGGTCCGCAGACGTGGGGTCAGCGGGCAGAGCAGTAGGGGGGTCAGCGCAGGGAGCGTACCGTCGATGTGGACGGCCAAGGAGTGGCCGTCCTGCCGCTGACCAGTGAGCTGACGGCGGAGGTCGACGTGCCACGTTTCGAACTCGATTGGCTGACCCTCAGCGTCAAAGCGCAGCACAGTGTCCGCCATCAGGAGCGATGTAGTGGCAAAGAGGCGGTAGGGGGGAGTGTAGCGGGGTGCAGTGCAGGACAGCGCAGTGCGGGGTGGTGCAGGGCGGTGCAGTGTGGTGCCTGCGGTGCAGGGCAGTGCAGTGCGGTGCAGTGTGGTGCTGAGCAGGGCAGGGCGGTGCAGCGCGGTGGGGTGCAGTGCAGCGCGGTAGAGGAGCCGCAGGGGCCGGCTGTGCGACAGGGGCAGCTGGGCAACGGGGCCAGCTGGGCGACGGGGCCGGCGTAGAGTTAGGGTCAGCTGGGCGACGGGGCTGGGCGTCCAGAACGGGCCGGCGCGGGCCGGCTACGGGTGCAGGCGCAGGCGCGGGACGGGCCGGGCTACGGGCGCGGGCACGAGACGGGCCGGCTAGGGGTGCAGGCGCGGGACGGGCCGGCTACGGGCGCGGGCCGGCTACGGGATAGGCCGGCTAGGGGCGCGTAACTGTTGGTGCATATTCGTTTGCACGTCATCCTGTCGTCTGTTCGCATTATTTGGTTGCATGTGTTTTGTGTGCTACGTTATTTGTGTGGTTAGTTGGGTTCGCATGTCTTTGCATATTCATTTTGTGCTTGTGCAGATGTGCTTGGATTGTGCATGACATCGAGCACATTTCAACGAGCCAAGAATTGTTGGAATCGGAGCACATATGAAGAAGTTACGAAGAAATGTTTGATGGAGTTGAAACTCATTGGAAGTCCTTGGCAGCTGCTACACCAAAGTTGGAGAGCCCTATAACGAGAAGGGACCAGCATGTCTGGGACTTTTGTCCTCACCTTGCAGCTGCAGCATTTGGGGGTTGGAGGCCAACCTGGCACAGTGTGAATTTTGTCTTGCCAGGCTGGTTGAACCTGAGGATGGGGAGTCAAGACTTTGACTCTTGTCATGTTCTTGACCATGGGCCTCCAGGGTCCTTCCCTTTCATCCTTCCTTTCCATCCCCACCTTCGAACTGTGCTTCCATGCCTTTTCCATCATGCCTTTGAACTTGTAAGCTTCAATTATAGTGACTCTGAGGACTGTCAACTTCTCCTAGGGCAGATTACTCCCCAGTGCGCCAAACAACACAGTTCACTCGTAAAGCTACGGAATCAAGTGATTCAACTTTCAGTGGAAAGCTGACGCTGCAAGCTACAACATATCCGATTTCCAGATCGTTTCACCGATTGGAGTTTTGGATATAGCTTTTCGAAGGTCCCAAGTTTTCTGGGCATCATAAAGAAGTGCTGCAGAAATCTCCAAGGAGCCATTGAATCATCTGCTTATAGCCTTCTCTAACCAACAAGTGGTATCCGAGCCCATTATCACGCATTTGGGACCTAAAATATGGTGGGAGATACGGACTCTGGTGGAGGTGATACTTCAGTCGAAGAAGGCAGCTCAACCCAAGATTCTGGCATTGCAGCGCAAAGGGGAGCGCGTACAAGCCAGGGGTCACTGCTTAAGGAGGTGCTGAAGAACTTCACCATTGAGAAGTTCTCTGGATATGGCTATGATGATTGGGCATGGAAGATGCAGCTCTACTTTCGACAAATTGGCCTCTTGAAGCTCATGATTGGAACGGAGCCCAGGCCAAAGGAAATGGCAGAGCAAGCGGACTGGGATGAACGTTCATCTGCTGGGTATTATGTACTGTCACAAAGCTTGGAGCTGAACCAGAGGCATCACATCATGCATCTGCTACCGGAAACTGATTGTGGGCCCAAGGCATGGGCAGTGCTCAAGGACCTGCACGCTCCGACATCGGTTGCCGCTTCTCTCATGCTGGATCGGGAGCTGTCCATGCTGCGGTTGAGCGAGAATGAACCTGTGCAGCCCGTACTGGACAAGATGAGGGAACTCTACGCGAAATTGGCGATAGCTGGCATCACGTACTCCGAGCAGACATAGTGTCTCAAGATGCTCAGCCTGCTGCCTGAGTCTTGGCTGCAATTTATAAGCGGAGTCCGCTCCGAGTTCGATGTGCTTGGTGCGAGAGTGGAACACAGGATCCATCGTGAAATGAATGGCACTCTGGTTGTCACACCGCAGGGTGGGCGACTGCTGGGGGTAGCCCAACTCAGCGAGGAGAAAGGAGAGCCAGCGTGCCTCTTGAGCAGCCATTGTGCCCGCGTAGAGCTCGGCCTCGCAGGACGACAGGGAGACTGCAGAGGACCGAGTGGAGCGCCAGCTGATGACTCCGCTACCAAGGGTGAAGCAGTACCCTTGGGAGGAGCGTCTGTCAGTCTGGTCATCGGCCCATGAGGAGTCTGTGTATCCCTCGAGCTTGACTGGAGAGGTACCACCAAGAGTGAGGATGTAAGACTTGGTGGCTTGTAGATAGCGGAGGACCCTCTTGGCTGCAGACCAATGCGAGGCAGTGTAGCGTCCGGGGGAGACGTACCGAGAGAGGACACTAACCGGGTAAGCCAAGTCTGGTCGAGTGCACATCATGGCATACATGAGTGAACCGACTAGCTCAGGGTACGGGTCCTTGCACGCGTCAGGAGAAGGAACTGGAGGGGCCGTGAGCTGATGCTGTAGTGGGAGTGGAGTGGAGACAGAGTTACTGGAGTCCATGTCGAACCGCTTGAGAAGGTTGTCGATGTAGGACTCCTGGGAGAGGGTGATCCTGCAAGCCTGGCGGTCACGAGTGATCTCCATCCCCAGGTAGTTCTTGTAAGAAATAGAGTTGAAATTATTAATAAGGTAAGGAGCCCAAGGCTCTATAAGTACATGGCAAGGTGAGATTGAATGGATGAAGGGGGAATTGGAGGGAATCCCTATTGGGATCTCCGGAATCTCCAATTGGGTAATTGGAGATTGTAGGGATCACAATTGGGTGAGGTTGGGATTTGTGAGTACACCCCAACCCACTAGAACATTCACAACCTAAACTAGGATATAAAAGTACAAATACAAAAGTGGTATTTGCAGTCTATTTCTAACACACCCCCATAGACTGCAAGCCCGATCAAGGAGCACATAGCCCCATGGAACGAAGAAGGCGATGGTGGTCAGCCTTGCCGACAGCCTTGGTAAAGAGGTCGGCGAGGTTGCAATCTGAGGCGATGTACCGTACCGTCAGCTGGTCACTCTGAACAAGATCTCGGATGAAGAAATGACGAAGTTCGATGTGCTTGGTGCGAGAGTGGAACACAGGATCCTTGGTGAGGTGAATGGCACTCTGGTTGTCACACCACAGGGTGGGCGACTGCTGGGGGTAGCCTAACTCAGCGAGGAGAAAGGAGAGCCAGCGTGCCTCTTGAGCAGCCATTGTGCCCGCGTAGAGCTCGGCCTCGCAGGACGACAGGGAGACTGCAGAGGACCGAGTGGAGCACCAGCTGATGACTCCGCTACCAAGGGTGAAGCAGTTCCCTTGGGAGGAGCGTCTGTCAGTCTGGTCATCGGCCCATTAGGAGTCTGTATATCCCTCGAGCTTGACTGGAGAGGTACCACCAAGAGTGAGGATGTGGGACTTGGTGGCTTGTAGATAGCAGAGGACCCTCTTGGCTGCAGACCAATGCGAGGTAGTGTAGCGTCCAGGGGAGACGTACTGAGAGAGGACACTAACCGGGTAAGCCAAGTCTGGTCGAGTGCACATCATGGCATACATGAGTGAACCGACTAGCTCAGGGTACGGGTCCTTGCAGGCGTCAGGAGAAGGAACTGGAGGGGCCGTGAGCTGATGCTGTAGTGGGAGTGGAGTGGAGACAGAGTTACTGGAGTCCATGTCGAACCGCTTGAGAAGGTTGTCGATGTAGGACTCCTGGGAGAGGGTGATCGTGCAAGCCTGGCGGTCACGAGTGATCTCCATCCCCAGGTAGTTCTTGAGGTCACCAAGATCCTTCATGAGAAGGGCGGAGCTGAGAGCAGACTGGACAGCTGCCATGTCGGCTGGATCTCTGGCGGCTAGAATGAAGTCGTCGACGTAGACGAGGATGTAGAAGGGCTCGGAGGAGTGACGAACGAAGAGACTGGAATCTGAGGCAGAGGGATGGAAGTCAAGTGCGAGGAGGACTTCCTTCACCTTGTTGTGCCACTCACGACGAGCCTGCTTGAGGCCATACACTGGGCGCTTCAGCTTCCACACTGTGTTGGCGGGGTAAGTGCCAGGAAACCCTGGTGGGCGTTCCATGTGAACATCCTCCTTGAGCTGGCCTTGGAGAAAGGCGGAGGAGGCGTCCATGGACTTGATCTCGAAGTTGCCGCGAGCGGCTATATCAAGAAGAGCGCGCACAGTCGGGAGCTTGGCCGTGGGCGAGAATGTTTCGAAGAAGTCGAGATACTCCTTCTGGGTGAAACCCTTCGCCACGTATCGTGCCTTGAACAGTGGAGCTTCGCCTGGGAGTTGTTTGACTCGGAAGATCCATTTTCCGCCGACGATGTTGACACCGGAAGGGGGAACAACATCGTCAAAGCTGTTGTTGCGAATGAACGCCTCGTTCTCCACATCCATTGCTGCCTTCCACTCCTTCTTATAAGGCCCCGAGAGAGCTTCCTCTTTTGTGCGAGGAGTCGGAATGGTCGGGTTCTCGGTGAAGTTGAGGGAAGGGCAGTCAGTAATGTCCGGGAAGATGTGAGAGAGAAATTGGCAGACCGCGTGAAGGTCAAACAGCTCCTCATGCCTGTCCTCCAGAAGTGCACGGGGGGGAATACGGATGGAGGGGACATCACCCCCGGTAGGAGGAAGCGGGGTGACCGAACACCGGATGAAGAAGGCGGCTGGTCCCCAGGCGAGAGGCGGAGCCGGCCCCTTGGAACGAGTGCGACTAGAGACCGGAGACGAAGGCGGCTGCGGTGGGACCGGAGGGACTAGGCGCCTCCGATAGGAGACTGGTGAGCCGGGCTCGACGCGCGGGGAAGGCGGAGCAGGAGGTGCCGCTGCGGAGGATACTGGGGAGGCCGGGTGAGACACGCCGGACGGAGAAGGCCCCGGAGAAGGGGCAGCGGCCGGAGGTGGGGCATCGAAGTCTGCCCAAACAAGCGTCGGGGGAGGTGGAGGAGGCTCGTCCGTGGTCGCAAAGTGGAATGGGCGTGTCTCATCGAAGACGACATCACGGCTGCGAATCAGCTGTCTGGTGATTGGGTTGAGGAATAAGTATAAGTAGTCTGGGGAGTCGGAGTTGTGCCCCAGGTACATGCAGGTCTGGGTTTTGGGACCAAGCTTGCCACCTTGCTTCCTGCGCTTGTGGGGGCTTAGCAACACATACGCGGTACACCCCCAGACGCGTAGAGAGCGGGCGGAAGGCGTGACCCCAAGCCAGAGAGCGGTAGGTGTGGTGTCGGGCCGGTGGGGATGCGGATAAAGATTGTAGAGGAGTGCCGCATGGAAGAGGGCATATCCCCAGAGTGACCGTGGTGCGTTGGCGTGACTGAGGAGGCAGCGAGCGATCTGAACCAAGGTGTGGTTGCGGCTCTCTGCAATGCCATTCTGCTGCATGCTTTCGGGGGGCGTGAAGGTTTGCCGAATCCCTTGGGCCGCACAGAAGTTATCGAGTTTGCCATTGCGAAATTCTCCCCCGCCATCAGAATGGAGGCACTTCAGAGGAGTGCCGAACGTGACTTGAGCCTGGCGCACCCACGCCATGATGACATCAGGTGCCTCCGCCTTGGTATGCAGGAGGTGCACAGAAACATACCGCGAGTGGTCATCGACTAGTGTAAGAAAGTACCGATGACCGCCTCGGGATGCGACTGGAGCTGGGCCCCAGACATCCATGTGCACTAGGTCCAGCGGAGCAGCTGCGACGGATGGGGAGGAAGGATGCGGCTGCTGCCTGAGCTTGCTCTTGGTGCAGTCCAGGCAGGTGGGTGCAGGTGAGTCTGTTGGTGGAGGAAGCGCCGATGGGAGGCCAAGAAGAAGTTTCTTGGAAGCGATGTCGGCAAGTGTACGGAAGTTGGGGTGACCCAAGCGATGGTGGTAGAGGATGGTTGGGTTGGCGAAGCTGCGACACGAACACGGAGTGGTGCTGGCAGCTTGCGCTTGGGAGAGGGCGGCGAGAGGTGCAGGTGAACGCAGCGTGTAGAGCTTGCTACTGTTGAGTGTGAAGCGTGCTAGGAGCTTGTTGGACTTAGGGTCGAAGAGGTCACAGTGATCCGAGTGTGCTGGGAAGATCGTGGTGACGCCTGCCCGTTGGAGCTCGTGTTGGGCCACGAGATTGTGGCGTAGTGTGGGAACACACATGCCAGTCACACTGCCCGAAGGAAAAGCTGGGCACGGAACTGTGGAGGAGCCCTTGGCGTGTGTTGTGAAACTGGAGTCTGCTTCTAGTAGACGGATTGGTGTCTCGTATGGCTTGAAGGAGTGTTCTTCCTTGAGAACCGTGTGAGTGGCCCCACTGTCCAGGGTGAACTCTATTGTGGCTGAGGTGCTTTGTGAGCCAGGATACTGCGAAATCGTCTCATTAATCATGGCAGTGCCAGGGAACAACATGTTGAGGCGCACATCAGCAGGTGCAGCCACAGCAGCCTGCACGGATTCCTGCGCTTCGACTAGATTGACTTGGCGAGGAGCACGATTGACCATCCAGCTTGGCGGCTTGGAGGCGGTCCCATTGACGGCATACCACTCGTCATCCTTCTTCTTAAAGCAGGAGGCAAGGGCGTGGTTGGTGCCGCCACACACGTGGCCAGCACGAGGGCCGCGCTTGATGTCGTAGGGACACGGGGGGAAGTGGTTGCGCTGGGATGGCACCGAAGCGGCATAGGCTTGAGGCATGGGAGCGCGGATTGCATTGGCCTTGGCTTGAGCGCTGTTGTCCTTTTCGGCAGAAAGGAGCGCGGATGAGACCTTGGCAAATGTGAGGTCTGCAGGAGCAAGGCCCAAGAGCATCTTGCGTGTGACTTCGTATGCCGGAGTGAGGCCGACTAGGAGAGCGGCTGCAGGGGCTTGCTCGGGGAAGACTATCCCCAACTGTTTGAGTTCACCATGAATGGACTGCACCTTGGTGACATAGTCCGCCATGCCTAGCGAGTCCTCGAGACGCACTTGGAACATGCTGGGGATGAGTATAGCAACTCCCACTGCAGTCTTGTTCAGGAAGCGATCTTCGAGGTAGAGCCAAATGGCGTTGGCAGACGGGTAGTTGTGGTAGGTTTCGACGAGTTCGGGAGGAGTGGTGCCCATGAAGACACTAATGACCGCTCCGCTTCAACTTGTGTACCTGCTCTTGATTTGACGCGAGACGTTTGTTGAGGCGATTTCACGAGGGGAGTTCGCCTATTCTGGCGGGGTTTGAGGGGAAACTCGAGAACGAGTTTTAAGAGATGGTCGAAATTGAGATTTGACCAAGGAGAACCAAGGAGGAAATCGACGATGAGAAGCGTGAAAGCTTCAGAGATGAGAAATTCAACGAAGTCGAGCACGAAGGCGGTCGACGATGAGAGGCGCGACTGCAGAGTAGAGCACGCCGAAATTCCGACGACTCGAAACGAATGTCGCGACGATGAAGTGCGCGTAGCGCGGGCATGTTCAGATTAGGACCTTGATCCGCGTGTGCGGATAG
Organism: Closterium sp. NIES-67; assembly: GCA_027943415.1. NCBI lineage: Eukaryota > Viridiplantae > Streptophyta > Zygnematophyceae > Desmidiales > Closteriaceae > Closterium > Closterium sp. NIES-67. The sequence continues at coordinate 206,263 of BQMB01001600.1, read as the reverse complement.
GTCGCTCTGATACCATGTAAGAAATAGAGTTGAAATGATTGATTAGGTAAGGAGCCCAAGGCTCTATAAGTACATGGCAAGGTGAGAGTGAACGGATAAAGGGGGAATTGGAGGGAATCCCCATTGGGATCTTCGGAATCTCCAATTGGGTAATTGGAGATTGGGGGGATCACAATTGGGTGAGGTTGGGATTTGTGAGTACACCCGAACCCACTAGAATATTCATAACCTAAACTAGGATATAAAAGTACAAATACAAAAGTGGTATTTGCAGTCTATTTCTAACACCCGCTTGACATGTGGGTCATGGACTTTGGTGCTGCATGGACAATGACACGACGCAAGGACTTGCTGGATGCTGTGCGAGCTCGTCCAATCTCCGAAGTGCGCTCAGCATCTGGATATGCAGTGAAGGTCGCTGGAGTTGGTCGAGCAGCATTCAGAGCACCTGATGGTGGACTGGTTGTGCTGAAGGACGTGTTACTCGTACCGGGGCTGAAGGCCAATCTGATATCGCTGCACAAGCTAGGCCAGGCCGGAGTCAGCACCACCACCAATGGATCCAAAACATTCAAGGGGCTGCGAGGAGATCGTGTGTTATGGGATTTACACGAAAGCTGAGATGTCTTCAGATCCATGTGGCACATCCCTGCGCTGATATGGGAATCAACAAAGAAGTGGAAAGCTGACGCTGCAAGCTACAACATATCCGATTTTCAGATCGTTTCACGGATTGGAGTTTTGGATATAGCTTTTCGAAGGTCTCGAGTTTTCTGGGCGTCATAACGAAGTGCTGCAGAAATTTCCAAGGAGCCATTGAATCATCTGCTTATAGCCTTCTCTAACCAATAGTAACGGGGCCGGCTATGGGACGGGCCGGCTACGGGCACGGGCGCGGGCCGGCTACGAGTCGGGCGCAGAACGGGGCCGGCTACGGGACGGGCGCGGGACGGGGCCCACTACGGGACGGGCCGGCTTCGGGCGCGGATCGGGGCTGGCTGCGGGACGGGCGCGGAACAGGGGGCCGGCTACGGGACGGGCGCGGGCCGGCTACGGGCGCGGGCATGGGACGGCTACGGAACGGGCGCGGGACGGGGGCCGGCTAGGAGCGGGCAGGCTAGGGGGAACGGGCGGCTAGGACCTATGGCGGAAGCGCTAGTGGGCAAGTGGGACCTAAGTTTATCATGATACCATGTTCGAATGCTAGAATGACTAGAATAGGCGAGTACAAGGGAATATAACCTAGTGGGTTGTACTCTCTAAGACACAACCGTATATAGTTTACAGTAACATACTAAAATATGTCTGACAATATATGCACCACTCCAAAGCAACCCAACAGGGCAACATAGACATTACACACAAAGCAATGATAATGCGTGCATATACTACATGGATGCAACAGAACAAAGCATATCACACATGCAAACACATAAAACACGCACAGAGAGACATAGCATGGATGTAATCAAATGAAAACATTTCAGATACTTAAAGCCGCGGTACACATTCAACGCGGCTTGGGATGGAAATGTGGAGGTCAAGAAAGGAGGACGGAAGTGATTGGAGGGGGAGAGGCGAAAATAAAATATACAGGCAAATTGGGCTGAGCTTCGTCAAGGGGAAATTTTGACTTGCGATACTGGGGAAAACGGAATTGCGTTGGGGGGGATTGGATTTCGCGGGATGGGGGGAATCAAAATTGACGGGGAAATTAGAATTGAGAGGGGTGAAGGGAATCGAGCTTGACTGGGGGGGAATTGGACTAGCGAGGCGAAGGGGAAAACGAGATTGACGGGGGGAGTTGGACGAGCGAGGGGCGGCAGGCGCAATCGAATTTTGGGGGGGTACGAGGGCTTTGAAATCAGAGGGCACGGGGGGCTTCGAAATTGGGGGCTAGGGAAATCAAGTTGGAGGGGGCAGGGGGGGAGTTTCGAAATTGGGGGGCCAGGGGAATCGAGATCGTTGGGGGAAGGGGGAATCGAAAACGTGGGGGAAGGAGGTTGGGAAAACGTGTGCAAAGGGGGATGAGTCGAGAGGTGGTCATCGGGGTTATCAGTACACAAATGCCACAATCCCCCTCAAAATTTTATCTGCAGGTAGCGAGATCTCGCCATCTCCAGCAGGCATCACTCAGTTACCACTGTTTCAAATGTTTCACTTGAAACGAATTGAAGTGAATGTGTACCGCGGCTTTAATAACAAAAGCTGGCCGATTTTATACATTCAATATACACAACTCTATCTCCCTCCCCGTCCTCACAAAGCCATGCTATCTTTGTGCTGCAAATGAATGGCACAAACAAGAAATGCGCATCGTGCATAGAACAAGGTTTTTCCAGGCACGAACAAGGTACGTGCTTTTTCCGCCTCATACTTGATGGCAGAGGGGCAACTTTTAACGACCCCCATGTGAGCCTTCTGTTCCCCTCAAGGTTACGGGCGAACAGAGACATGGCGTTTTTAACCTGTTCGACTTGGCTCACTCCTCTTCCTCATGCATTCAAGGCAAGCTTAAACGGCTGCCTCACCTTGGTCACCCTTCCTTTGCTGATGCCCCCTTTAACCTCATTCACATAGAACTCTGGAGTCCAAAAACTTTCCCCTTCCTGCCAGGGACACTGGTACATGCTTGTCCCAGTCGACGACCACATTAGGTACTCCTCGGTGTTCCTTCTCCACATGAAGGTCAAGGCCCAGAGGCATATCATGCACAGTCCACTGTGCAAGGGGCACGTTTTGCCCTAACGGCAGACTTTGTTGCAAGTTGGTCAGCCTTCCTTTTCAATGTACTCTGGCGGATCGTCTAAAATTCTCCTAGTGGCAATCTGTTCAGAAACTTTCTGGCCAGTTTGTGGCCAGAAGGGCAAAACGTGCCCTCAGAGTAGAAAGTTATTTTCTCCCTTCGAGATAGACAGTGGACCCCTGCCAAGCCAGCCCGCACCTGTCCACTCCTCCTCACCTCTTTTCCAAGCAAACTCCGCACCCGCTCATGTCTACTCATATTTCTCAGAGCCTGCTAGCAAGGGCTTACCCTTAGGGCACCTGCCGTTGACACCAGCGAGCACGGTTACACTGTCATTGGTGTGTCCCACTCAGGGTTGTCTGGCATTTGACATAGTGATAGGGGGGAGGAACATAGCGCATACTGAGACATATCCACTGCAGCACTGTGAGCACAAGCTTTGAAGTTCAGGGGATAGGTAAGAGGAGAGATAGGTGTTGATGGAAGAATGGAGTGGAAGGAGGCGGCAGCGTATGCTCCGATGACGCAGCATTTAGACTCTACTGGCGTGGTGATGGTCATTGTTTCTGCTAGGAGCAATAGCCATGGGAGCAACTGTCAATGGTCAGATGGGACATACAACGCCTAATGGTTTTGCCATAAGAAGCAGAATTTCAATGATGAAATTTTATACAATGCCTGATGGTTTTGTTGGTGCATATTCGTTTGCACGTCATCCTGTCGTCTGTTCGCATCATTTCATTTGCATGTGTTTTGTGTGCTATGTTGTTTGTGTGGTTTTTGGGTTTACATGTATTTACATGTTCATCTTGTGCTTGTGCAGATGTGCTTGGATTGTGCGTGACATCGAGCACATTCTAACGAGCCAAGAATTATTGGAATCGGAGCACATATGAAGAAGTTACAAAGAAACGTTTGATGGATTTGTTACAACTTATAGGAAGTCCTTGGCAGCTGCTATACCAAAGTTGGAGAGCCCTATAATTAGGAGGGACCAGTATGTGTGGGACTTTTGTCCTCACCTTGCAGCTGCAACATTTGAGGTTTAGATGCCAACCTGGCACAGTGTGAATTTTGTCTTGCCAAGCTGGTTGAACTTGAGGATGGGGAGTCAAGAAATTGACTCTTGTCATGTTCTTGACCAAGGGCCTCCAGGGTCCTTCCCTTTCATTATTCCATGCCTCCCTCGTCTTCCAACTGTGCTTCAATGTTTCTATTATGTTTGTGAACTTGTAAGCTTCAATGAATGTGACTCTGAGGACAGTGAATTTCTCCAAGGCAGATTATCCCCCAGTGCGCCAAATGTCATAGCTCACTCGCTAGACTACGGAATTGAGTGATTCAACTTTTATTGGAAAGCTGACATTGCAAGCTACATAATATCCGAATTTCATATGGTTTCACCAGTTGGATTTTTATATATAGCTTTCCGAAGGTCGCGAGTTTTCTGGGCGTCATAACGAAGTGCTGCAGAATTTTCTAAGGAGCCGTTGAATCATCTGCTAATAGCCTTCTCTCACCAACAGGTTTTGCATGAAAAGATGTGCTACAGATTGGATATGAGCAATATGACTTTGCCAACAAATGGACTATCATCAGCAGGTTTCCCGATACCCATGCCGATGGAGTTCAATGTTGTCGCATGAGACGTTGGTGCTTTAGGCTCATCCATGGCTCAAAATTCGGATTTGGGGGGGTGGGGAGGGTAGGTGTTGGGGGGGAGGGGGTGTGGGGGAGTGGCTGGGGGCAAGGAGGAGGGAGATGAGGCGGAAGAGGAGATGGCAACAGATGAGATATCTACCGAGGCAGAGGCAATTCTTGTTGGAGAAGTAGAGAGGCTCAGTGATCATGAACCAGCTCTCTACTACGTTAGCCAGGTAATAGAGTCCCAACTCAAAAGAAGAGTGCGGAATTACAGTACTTGAGCTATCGAAAAGTGACAAGAGTTGAGAAACTTTTTGTTTGAAGCTGGGCTTGTTTTGTAAACTACACGATTTTTGGCTTCTTCAATAGAACTTTGAGACTAGGAAGCTTCTTTGGAGAGTCACAGACTACCAAGGTGTTTTGCGTTCCTAACATTTCCTAGGACGTTCCACTAGACAAGCGGGTTGAATGTCTTGAAAATTTTTCAGGAAATGCTGCTGGAAACTACACTTCGAAGGAGATAAAGTATTCCTCAGAACTAGCTTGACTTGGCATGCGGTACCCGTACGCACGTTTAAAAAAAAAAAAAAAACAAGGGTTTAGGGGATTGTCTTAGGGTTGCGGAGCATTTCACAATGAGACTTTATTATAAATTAATGTTTTATTTCCATACCAAATAATCACTCCGTTTGTTGGATAGAAGCCGCCATTTTCCATTTCACAACAAATATTTGATTATTATTTCCATATCACAAGAACAAATGATCGTGCTTCACATATTTATTTGATAATTAAGGCAATATGCGAAAATGAGTTGGATGAGGCAACTTCTTGAAGGAGTACAAAAAGATCACCAATTTATTGAGATTGGTTCTCGAGAGCTGTCGAGTCGAATCCATGTTTCTATCGATTGGGCTAAATTATGCATTATCAAACTGAATTTAAAATAACACAAATCGTAAATTTGTGACGAGGGTCCAACAACTTCAGCGATCGCCTAGCAATCTCCTCAGCACAGCTACCTCTCATAGCACAGGTATGTCTTTCATAGCATCCTAGGCTTTCGAGTCACTGAAGGGTTGCCTCTAATTTCCTCAGATTTCATATTTTCTTTCTGCGACCTCGATAGTACTAGGTCGAGATATTGGGCTGCAGTCCATTTCGACCTTGTTCTATGTTGTAAAACTGGGCTGCAGCCCGACCTCGTTCTAGGTTGTTATTAGTGGGCTGCAGCCCATTTCACCCTAGTTCTAGGTCGATCTACAGGGCTGCAACCCATATCAACTCCGTTCTAGGTCGATTGTAGGGATTGCGACCTTTTTCGACCTAGATCTGGGTCAATTTATGGGGCTGCAGCCCACTTCGACCTAGATCTAGGTCGATTTATTGAGCTGCAACCCATTTTGACTTCCATTTTGCCATTTTTCTGCAACCTCTTCTTCTTACTTTCTTGTATAATTCTCTAATTTGTGTTCACCGTCTGTTTTTTGTTCTATTTCTTGCCTTGTTTCTTGATCCCCTCTAATTCCCTTGGCATTCTTGTATACTTGACCCTGGATTCCAAGCATTCGTGAAAGCTGAAAAGTGGCTTCGATATGGGCGTCGGTTAAACACCGTTTCTATTCCAAGCTGTCTGAATTGTATCGTTGCTTGTCCATTTTTTAAATTGCTTGCTGATGATTTTCTCTTCCTATCCATTGCTGGCCCAATAACATCCATTTACCATATGGATAAGCATTTTGTGTGAGTAAGAATGTGGGTTAAATTTTATCATTTCAAGCAAGGTTCTTTGACTCTCACTTTGAGTGCAGTCACTTGAATCGGAGATGATAAGTGCAATCTATTTTTCTTGCTATCATCAAATGTATTATCTCACGGAGTGTTGACATAATAGGCTTTCGACTTCCCCCACTTAGCTTGGGAAGCGATAGCCCATTCCAAGAAATCAATCTTGAAATGGGATTTTTCTCTAAGTCGTAAGGCTCTCCTCACAAGCCTTCCTACGCTTGTAGTTTCTAGTATGGTCTCCTAGGAGAAAATCTACCCAACTAGAGCCTCAACTACTAATCTCCAAGAGCCTTTCCCAAGCTCAAGCTACTTCTAGTCTCCAAGAGCCTTTCCCAAGCTCAAGATACTTCTTAGAGGGGGTTCTTTCCTAAGTGCTACGCTAGGAGATCGGGGGTTGATTTTGTACTCCATTACTATATCCTAGGATCTTGGATGTTGGCTTAGACTTTAACCCATAGTATAAGGACAAAGGTTGTTACATTGGTATTCAGAGCAAGGCTCTTTCTAAGCCTAGTGGGATTTTCTTCTTCTTTTTTAGAGGGGTGGTTGGGTTTCGACCCAAGACATTGGAGTGAAGATTTCAAGAAATTTCAAAACATTTCAAGCTTTCTCCAGTCATCTGAAGAGAATCTTCAACATCTTCACCAACTCCAACCCTTCTTAAGACCATTTTCCACTTCAACATCTTCTCCTATCTCCACCATTCAAGCTTTGAAGGGAGAGATACTTTCCTCTCTTGCCCACCTTGTTGGTGGAAAATTCCTTTGTGGAGTTTGTTCCAGCTCTGTGATCTATTGCAAGATATAATCCTGTCCTAGCATTTAGGTGCTAGGGATTGGGCAACAGATTGTGTTTCTTGTAATTTCTCATACTAAGCTTTTCTGTTAAGAGATCTCTTCGTTGAGATTGTTTTGCCTTCTCACTGCGGTGATTGGGATTTGAACAGATTTTCTTAAGAGATCTTAAAGAACATTTCAGATCTATTGAAACCCCTTCTTTGTTCTGCCATAATTTCTAGTCACGGTTTGGAGAACTTGGAGAGGGATGATGTTAGAAATAGACTGCAAATACCACTTTTGTATTTGTACTTTTATATCCTAGTTTAGGTTGTGAATGTTCTAGTGGGTTGGGGTGTACACACAAATCCCAACCTCACCCAATTGTGATCCCCACAATCTCCAATTACCCAATTGGAGATTCCGGAGATCCCAATGGGGATTCCCTCCAATTCCCCCTTCATCCACCTTGCCATGTACTTATAGAGCCTTGGGCTCCTTACCTAATCAATCATTTCAACTCTATTTCTTACATGGTATCAGAGCGACCTATCCGCACACACGGATCAAGGTCCTAATCTGAACGTGCCCGCGCTACGCGCACTTCATCGTCGCGACATTCGTTTCGAGTCGTCGGAATTTCGGCGTGCTCCACTCTGCAGTCGTGCCTTTCATCGTCGACCACCTTCGCGCTCGACCTCGTTGAATTTTTCATCTCTGAAGCGTGCACGCTTCTCGTCGTCGATTTCCTCCTCGGTTCTCCTTGGTCAAATCTCTATTTCGACCATCTCTTAAAACTTGTTCTCGAGTTTCCCCTCAGACCCCGCCAGAATAGGCGAACTCCCCTCGCGAAATCGCCTCCACGAACGTCTCGCGTCAAGCAAGAGCAGGTACACAGGTTGAAGCGGAGTGGAGCTGGTTGCGGAGCTGTGTAGCTGCGGGACAGGGCCTGGGGGTGTGTGGGTCCGGGGTTAGACATAGGCTCAAATTCAGTTTCAAGTCAGCGTTTTAAGAAATTTTCGTTGACGCCATTTCCTACTTAGCGGCATTTTGATAAAGCTGTCAGAGTGATTTTCAGCAATTCTCGTCGACCAATTTCCAGAAGTGCCGCGCTGTACACCGACAATGGCTTACTCAACCATTTCACTCGCCAACCCGATCCCGCTCCTTCGTCTCGAGCCGGACGGCACATGCTCCAACTACAAGGCTTGGCGCTATGGTGTCGACAAGCACCTCCTCAGTCGCGAGGTGAAGGGGCTCGAGCTCACCGACGTCCTTCTCAATATCGGTGACGGCAAAGAGCCTCCTAAACCCGAGAGGTCCGCCGATCCAGCTAATGCCACCGCCGAAGCAGTTTATGCTGCTGCATTGCTCAAGTACAAGAATTGGGAGAAGGCCGATGGTGCGGTCATTAGTGTCTTCATGAGCACCAGTCCTCCCGAACTCGTCAAAACCTACCACAACTACCCGTCTGCCAACGCCATTTGGCTCTACCTCGAGGATCGCTTCCTGAACAAGACTGCAGTGGGAGTTGCTATACTCATCCCCAGCATGTTCCAAGTGCGGCTCGAGGACTCGCCAGGCATGGCGGACTATGTCACCAAGGTGCAGTCCATTCATGGTGAACTCAAACAGTTGGCGATAGTCTTCCCCAAGCAAGCCCCTGCAGCCGCTCTCCTAGTCGGCCTCACTCCGGCATACGAAGTCACACGCAAGATGCTCTTGGGCCTTGCTCCTGCAGACCTCACATTTGCCAAGGTCTCATCCGCGCTCCTTTCTGCCGAAAAGGACAACAGCGCTCAAGCCAAGGCCAATGCAATCCGCGCTCCCGTGCCTCAAGCCAATGCCGCTTCAGTGCCATTCCAGCACAACCGCTTCCCCCCGTGTCCCTATGTCATCAGGCGCGGCCCTCGTGCCGGCCAGGTGTGTGGCGGCACCAACCACGCCCTTGCCTCCTGCTTCAAGAAAAAGGATGACGATTGGTATGCCGTCAATGGGACCGCCTCGAAGCTGCCAAGCTGGATGGTCAATCGTGCTCCTCGCAAGGTCAATCAAGTCGAAGCGCAGGAATCCGTGCAGGCTGCTGTAGCTCCCACTGCTGATGTGCGCCTCCACATGTTGTTCCTTGGCACTGCCATGATTAATGAGATGATTTCGCAGTATCCTGGCTCACAAAGGACCTCAGCCACAATAGAGTTCACCCTCGACAGTGGGGCCACTCACACGGTTCTCAAGGAAGAACACTCCTTCAAGCCATACGAGACACCAATCCGTCTACTAGGAGCAGACTCCAGTTTCACAACACACGCCAAGGGCTCCTCCACAGTTCCGTGCCCAGCTTTTCCTTCGGGCAGTGTCACCGGCATGTGTGTTCCCACACTACGCCACAATCTCGTGGCCCAACACGAGCTCCAACGGGCAGGCATCACCACGATCTTCCCAGCACACTCGGATCACTGTGACCTCTTCGACCCTAAGTCCAACAAGCTCCTAGCACGCTTCACACTCAACAGCAGCAAGCTCTACATGCTGCGTTCACCTGCACCTCTCGCCGCCCTCTCCCAAGCGCAAGCTGCCAGCACCACTCCGTGTTCGTGTCGCAGCTTCGCCAACCCAACCATCCTCTACCACCATCGCTTGGGTCACCCCAACTTCCGTACACTTGCCGACATCGCTTCCAAGAAACTTCTTCTTGGCCTCCCGTCGGCGCTTCCTCCACCAACAGACTCACCTGCACCCACCTGCCTGGACTGCACCAAGAGCAAGCTCAGGCAGCAGCCGCACCCTTCCTCCCCATCCGTCGCAGCTGCTCCGCTGGACCTAGTGCACATGGATGTCTGGGGCCCAGCTCCAGTCGCATCCCGAGGCGGTCATCGGTACTTTCTTACACTAGTCGATGACCACTCGCGGTATGTTTCTCTGCACCTCCTGCATACCAAGGCGGAGGCATCTGATGTCATCATGGCGTGGGTGCGCCAGGCTCAAGTCACGTTCGGCACTCCTCTGAAGTGCCTCCATTCTGATGGCGAGGGAGAATTTCGCAATGGCAAACGCGATAACTTCTGTGCGGCCCAAGGGATTCGGCAAACCTTCACGCTCCCCAAAAGCCCGCAGCAGAATGGCATTGCAGAGAGCCGCAACCACACCTTGGTTCAGATCGCTCGCTGCCTCCTCAGTCACGCCAACGCACCACGGTCACTCAGGGGATATGCCCTCTTCCATGCGGCACTCCTCTACAATCTTTATCCGCATCCCCACCGGCCCAACACCACACCTACCGCTCTCTGGCTTGGGGTCACGCCTTCCGCCCGCTCTCTACGCGTCTGGGGGTGTACCGCGTATGTGTTGCTAAGCCCCCATACACGCAGGAAGCAAGGTGGCAAGCTTGGTCCCAAAACCCAGACCTGCATGTACCTGGGGCACAACTCCGACTCCCCAGACTACTTATTCCTCAACCCAATCACCAGACAGCTGATTCGCAGCCGTGATGTCGTCTTCGATGAGACAAGCCCATTCCACTCTGCGACCACGGGCGAGCCTTCTCCACCTCCCCCGACGCTTGTTAGGGCAGACTTCGATGCCCCACCTCCAGCCGCTGCCCCTTCTCCGGGGCCTTCTCTGTAAGAAATAGAGTTGAAGTGATTGATTAGGTAAGGAGCCCAAGGCTCTAGACGAGGATGTAGAAAGGCTCGGAGGAGTGACGAACGAAGAGACTGGAATCTGAGGGAGAGGGATGGAAGTCAAGTGCAAGGAGGACTTCCTTCACCTTGTTGTGCCACTCACGAGGAGCCTGCTTGAGGCCATACACTGGGCGCTTCAGCTTCCACACTGTGTTGGCAGGGTAAGTGCCAAGAAACCCCGGTGGGCGTTCCATGTGAACATCCTCCTTGAGCTGGCCTGTTGGTTAGAGAAGGCTATAAGCAGATGATTCAATGGCTCCTTGGAAATTTCTGCAGCACTTCGTTATGACGCCCAGAAAACTCGCGACCTTCGAATAGCTATATCCAAAACTCCAATCGGTGAAACGATCTGAAACTCGGATATGTTGTAGCTGGCAGCGTCAGCTTTCCACTGAAAGTTGCATCACTCGATTCTGTAGCTTAACGAGCGAGCTATGGCGTTTGGCGCACTGGGGGGGAATCTGCCCTAGAAGAAGTTGACAGTCCTCAGAGTCACTATAATTGAAGCTTACAAGATCAGAGGCATGATAGAAAAGGCATTGAAGCACAGTTGGAAGGTGGGGTAGGAAGGGAAGGATGAAAGGGAAGGACCCTGGAGGCCCATGGTCAAGAACATGACAAGAGTCAAAGTTTTGACTCCCCATCCTCATGTTCAGCCAGCCTGGCAAGACAAAATTCACACTGTGCCAGGTTGGCCTCCAAACCCCAAATGCTGCAGCTGCAAGGTGGGGACAAAAGTCCCGCACATGCTGGTCCCTCCTCGTTATAGGGCTCTCCAACTTTGGTGTAGCAGCTGACAAGGACTTCCAATGAGTTGTAACAAATCCATCAAACATTTCTTCGTAACTTCTTCATATGTGCTCCGATTCCAACAATTCTTGGCTCGTTGGAATGTGCTCGATGTCATGCACAATCCAAGCACATCTGCACAAGCACAAGATGAACATGCAAACCCAACAAACCATACAAACAACGTAGCACACAAAACACATGCAAACGAAATGATGCGAACAGACGACAGGATGACGTGCAAATGAATATGCACCAACACACTCCCCCTCAGACTGTCGGCTTGTTTCGCCGTCTCTAGTTCAAGGACATTCCCGCCATCCTCGCACAGCGCCAGTGTGGCTCTTCAGCTAGCCGCTTGGTAAGGAAGTCGGCTGGCTGTTGCTGAGTTTTCACGTAGATCGGATCCAGTGTCCCAAGCTTCACCTCCTTCCGCAGCCAATGCCACTTGATCCTCATGTGCTTGTTCAACCCATGAAGAACTGCATTGCGTGCCATGGCAATGGCTCCCTTGCTATCACTGAACAGAGGTGTCGCACAAGTCTGTTCATGGCCGATCTCCTTCAAGAGCCTCCTTAGCCAGATGATTTCTTTTGCCGCATGAAACATCGCCATGTACTCAAATTCCACTGAAGATAGTGCCGTCTCAGACTGCTTCTTGGACCTCCAACTTACAGGCCCACCTCCCACCATGCAGATGTATCCACCAACTGATGATGAATCCTCATGCTCAGAAGCCCACGTGGCATCAGCAAAACAGGAAAGGAACACCTTTCCTTCTCCGAGCTGCTCCCCCTTCTCTTTGAGGACTTCAACTCCTTTTTGACTGAGTTGAGCAGAGGCTGAATACTGTACTCCCACTGTAGGGTATGACTTGAGGTAGCGCACCACTCTCTCCGCTGCACCACACTGCTCTTCTGTTGGATTTTGCACCACTCGAGCCAGCTGTCCCACAGCAAAGCTGATGTCAGGCCGAGTATGCACAGCAGCATAGAGTAGGCTCCCGACCATGGATTGGAATTGCCTCTGGTCTTCACTCTCAACTCCTTCTCCTTCAGCTGCCTTTATGAGTTTGAACTCGGAAGGCAAAGGTGTGACCACTTCCCGTTCTTCCTGCAGAGAGTACTTCTCAGCCAAGGTGTTGATGTACTGTCCCTGATGCAGTTTGAGCCAGCCACGTTCAGTATCCCGCTCAATGTGCATTCCCAGGTAGTACCTTGCCTCTCCAAGTGACTTGCACTTGAACTGCTCTGTGAGCTTCCGCTGCACCCCATCGATCTCCTTGTCACTGCTGCTGAAGAGCAGGATGTCATCCACGTACACCAGCAGAAGCACAAGTGACTCCCCCTCTCCCATCAGGAATAGGCTCTCGTCGCATGCACTCGCACGGAATCCAATCCCTTCCAGTGCACTGGCCAGCCTGTTGTACGAGCATCTCGGGGCCTGCTTCAAGCCATAGATGGCCTTGTTAAGTTTGCAGACACGACCGGTTCCATCCTCATAGCCAGGTGGTTGAACCATGTACACCTCCTCTTCCACAATGCCGTACAGAAAAGCGGTTACGATGTCCATCTGCTTCACCTTCCATTTGCGCACAGCAGCTACCGTCAGCAGCACACGTAGCGTTGGAGACTTAGCAGTTGGGGCAAACACTTCTTTGTAATCTTCCTTCTCTTTCTGCTGAAACCCCTTTGCCACCAGCCTGCTCTTGTAAACTGATGGCTCTCCTTTCTCATCCGTCTTGATTTTTGCCAGCCACTTGCACTGTATTGCCTTCTTCCCATTTGGCAAGTACACCAGGTCCCATGTGTGATTCTCCATCTGGCTGTTGTACTCTGCATCTCTTGAAACGAGCCACTTCCCCCGTTGAGGCCCGGCTAGCGCATGATCCATGCTCGGAGGTTGTATTGGTGCGTAAAAGCAGTATGCAGGCTCCTCGTCATCTGACTCTTGGTCATCACCCAAGAACAGCACTGCATCTTCGCCTTGAGCCTGTTCCTGCTGCTCAGTTGTGGCTCCTCCACTTGTGGAGCTCAGCAGCTTTCTCGTTGCCATTCTGGTACGTGCAGGGTAGATGGTTGGATTTACCCATTCTTTCACCTTCACCCAATCCTTTGTCCCCCCACCAATCTGTTTCCTTCGCTTTGGCAGACTTGGTGTTTTGGAAGCCTCTTGCTGCTGCTGCTCCGGATCCTTGACTTCAGCATCAGCTGCATTATCCTCATTGCTTCCTTCATCAGTACCGCTTGCCGTTGGCGCAGTGACTTCGCTGTCCTCAGGTTCGGACAGATCGAAGTGCATAGTGATCTCTTCCAGCTGCTGGGTGACCCTTGCCTCCGGCTGCTTCTCCCACTTGCCATACATGATGTTCTCCACAAATTTGACATCCCGACTGTCAAACAGCACATTCTTTGAGGGCTCCCAGAGTAGCCACCCCTTGCTCTCTGCCGCAAGCCCAAGGTGCACACACCAAAGTGCAGATGCTCCAAGCTTTGTCCTGTACGGTTTAGGGACATCCGCCACTGCCATGCATCCGAACACTCAAAGCATGTCCACTGGAGGCTTCTTTCCAAGCCACCTCTCCAGCGGCACCCACATATCATCAGCCACCTTTGTGAGTACGCGGTTCCTTGCCACTGTAGCATGCCTCACCGCATGAGGCCACATGGAGTTCCCCAGCCCTGATTCGATCAGCAGCGCTCGCGCAGTTTCCAGGATGGTCCTATTAGCCCTCTCAGCAACGCCATTTGACTGAGGGGTATAGGACGTCGTTAGCTGATGCTCAATGCCTTGTTTCTTGAGCCACGCAGTCAGATCTCCTCCTAGAAACTCTCCACCTCGGTCGGTTCTGATGCTCTTGCATGGGTGCCCAGATTGTCGCTCGACGAACGGCAGCCAATCATCTCGTATTGTTGAGGCAGCATGATCCTTCTGCTTCAACGGGTATGCCCACATCAGCCGACTCCAGTCATCAACTATTATCAGGAAGTACCTTTCCCCCTTACTTCCTCGGACTGGAAAAGGTCCTACCAGGTCCATGTGCACCAGTTCCAGTGCTGCCTTGCTTTTCCCAGCTACAGCAGACACGTCTCGCACTTGGTATCATTTGGTTGCCCAGAAAGCTTGAGCCCCTTTACTGCTTCTTCCTTATGCAGTTGCTGCAGCAATGGCATAGCCACATGCCCTAGACGCCTGTGTGCGGTTTCCCAATCAGTCTCCCCCGACCTTGCAGAAACCGTCACTCCTGCAGCACTAACTGCATTACACTCCCCCTGGACTCCAGATCCCGCCTTTACTTCTCCCAACTCCTTCTTTGTTGATTCCCATATCAGTGCAGGGATCTGCCACATGGATCTGAAGACATCTCTGCTTTCGTGTAAATCCCATAACACACGATCTCCTCGCAGCCCCTTGAATGTTTTGGATCCATTGGTGGTGGTGCTGACTCCGGCCTGGCCTAGCTTGCGCAGCGATATCAGATTGGCCTTCAGCCCCGGTACGAGTAACACGTCCTTCATCACAACCAGTCCACCCTCAGGTGCTCTGAATGCAGCTCGACCAACTCCAGCGACCTTCACTGCATGTCCGGATGCTGAGCGCACTTCAGAGATTGGAGGCGCTCGCACAGAATCCAGCAAGTCCTTGCGTGGTGCCATTGTCCATGCAGCACCAGAGTCCATGACCCACATGTCAAGCGGGTGCAATTCCTCTCCAGCCCTTGCAACAGCTGTGCCACTGTCATCTTTGTCACACACATGGTAGAACTGTCCAGGAAGGATGCGGCTGCTGCCTGAGCTTGCTCCAGACAGGTGGGTGCAGGTGAGTCTGTTGGTGGAGGAAGCGCCGATGGGAGGCCAAGAAGAAGTTTCTTGGAAGCGATGTCGGCAAATGATACCAAGTGCGAGACGTGTCTGCTGAGCAATTGGGTAATTGGAGATTGTAGGGATAACAATTGGGTGAGGTTGGGATTTGTGAGTACACCCCAACCCACTAGAACATTCACAACCTAAACTAGGATATAAAAGTTCAAATACAAAAGTGGTATTTGCAGTCCATTTCTAACAAGTCTTCCCCGAGCAAGCCCCTGCAGCCGCTCTCCTAGTCGGCCTCATTCCGGCATACGAAGTCATACGCAAGATGCTCTTGGGCCTTGCTCCTGCAGACCTCACATTTGCCAAGGTCTCATCCGCGCTCCTTTCTGCTGAAAAGGACAACAGCGCTCAAGCCAAGGCCAATGCAATCCGCGCTCCCGTGCCTTAAGCCTATGCCGCTTCGGTGCCATTCCAGCGCAACCGCTTCCCCCCGTGTCCCTACGTTATCAAGCGCGGCCCTCGTGCTGGCCACGTGTGTGGCGGCACCAACCACGGCCTTGCCTCCTGCTTTAAGAAGAAGGATGACGAATGGTATGCCGTCAATGGGACCGCCTCCAAGCCGCCATGCTGGATGGTCAATCGTGCTCCTCGCCAAGTCAATCAAGTCGAAGCGCAGGAATCCGTGCAGGCTGCTGTGGCTGCACCTGCTGATGTGCGCCTCAACATGTTGTTCCCTGGCACTGCCATGATTAATGAGACGATTTCGCAGTATCCTGGCTCACAAAGCACCTCAGCCACAATAGAGTTCACCCTCGACAGTGGGGCCACTCACACGGTTCTCAAGGAAGAACACTCCTTCAAGCCATACGAGACACCAAACCTTCTACTTGGAGCAGACTCCAGTTTCACAACACACGCCAAGGGCTCCTCCACAGTTCCGTGCCCAGCTTTTCCTTCGGGCAGTGTGACTGGCATGTGTGTTCCCACACTACGCCACAATCTCGTGGCCCAACACGAGCTCCAACGGGCAGGCGTCACCACGATCTTCCCAGCACACTCAGATCACTGTGACCTCCTCGACCCTAAGTCCAACAAGCTCCTAGCACGCTTCACACTCAACAGCAGCAAGCTCTACACGCTGCGTTCACCTGCACCTCTCGCCGCCCTCTCCCAAGCGCAAGCTGCCAGCACCACTCCGTGTTCGTGTCGCAGCTTCGCCAACCCAACCATCCTCTACCACCATCGCTTGGGTCACCCCAACTTCCGTACACTTGCCGACATCGCTTCCAAGAAACTTCATCTTGGCCACTCGCGGTATGTTTCTGTGCACCTCCTGCATACCAAGGCAGAGGCACCTGATGTCATCATGGCGTGGGTGCGCTAGGCTCAAGTCACGTTCGGCACTCCTCTGAAGTGCCTCCATTCTGATGGCGGGGGAGAATTTCGCAATGGCAAACTCGATAACTTCTCTGCGGCCCAAGGGATTCGGCAAACCTTCACGCTCCCCCGAAGCCCGCAGCAGAATGGCATTGCAGAGAGCCGCAACCACACCTTGGTTCAGATCGCTCGCTGCCTCCTCAGTCACGCCAACGCACCACGGTCACTCTGTGGATATGCCCTCTTCCATGCGGCACTCCTCTACAATCTTTATCCGCATCCCCACCGGCACGACACCACACCTACCGCTCTCTGGCTCGGGGTCACGCCTTCCGCCTGCTCTCTACGCGTCTGGGGGTGTACCGCGTATGTGTTGCTAAGCCCCCACACGCGCAGGAAGCAAGGTGGCAAGCTTGGTCCCAAAACCCAGACCTGCATGTACCTCGGGCACAACTCCGACTCCCCAGACTACTTATTCCTCAACCCAATCACCAGACAGCTGATTCGCAGCCGTGATGTCGTCTTCGATGAGACACGCCCATTCCACTCTGCGACCACGGGCGAGCCTCCTCCACCTCCCCCGACGCTTGTTTGGGCAGACTTCGATGCCCCACCTCCGGCCGCTGCCCCTTCTCCAGGGCCTTCTCCGTCCGGCGTGTCTCACCCGGCCTCCCCAGTATCCTCCGCAGCGGCACCTCCTCCTGCTCCGCCTTCCCCGCGCGTCGAGCCCGGCTCACCAGTCTCCTACCGGAGGCGCCCAGTCCCTCCGGTCCCACCGCAGCCGCCTTCGTCTCCGGTCTCTAGTCGCACTCGTTCCAAGGGACCGGCTCCGCCTCTCGTCTGGGGACCAGCCGCCTTCTCCATCCGGTGTTCGGTCACCCCGCCTCCTCCTGCCGGGGGTGATGTCCCCTCCATCCGTATTCCCCCCCGTGCACTTCTGGAGGACAGGCATGAGGAGCTGTTTGACCTTCACGCGGTCTGCCAATTTCTCTCTCACATCTTCCCGGACATTACTGACTGCCCTTCCCTCAACTTCACCGAGAACCCGACCATTCCGACTCCTCGCACAAAAGCGGAAGCTCTCTCGGGGCCTTATAAGGAGTGGAAGGCAGCAATGGATGTGGAGAACGAGGCGTTCATTTGCAACAACAGCTTTGACGATGTTGTTCCCCCTTCCGGTGTCAACATCGTCGGCGGAAAATGGAGCTTCCGAGTCAAACAACTCCCAGGCGAAGCTCCACTGTTCAAGGCACGATACGTGGTGAAGGGTTTCACCCAGAAGGAGTATCTCGACTTCTTCGAAACATTCTCGCCCACGGCCAAGCTGCCGACTGTGCACGCTCTTCTTGATATAGCCGCTCGCGGCAACTTCGAGATCAAGTCCATGGACGCCTCTTCCGCCTTTCTCCAAGGCCAGCTCAAGGAGGATGTTCACATGGAACGCCCACCGGGGTTTCCTGGCACTTACCCTGCCAACACAGTGTGGAAGCTGAAGCGCCCAGTGTATGGCCTCAAGCAGGCTCCTCGTGAGTGGCACAACAAGGTGAAGGAAGTCCTCCTCGCACTTAACTTCCATCCCTCTGCCTCAGATTCCAGTCTCTTCGTTCGTCACTCCTCTGAGCCCTTCTACATCCTCGTCTACGTCGACGACTTCATTCTAGCCGCCAGAGATCCAGCCGACATGGCAGCTGTCCAGTCTGCTCTCAGCTCCGCCCTTCTCATGAAGGATCTTGGTGACCTCAAGAACTACCTGGGGATGGAGATCATTCGTGACCGCCAGGCTCGCACGATCACCCTCTCCCAGGAGTCCTACATCGACAACCTTCTCAAGCGGTTCGACATGGACTCCAGTAACTCTGTCTCCACTCCACTCCCACTACAGCATCAGCTCACGGCCCCTCCAGTTCCTTCTCCTGACGCCTGCAAGGACCCGTACCCTGAGCTAGTCGGTTCACTCATGTATGCCATGATGTGCACTCGACCAGACTTGGCTTACCCGGTTAGTGTCCTCTCTCGGTACGTCTCCCGCAGACGCTACACTGCCTCGCATTGGTCTGCAGCCAAGAGGGTCCTCCGCTATCTACAAGCCACCAAGTCTCACATCCTCACTCTTGGTGGTACCTCTCCAGTAAAGCTCGAGAGATACACAGACTCCTCATGGGCTGATGACCAGTCTGACAGACGCTCCTCCCAAGGGTACTGCTTCACCCTTGGTAGCGGAGTCATCAGCTGGCGCTCCACTCGGTCCTCTGCAGTCTCCCTGTCGTCCTGCGAGGCCGAGCTCTACGCGGGCACAATGGCTGCTCAAGAGGCACGCTGGCTCTCCTTTCTCCTCGCTGAGTTAGGCTACCCCCAGCAGTCGCCCACCCTGTGGTGTGACAACCAGAGTGCCATTCATCTCACCAAGGATCATGTGTTCCACTCTCGCACCAAGCACATCGAACTTCGTCATTTCTTCATCCGAGATCTTGTTCAGAGTGACCAGCTGACGGTACGGTACATCGCCTCAGATTGCAACCTTGCCGACCTCTTTACCAAGGCTCTCGATAAGGCTGACCACCATCGCCTTCTCCGTTCCATGGGGCTATGTGCTCCTTGATCGGGTTTGCAGTCTATGGGGGTGTGTTAGAAATAGACTGCAAATACCACTTTTGTATTTGTACTTTTATATCCTAGTTTAGGTTGTGAATGTTCTAGTGGGTTGGGGTGTACTCACAAATCCCAACCTCACCCAATTGTGATCCCTACAATCTCCAATTACCCAATTGGAGATTCCGGAGATCCCAATGGGGATTCCCTCCAATTCCCCCTTCATCCATTCTCTCTCACCTTGCCATGTACTTATAGAGCCTTGGGCTCCTTACCTAATCAATCATTTCAATTCTATTTCTTACATGGGATCAGAGCGACCTATCCGCACACGCGGATCAAGGTCCTAATCTCAACGTGCCCACGCTACGAGCACTTCATGGTCGCGACATGGAAAGGTGAGAGTGAATGGATGAAGGGGGAATTGGAGGGAATCCCCATTGGGATCTCCGGAATCTCCAATTGGGTAATTGGAGATTGGGGGGATCATAATTGGGTGAGGTTGGGATTTGTGAGTACACTCCAACCCAGTAGAACATTCATAACCTAAACTAGGATATAAAAGTACAAATACAAAAGTGGTATTTGTAGTCTATTTCTAACAATCAGAACTGGCAGCGTACGACATGGTGGGGCACCAACATGTCATCGATCTCCTGTCCGCACGAGCAATGACCTGTAAGGGCTAACTGGGGGATAGACAGACCAAGGCGAAAACATGAAGCCACGTGCCACTGCGCCTCCGGGATGTGCAGTGGATCTGCGTAAGGGATCGCCGTGAGCCACTCTCTAGCATCTGCGCCCTGAAGGGATGTCAAACAGGCAAGATGCAAAGGGTCAGTGTGACGTCCATGAACAGACTCTAATGCCGCCGCCTCGAGATGCCGATTCACCTCAGAAAACAGACAGATCGGCGCACTCGAGATGCAAGAGGACAGGGGTGGCAGCAAGGCTCGGACTGCTGGTGGGAGGTCTGCCAAAGCCGTCGCGATGTGGGGGTCGATCTTTGAGGGATCATCCGCAGCGAGCGCCCGTCTGAAGGACTCGCCGGTCTGTGGGAGGGAGCAGAGGATGGGGGCGCCCAGGAGCAGAGGTAGCTCGCTGGCGCTGTGCGCGCCATGCAGCGGATGCCGAATCCACCCAGCCTAATGGGCAAAAATGCCTGGTCCAGGGCCGTGCCGCGTATCTCTCCTCCTCCGCTCCAGGTGCCCGCGACGAAGAACTGCTGCACAAGAAGAGAAGCCCATGCAGACGAGATCCTGTTGGAACGCATTTCCGAGAGTCAACTCTGCCGATAGGATCGTCTGCAGAAGTGTGTTCTGTGCGTTACTTCGGCAGAGGACAACCCTTCTGCGAATGGTCCCTCGTGCCAATTCGGCAGAGGGTCTTGTACACTCTCGACTCTACCGAGATCGCTTCTACAAAACCACCTGTTGTTTTAGAAGCCATATGCAGGAAACACACTCCTGTTCTGCCACTTCGACATAACCGTTTTTCTGCCACTTTGACGGAAACGCTCTTCTGCCACTTCAACGAAACTGCTCCTCTGCCACTAGCATTTCCCGCAAAGCCTCACCTTGACAAATCTGCCCTTATGTCGATAGGCCTTTCTGCAGGGCTCGTGTCCGCAGGTTTCGTCGATATGCCACTTCAGCAGACTTGTGCAATGCAGGATCAGTGCGATTCTCAACAATATGTGCCTCCTTCACTAGTGCTCTCTCTTCGTCCGCCACATCCAAATTCTCTACTATGTATGCGAAGGGCCCTTGCCTCCTCTTTATCAGTTTCATGATGCAAACCAGCTCCTGGAGCAGCGCCGTTCGTGAGTCTCCCAAGCCCATTCCCCATCCTGTGCGCGATAATCATTGACACTTCCAGCCGGCTACCAGCAAGTCCACTTGCCCCCAGCGCGCCACGTCACCCTTGATTACTTCTGTGACGCCAGATACGGCTTCGGCTTCTCGTTCAGCCCTTTCCTCTACCGCGGGTGGCAGACGATCCAGGTGTTCCTGATGCAGCAGGCGGGCGTGATGGAAGGCCATGCATCTGACCTCTGCCTTCTTCTCCACATAAACCCATCTTCCCATGGTCACGCCTGTCCTGACGCAAGCTGCTAGCCTCGGGCCGATCCTTCCGAACATCTCGACCAAGGTAATAGGTCAGTTGAACGTCTCAAAATCGTACGTGGGCTTTGTCAACCCTCTTGCCTCTCTGAGCTCTGCCACCCGGAGTCCTGCTGCCTCCTCCCACCTACGGCGTTCAGTCATGTGTTCCAGGAACATCCCTGCATCCTCGAACCGCTGCTCTGGTACTCGATAACTTGTCGGTTCCTTGTACTCAGCTTGCCATGCAGATTGCGAGCGGGCTAGAATGCTGCTGTGTGTTCATACCGCTCCAACTCCGAGTCCCAGTACCATGGTTGGTATATCACCCTCTCAGCCCACGTATCCACCATTGCTCCCACCTTTTACAGGAGCTCCATTTCGAGGAGAAGGTCGTGATCGTCGGAATCTGATACGAGGCAGTGAACTTGGATCCTGGCCTTTAGCAGTTTGGGTCCTCGCCCCCCCCTCTGGCATGACATTCTCTTCTTGGTGCAGTCCCAGCCGCTCTGCCAAGCGCCTTCCTACCAGGTACTAGGATGCCCTTGTGTCTATGATTGTCATGCCTGGGTACTTTCCGCCCACCACGATAACTCCCTCTGACCGCGGTGCTGGTAGTAGCTGCATGTTTGGAGCTTCAGGCACTCTTGCTTGTACTGCCCAGGTTCACGACACTTGAAGCAGACCAGCTCCTCCCCTGGCAGTGGCGTAACGCTCCTCATCCTCTGGATGCACCCGCGCTGTTCTCTTCCTCCTTGCCGATCCTCATCGTCTCCGTCGCTTTCAGCCCCCAAGTAACTCCCCTGTGATCCCTTTCCCTCGGCCCTCGATTTGTCTTGCGGCCGAAATCATACTCGCTCAAGGACTGCTTGTGTCGCCGGGCTCATAGGCATGCCTCAGCGATGCGTTCGGTACCAGATCGTAGGTCCGGTCTCTCACTGTTCGAGCCAGCTCCCCCAGCCGTCCGTTCACGAACTTCGCGACCACAATCCGCGGCTCATGGGAGCTAATGTTTTCCGCTAATTGGTCCACTCGGCGGTAGTACGTCAGTAGCGACTCCTTGGGAGCTCTCCTGATCAAACTCTCGGAGCATTGTCGGTGTCTGCGTCGAAAAGTGCGCCTGGAGCTCCGCCAAGAATTTCTCTGTCGGGTCCATCAGCCTGAGGATTCCTCTCTCTGCGTCGTGGCGGACACGTCCCATCGCATCGTGTTCCTCTTCTTCCAGCAGCACATCCCGTACTTCCAGAAAAAAGGCCTTCGCCTCCCCCGACAGAGTATTTCCCACCAACCGGAAGAAGTGTCGCAAGTCTAGACTGTACAGCTCCCAGCAGTGCTTCTCGCTGCGGACATGCATCGCATAACTCTTGAACCGTGGACCACATTCCTGATCGCCAGTGAATCGCGCGGGCACTTCCACTTTTGGCAGGCTCGTGTAGCGATACTTCGCCCCTTCCTCCCAATTCGACCGACGCGACTGTCCTTTCGCGGAGAAACTTCTCCCTGCCCCGCGACCACTCTCTGTGACTCCGCTGCCACCTGGCGCTCTAGCCGTGGAACGGGGGCCCCCGCGTCTTACTCTGATCTCCTCCGTGTCGCGCGTTGCATGCGCACCCTGCCTTTTCAACGGCAACTACCCTCCTCCGCACCTATCCGCACGCATCGCGAAGGCGTCGGATCCCCAAGGACGCTCTCCGTCCCCCTATTCTCCTGGGCCGGATTCCTGATCACGTAGATCTTCAAAATCTACCCTTGGCTCTGTCATACCAACCTCGCCTTCTTCCTCCACTGGCGGGTTCCGTTCCACCAGCTCAGGAAGATCTTCTACGCCTGGCAATCTAATTCTGCTTCGAAGCGACATACCCTTCATGGACTCTTGTTTGTAAGAAAAGGCCACTAGGAATCGCCTCTCTGAATCCTAGCTCTACTATGTTTCGCCTCTCTGCATGGATCTAGCTTTGCTTCAGAATGATTCCACTATCATTGCAGCATACAAGCTTTCCCATGAATACGAGAGAACAAACAATTGTAGCTACATAACTACGAGCTAGCAGTTTGTAGGATACTCTCTACCAGAACCATCCAAAGCGCGCACCCACCTGCCCTCTACTACCTCCGTCTCGCCTGTTATGGGATTTACACCGACGTGATGGCTCCGTAAACTCCGCCACCCTCCTAGCCCCACTCGCACTCCTGCATGCTTGGTAACCCACCCACTGGCGTCAGCATTGACCTGTCCTCGCCCCAATTGTTCCCCTGCCAGTTGTCTCGACATTCCAAATGTTGGTTTCCCGAACTTCCCCCACCCATCACTGTACTCTCAATTACTTTGCATAAAACTATACACAACAGCTGACTTGATTCCTCACATCTTATACTTCAGGGTTGTCCCACGAATCTCAATGTAATCCGCATGTGAGATTCGTGCGACACGAACATTAAGGAGCTGCAAAGATTTATGGGGTTCATTATTTAAATTACCCGCATAAAGGTCCGACGTCAACTGTCCCGCTAAATGACCTGCTGCACAAGGGAGTTATTATGAATGGGGGGAGAGGCAGCAAGCTGCGTTTGTCCAGGTGAAGACTTTCCTCATGACATCACCTGTTCTTCGCATCGCCGATCCTGACCGCCCTTATGAACTGGTTACGTACGCCAGCGACATCGCTATTAGTGCTATTCTACTACAAGATTTTGGCAAAGGTCGTCAAACAATCGCCTACAGCTCGCAAAAACTCCAAGGCGCTGAACGGAATCACCGATTCACGACAAGGCGATGCTTGCTATAGTCAACGCTTTCAAGACCTAGCGCTGCTACCTATCAAGTGCCGACATCACTATCTGAATAGACCATAAGTCCTTATAGTTCATCCAAGACTAACCAACCCTCAATCCACGTCAAATTCATTGGCTTGAATATCTCGAGTCCAACTTCCACATGCGCATCCCCTACAAGAAAGGGGCAAATAATATTGTTGGAGCCCTTTCCTGCCCTACTGCCCATACAGCAGCCATACTACTACAGCTATACTACTGACCCATTCTTCACCTCTAACAGCCACCAGGCTCTAACCACTCAACAAGGGCATTACCACCTAAAAGCTGGTACTAACCGAATTTGGGTTCCATCCTACGGCCTCTTACAGGAATTACTACTGCACGAGGTACATGACGCTATTTTTTATAAACATTTTAGGGTTGCTCCAATGCCATTATTACTGGCCGAATGCAAGCCATAACGTACAACAATACGTGGCTTCATGCCCCACCTTCCAACTCATGAAATCCTCTCGACAACAGCCAGTTGGATTACTGCAACCATTAGAACCGCCCACCAAGACCTAGACACACGTGTCCATGGACTTCATGACAGGGCTACTAGCCAGCGCATAAAAAAGACGATGCTATACTCGTGGTCATTGACCGATTCATGAAAAAAAATCATTCCGCGCCCTGCCGAACGACGATTATAGCCGAGCAAACTGACAACCTGTTCATCTCGACGTTGTTCGTCTGCATGGAATCCCGAAAGCAACCGTGAGCGATCGTGACCCCAGATTTACGTCCAACTTCCAGACTGAAATATGGGAGCAGTACGGTTGACGTCTCCAATTATCCATGGCTTACCACCCACAAACCAACGATGAGACTGAACGGACAAATCAGATTATGGATCAGCTAATACAGACAACTTGTACAGACCGGACTCAATGGGAAGATTCTCTCCCCTTGACCGATTTTGCGTATAACAACGCTCCTTTGTTCACCACTGCCCACTCCCCGTTCTACCTGAATTACGGTATAAACCCCACGACTCCCACTACACCCTTAGTTGAGAGTCTCGTCTCACGGTCACAGCCATCCATCAAAGACTTTCAGACCGCACAGAAAAAGGCTACTGAGGCTATTTCAAAAGCCAATTTTACCGCCCGACTGTACGCCGACAAGCATAGACGGGATCTCTCCTAGGCAATTAGTCCTTCTTGACACCAAGAATTTAGGGTTGGGTTTGCCACACAAACTTCGCCCAAGATTCTATGGTTGTTCGGATGATGACACATGTCACAGCACGGTTTCTGCTGCCGGGTGGCTAGCGTATCCACGATTCTTTCCATGTCAACCTCCTACAAGAGCTCGTTACGAAAATGTCTGATCTTGACGGTCAACGATTTATCTGTTGATCAGGCCCGTTCCTAAGCCAACTACCGAACCTCAAAAGATTCTCTCCCACAGAAAACGCCGCAACCACGGTAAACTGATTTTGGAGTTTCTGGTTTGCTGGGTTGACCGAACGTGCGACGACCACATGTGGGTCCCAGCATCTACCCTCAACAACCACCCTCTGCAGCCCTATTTACAATACCGATCTGACCCAGATGTGGGTAGTCTCGTCTAGGAGGAGGGAAGGTGTAAGGACAATCCTTTTCCTTAGCACACCCTCGCTAATGCCGCGAACTCTGGACTCGCTAATCCTTTCTCTGAACTCTGGAAGTCCAGGCTCGGCTAGACAACCCAGGTCCCAAACTGCGTTCGAGACCCCCAAGCCAGGGTTCTTGCTAAGTTTAAGCCTGACTGAAAATCAGACGGGGTTTCAAATTTTCGTCTGACCATCATACGAGCACATTTCTCGGGTCTAAGGTTTCAGACAAAACGTACAGCGATGTCTGAACTTTCAGACGAAACTCACATGCACACACTGGGTTAGCTGATTGAGGGACTGATATTTGAGCAGACAGGGTGTTTGAGCGTCATCCATCTTCGCTAGCCCACACTTGCTTGGGCCCCTGGCCCCTGCTAGTTGGCACCCCACTGGTCGTGTCATGTTCTACTTCGTGGCTTGGTGTTTTGCCACACTGGCGCAAATCGCGGCTAATTTCGATCTTGCCCGTCGTAAAAAAAACACAGGAATGCGGCAGGGTGTGGGAGGAACTTCAGGTAATTTTTTTGGGGTGCAAGGAGTATGGAGTGTACCTGGCAGTGGGAGACATCGGGAATTAGGTTGGGAGCACTATGCCGAAATATTTAGTGTGCGGAACTTAGCCGAAAACAACAGGTTGCGAGGGGCGTTGGGGGAGGATTGTATCTAGTGTGCGGGACTTAGCGGAAAACAACAAATTGCGAGGGGCGTTGGGGGAGGAATGTCTCTGGTGTGAGGAATTTGGCCGAAATTACCAACTTGGGCCTGTGGGTCAATGGGATTGGTGTGTGGAATTGTCGCTGTCAGACGAGGTTATCCTCGCCATCTGAAATCTCAGATGAACTGCTAGACTGAAGTCTGTGAATTCAGACGAAATTTTATAACAAGTATTGACGTTCAGACCAAAGATTTTACCCCATCCAAAAATCAGATAAACAGAAAAAAACGAGTCTGATTCTCATACCATCAGACGGATTTCGTCAGCTATTTGAAACCCTGCCCCAAGCCTACACGTGGAGTCGTGTTTGACACTTCCAAACCCCGGGCACCCAAACCACCTCGCAAGTGTTTCGTAGCCCTCCTCGACATTCTTGTGCTTGTATTTAGTTTTGTGCCTCATCTGTATTCGACGCTTGAATCACTACCTCTCTATTGTATTGCTCGATTCCATTCAGAGACTACCATAACAGCTACCTATGTGTGACTGGCTACTAAGGGCGGTTTATTCTGAACCCAGGAAAGCACGGTTTTCAGGAGTACCGCAAGTGTGCTATGTTACGGATGTTTACGGTAAAATGTTTTTATTTCCGTTGAGTGACTGTATATTTTACCAGGGCCGCTACTAGCGAAGATATTTCCCAAAGGCTGCGACCCTTGGTGCCTGCACGGGGCATATCGGATCCATCCATCATGCCACGTGCGGTCAGTGCTGCCCTCCCTCACCGCCAGCCATTGCAGCAGCAGCAGCCCCTTCATTGCATCACTTTGCCCCTTCATAGTGTCTTTGGTCTACCGCTTCGCTTGCTCAAAGGCCGAGGCAATCGCTGCGCTGAATGCTGCTCCTTGAATCGCCTCTCCCATCCCAACCCAAGCCCACCCCTCCATCCCCATTGCGAGCTGAATTTGGTTGTGCGCCTCGGGTCGGGGGCACCTGGCCTGGCACATGGCCAACAACGATAGCATGGCGGTGGACTTTTGTCGCCATCGCAATCGTGCCGTTCACGCGCGAGCGAGGCTCCTCCTCCTGGCCTATCGGTCGAGCGGCTATGGCTTCCGTGGAAGAGCCTCTTTTGAGCTCCGTCCCTCCCTCCCGAAAGCAAGTCTGGGCGGTGGCTTGGCAGAACGCAGCATTCCATTCCATGGTTGCACGCCCAGCGATGGCGTGAGTGCGCCAGGCGACATACACCTCTCTCTATCTCTAGGTAGTGCAGTACGAGATTAGGGCGGGTTGGAAGTTAGCTGGATAACAGAAGTGTTCTAGTCACGTCGCGTCACCTACCTGTTGACCTGTGGCGATTCGCATCGTCAAGCCACCCTGCCGGCCGCACTTGAACTCTCTGGCATTTTGCAGGTCAACCGTGATCTCGTGTTACGCGCTAGACGGCAATTCTGGGTCGTAACCATTTTGCGTGCACGCTTGTGAATCCGAGACTCGAGTAATGCGTGTGCGCGCGGCATAGCGCCGCTGCAGCGTCGCCATGGTTCCCAAGGGCGACTCGCCCACCATGCACGTGCGGCGGTGGGTGCGCCACCATTGGCTGCCCTCAACCACCGCCGTCGCCACTCCCCCATGCCAAATGCCCTCGCCGTCCCGCCAGCATTCTAGTAGTACCGCTACGACTCCGCCTGGTAGTGGCAGGCGCGCCGACCCCGTGGTAGAGGGGCTGGGGGAGGTCGGCAAAAGGCCGCACCATCGCCATGAAAAGGCCCCGGCGGCGGGCCAACCAGCACCAGCACTGCACGCATCCCCGACTCGACCTCCCATGCCGCTCCCCTCTCGCTCGCGCCTTGATTCTCCAACCTCCCGTGCGGACCAACCACACCCTCCCGTCTCACTCGCGAGCCCCGCTCCACTGGTAACCACCGCCTTCTCCTCGCCGCCGCTGCCGCTGCCCATGAGGGGCGAGGCGCAGGGCGGCGCGGCGTGGCAAGGCGCGGACGGCGGCAACACGTCAGGGCGGTCGGCGACGAGCGCCAGCAGCGCGGAGTGGTGGAGCCCCCCGCGGGGCGCGCGCACTGCCGGTGACGCGGGGGGCAATGCGGCAGGGCTGGGGGCGGCGGAGAGGAGGGGACGGAGCGGCGCGAGCAGCGAGGATGACGGCGAGGCTCGTTCCGACAACGAGCGGCACTCGGGGCACTCGCTCGTCGCCAACGCCGCGTCGCCGCTGCCATCGTGGTGCCATGCGCTCTCATCCTCCCCGCGTGCCCCCGCCGCCTCCGACGGCGCGTCCGCACCCGTTGCCCCCCGGCATGACAGCGACAGCGCGGCCAGCCCCCACGGCAGCGCAAGGCGGTGGGGAAGGGGAGGGCCGTCGGGCGGAGGATGGGCCCTCAGCCGCAGCTGGAGCAGCAGCGGAATCAGCTATCCCCGCGCCGATGGCGGAGTGAATGGCAGCGGGGGATACGGCGGGGCGAGTGGTGCGGGGAGCGGCGGCGGGAGCGGGAAGGCGTGCTGGTTCGGGTTCCAGCGGGGCATCAGCGCGGACTACGACATCGGCGACCTGGTCGGGCGCGGGCGCACGGGGGAGGTGCGCCGAGCGACGGCGCGCAAGGGCGCGCGGAGGGGGCGGCGGGGGAGGGCGGAGGAGCGGGGGCAGCCGGTGGTGGTGAAGACGATCCGAAAGGCGGAGGTGAGGGGCGCGCCTGTGGGGTGAGGAAGCGCGGGAGAGGTGCTGGTGGGATGGCAGACTGGTACTACTAGTGCTCGTGGTAGCAAACCTCTGGTGTGTCGTGTCATGTGGCGTGTCTGAGCCTTGCTCTGCCGTTCCCTGGTCCTCCCACCACCGCGCCCTGCGCACCCAGTCTAGTGTGCCGTATCACTCACCGCCATCAGTCACCTGCGCGCCGCTGCCTGCGGTGCGTCCCGCGGCTGCGCGCCAACGCGTGGCAGCGCGGCCGCCGCGCGAATGAGGTACCTCCCGGGCATGGCTTCAGCGTTTGCCGCTCTCGCGTTCTTGTCTTTCCCGCGCCTCGCATCCCCCGTCTGCCACCCGAGCAGCTCACCACCGACGAGATGCGTGCGGCGGTGCGGCGCGAGGTGGCGGTGCAGCGCCTGCTGCCGGCGCACCCGCACGTGGTGGCGTTCGAGGGCGCGTACGAGGACCACGGCAACGTCTACCTCGTGCTGCAGTACGCCGCCCCGCACCCCGCTGCTCGCCCCTCGCCCTCGCTCCTTCCACCGCGTTCCTTTCCTCTTCAAAGCAAACGCGCATTTCCCAAGCGCCGCAGCTAGCGGCTTGGCCGTGCGCGCCCCGACAATGCCGCTTTCATCTCGCCGCGTCGTTTGCCTCTCACGCCGCTCTCTTGTGTGCGTTCATCTCGGCCGACGTGTGTAGCCCGTGCGCTCGTCCGTGCGTGTGGTTGTGGCAGGGAGTGCGAGGGCGGCGAGCTCATGGACCTCATGATGGCGTCAGGGTGAGTGAGAGGCCGGGCGCTGGAGAGCTGCGCAGTGCGCCAGGGAACCATTAAAGGACGTCTCATGTCGAAAGAAACGCCAACTAGGGCGAGCAGCAGTCGTGGTGGGTGGATGGCAGTGGGGGGCTGTGGCGGGAAAGCAGCGGATCTGTCGATGCAGGTGGGTGCGGCCGCGGATGAACGAGAGAAAGGCGGGGCGTTTGGGCCTCAGCGCGTGCGGCGGAAGGAAAGCATAGCGCTACTGAGGGCGTACGCTTTAGTCGCATCCGCTGCATTGCGGTAGGGACTACAGAGAACATCGTGTCACACCGAGGTCGCTTAATGCGTGACACAACGCCCGTGGACCTTGGCATGTTACGTATTATCAGCAATCACCTCATGATCGCCACAGCCATTTCTCTCGGACCCGCGAGCTCTCGTCATTGTGCCGCCCGTCTCGCAGTGGCGCCCGCATCCCTCTGTTGCGGGTGCGGCATGCGGGGAAGATCGTCGCTCTTCGGAGCGCGCTGTTCATCGCCCCATGTACATTGCCTGTCCTTCAAGGCACCTCGTGCCGCCACCAAAACAAGGACCTGTCTTTTACCCCCCTTGTGCGTGGCGTCCTTCCAGCGTGGGCCATGCGAGCGAGGCAGCGGCGCGGAACGTGGTGTGGCAGCTGCTGCACGCGCTGGCGCACTGCCACGCGCACGGGGTCGTGCACCGCGACGTCAAGCCCGAGGTGGGGGGAGAGAGCGCCGCGATGGGGGGGGTTGGGTGGGAAGGCATGGGAGGGTGGGGAGGGCAGTAGGGGGATGTGAGGTGGTTAGTCTTGTGGTGGTAGGAGTGACCATGCACTCGTGCAACGGCATACCATCCTTGCTGCACCCCACGTCGGTGCACCATGCGTGCTCTGCTGATGCTCTTTCCACGTTTCTTCCCTCCCTCCCTTGTTCCCCATGCTCGCATCCCGCAGAATGTCCTCTTGGTCAGGAGCGGCAGCAGCAGCGCCCATGACCCCCCCCAAGTGAAGCTCATCGACTTCGGCCTGGCCGCGCTGCTGCCGCCCCTGCCCCTCTCCGCCTTCCCTGCTCCCTCCGCCACCACTGCTGCTGCCTGCCCATCCGACGCAGTAGCAGCAGCAGCCTCGAGCAGCGCACAGCACACGGCAGAGCAGGGCCACAAGCAGAAGTCGGCCCAGTCGAGCTCAACTATGCCCACCATACCCCCAGCCACCGTGCCCGGCATCCCCACCCCTGTGACCTCGCCCCTTCCCGTTACCACCCCACCCCAACCATCCCTTGTCACGGCCCCCCTGGCGGTGCCGCTGCCGCACCTGCAGCAGGCGCTGTGGGAGGTGGTGGGGTCGCAGGACTACCTGTCCCCGGACGTCATCCACGCCGCCTACGGCACGCCCGCCGACGTCTTCTCCCTCGCGTCCCTGGCGTACCTGCTGCTGTGCGGCCGCCTGCCCTTCTCGCCCTCGCCGCGCTGCCTCGCCTCCACACTGCACGCCGTGGCCACGCTGCCCGCGGGGTTTGGGGAGAGCGCGTGGGGGCTGGGGCGAGAGGGCGAGGAGAAGGAGGAGGAGAAAGGGGCGTGTGTGTCGAGGGAGGGGCGGTGTGCGGTGCAGAGCATGATGGCCAAGGACGCTGCCAGGCGACCCACGGCCACCATGATGCTCGGTGCGCTGGGGGGGAGAGTGTCTTGAGGGGCGGAGGGGAAGGCGCTTTAGGGGATGGGCAAGGTGTGGAGCGCAGCTGATATGAGCGGGGATAAGGGTGCTCTGGGTGCAGGGTTCTCTGTTGGGACGTCCTCATGGCCACGGTTAGCATGTATCAGCACTGAATACTGTGATCCTGCACCCTTGTCACACCACCCCCCTCCCACTCCCCCTGCCCTCCCTCGTCCCTGCATGCCCCCAGCACACCCCTGGTTCCGCCAGCTGCACAGCTCGCCCTCGCCGCCTCAACCCACCACCGCACCTGGCACTGGGCCTGTGTGTGCTGCTGTCCCCCTGGACCCCTGTGTGCCCTTCTGCCTGCTGCACGTGCTGGCACTGGGTGCACCGGCTGCACAGCAGCTCAAGGTGAGGGCAGCAGTGGGCGATTCGAGTCGTGGAGAGAGCAGCATAGGCCGAGTCTAGGCTCTGGCACGGCTCAATCTCCTCGCCATGCCACGGTGCCATGCTGCCTCAGCCTTCCTCGTTCAACCTGTCCTCGATGCGGCCGCCTTCGTTCTGCCTGTTTCCTGTGCCGTCCGCCTCCTTGTCCCAACCTTCGTCATCACTTTGCATCAGCCTGCCTCTATCCCCTTTCTCTGTGTCTAATCCCACTCCTGTCCCCCTCTGTCCACTCACTTCAACCACCCCCCCATCCCCAGTCGCAGGCCCTGAGTCTGTACGGGGGCCATGCGTGGGTGCGTGTGTATGCTGTGTGGCAGTGCCACCACCTGCTTGGCGTGTGGCTGGGAGACAGCGTGCCCCCGGAGCAGGGGAGCACCAGCGTGCCCCTGTCGCAAGTACACAAGGTCCATTGAAGCCGATTGGCCCTTAACTGCATGCCTTGGCAGTCATGCACCGGGCTGCCATACATATGTACCGATGTTTTCCTGCTCGCCTGGCCCATGCCCAGTGGTGTCATTTGCTCACACCTGCCATGCCCATGCGCTGCTGACTCAATCCATGTGCTGCTGACTCAATCCATGTGCTGCTGACTCAATCCATGTGCTGCTGACTCAATCCATGTGCTGCTGACTCAATCCATGCGCTGCTGACTCAATCCATGTGCTGCTGACTCAATCCATGCGCTGCTGACTCAATCCATGTGCTGCTGCCTCACCCCACGCCCGTGTACCTCATCTCATGTGCTGCTGTGCGTGCAGGCCCTCTCGCGCTGCGCATGCAAGCCTCTCAGGGACGCCTTCCACAAGCAGGTGGGCCTTGCCACGCGCACCTCTGCTGTCCGGGCACGCGCATGCTCTATTGCACTGAGCATTCTGCCCACTGCCAGGGCCTCTGCCCTTGTGCCTCTGTGCTTGTGCCCTCCAAGCGAAGCCTCTCCCTGAGCAGCATGGTTCACCCTCTCTTGCCGTGTGCGGTGTGCCTGCAGGGGTCACGCCTTGGACTGAAACGAGCAAAAGTAAACGAAGTAGACGTTTTGATGGCGGCCACGCTGGTCATGTTACCGTGTTTACCATAATCCAGTGAAAAATGTGTTCGTTAGATGCCTAAAATCTTAGCCACCACAATTCCTTGCATGGGGCACCTGACCTGGCACGAGTGGGGCACAGCAGCAGTAGTAGCAAGACCTTGTTGTGGTATAATTCATACTTAGCATTTCTGTAATTTGTTTGTCGATAGATGGTGTCGATGTCAAACATGTATATCTGTTATGTTTGCATAGACTGTATAGGGTCACCCCTTAGAGGGTACAACACTTAGGTATATTCACTTGTACTCTCTCACTACTCATCATTATTCAGTTTTGAGATGGTATCAGCAGTAGGTAGGTCCCGCCGCCCGCCCATGCTTCCGCCCTAGGCCCTAGCCGTGCCCGTCCTAGCTGGCCCAGCGCCCGTCCTTACCGGCCCCGCGCCCGTACTAGCTGGCCCCCTCGCCTATCCTCACAGCCCTCGTGCCCGTCCTAGCCGGCCCCGCGCCCGCCCTAGCTGGCCCCGCGCCCGTCCTAACGGCCCCCGCGCCCGTCCTCACGGCCCCCGCGCCCGTCCTCACGCCCCCCGCGCCCGTCCTAACGGCCCCCGCGCCCGTCCTAACGGCCCCCGCGCCCGTCCTCACGGCCCCCGCGCCCGTCCTAACGGCCCCCGCGCCCGTCCTCACGGCCCCCGCGCCCGTCCTCACGGCCCCCGCGCCCGTCCTCACGGCCCCTGCGCCCGTCCTAGCCGCGCCCGCGCGCCCGTCCTAGCTGCCCCCGCCGCGCCCGTCCTAGCTGGCCCCTCGCGCCCGTCCTAGCCGGCCCCGCGCCCGCCCTAGCTGGCCCCGCGCCCGTCCTCACGGCCCCCGCGCCCGTCCTAGTCGGCTCCGCACCCGTCCTGGTGGCCCCCGCGCCCGTCCTACCAGCCCCCCGCGCCCGTCCTTACCGGCCCCGCGCCCGTCCTAGCGGCCCCTTCGCCCGTCCGAGCTGCGCCCGCGCCCGCCCTAGCCGGCCCCGCGCCCGTCCTAGCGGCCCCCGCGCCCGTCCTCCAGGCCCCTCCGCCCGTCCTAGCCGGCCCCGCGCCCGTTCCAGGCCCGTCCTCTCCGGCCCCGCGCCCGTCCTCCCTGGCCCCCGCACCTGTCCACACCGGCCCCGCGCCCGCCGCTACTGGCCCCCGTGCTCACCTTCCCGCCGGACTGCCGCCGATCTGCGTGCGGCCCGCTCTCCGTCCCTGCGCTGCACTGCCGCACCTGGCCCTGCCCTACACTGTTCCTGATGGCGGCAGAGCTTCGCTTCGACGCTGAAGGCCAGCCTCTGGAGTTCGAGGCGTGGCTAGCCGACCTCCGCCGTCACCTCACTGGCCAGCGGCAGGATGGCCACCCGCTCTCGGCACACCTTGACGGTACGCTTCCCTGCCCAGACCCCCCTGCTGTGCTGCCCGCTGACCCCACACCTGCTGAGCGTGAGTCTACTGCAGCCGCTGCCCTCGCTCGCTCTGTCTGGCTTTCTCGTGACGCTGTCGCCTAGCTTGCCATCAGAAATGCCCTCCCCCCGTCTGAGCGTCCTCGCTTTAGGTCTATCACCACCGCTCAGGCTTTCTTAGACGCCGTTATCCGGCGCTACTCCGCCCCGCCTGCTGCCTCAGTGGGTCGCCTGATCCTACCGATACTCTTTCCTGACCTTGCGTCTTTCCCCACTGTCGCTGACCTGGCTGCCCACCTGCGCACGATAGATGAGACCTGGCGCGCTGCCTGCACTAATGCACAGCTTAGAGCCCACCAGCCGCCCCTTACCTCTACCCTCTACCTGCTTGCCACCCGCCTCCCTAACCGCCTTGCCGTTGCTCATGACCGCTTCCTTAGCATTCATCCCGGCGACCTCACCCTCACAGACTTCGTAGACACCCGGACTGTTATTGAGACCCGCCACCGCTCTATCGCCCAGGCGAGCGGTACAGTGCCGGTCCCTATCTTTCAGGGTTGTGCCCCCGCTCAGTGCACCTTCTCCGATGGTTCTGCAGCTGTGGCTGATACCGCCGCTGCAGCGCAGTTCCGTCCGGGGAAGGGCCGCCACCCCAAGGCTGGGCCCAGCGGAGGTGGTGGGGGTGCCAGTGGAGGTGGTGGTGGAGTCGGGTCGTCTGGTGGTGGAGTGGACGAGGGGACCCTGCCAGGTCCAGCTGAGCAGCCGCCCCAGCAGCCGCAGCAGCAGCAGCAGCCGCAGCAGCAGCAGCAGCTACAGCAGCCGCAGCAGCCGCCGGAGACGAGGCAGGCGAGTGCCCTCCCACCCGGGTGGCCTGGCGCTGGTGGTGGTCGTGCACGTGGTGGTGTACCAGGTGTCGGTTCGGGAGGCGTGCGCTATCAGTACCAGATCCAGACCGGTCCTCGCCGCGGCTTCGTTTGCGGTAAGATCGGTCACTCCAGTGCTCGCTGCTTTCGTCGCCTAGACAACCTGTTTCGTTAGCGCTTCGCCCGACCTCCCAGACTGGCACAGTTTGCCGTAGAGTTCAGATTTTTGACATGGACATGGATGCCATTGTTTTTGCTCTGCATGTGATGTATGCAGATGACTCTAGTGTGCTCCCCTCCTATTATTCCTGGTCGCCTAGTGTAGGTGTGCCTAGCTTAGCCTCCCCTGCTGCATCAGGCGTAGGAGCTACTGCTTTGTTTAGCCTTGGTGCCTCCGCCGTGGCCCCGTCACCAGACGCCACTGCTTCGCCTTCCTTCACCTTGGACTCTGGCGCTTCCCGGTGTTTCTTCCGTGACTCTACTACGCTGACGCCGCTTCCTGTTCCTTCTGCAGTTTCTCTCGCTGATCCCTCTGGCGGTCCAGTAGTCGCTCGCAGTTCCACCACCCTCCCCTGTCCGGCGGTTCCTTCGGGCTCTCTCACAGGTCTGCATATCCCCTCGTTCTCCAGGAACCTAATTGGTGTCGGCTGCCTCCAGGACCTTGGCGTCACCACTACGTTCCCTGGTCACGAGCGGTATGCTGTCTGTACCGAGGCCGCCACTGGTTCCCCTCTGTCCACGTTCCCCCGGGACCCGGTGTCCGGCCTGTTCACCCTGAACACCGTGACCCCCCCAGCTGGGACGCCCCCTCAGGTGGCTGCGTCTACCTAGGTTGCTGCTGCCTGCTCCTGTCGGTCCCTCACTCACCCGACTCTCCTTTGGCACCACCGCCTAGGTCACGCTGCGCTCCCGCGTCTGCGTCATATGTCCCAGCACGGTCTCGTCCTTGGTCTCTCTGGTTCCTTCCCCACTTTTCCCTCCTCCCCCGACCCACCTTGCACGCCTTGTGTCAAGGGTTGGCTTCGCCGTGCCCCTCACTCCTCCTCGTTTCCCCCTACCGCTGCGTCGCTGCAGACCCTGCACATGGACGTCTGGGGCCCCGCCCCCGTCCATGGGCCGCGTCGAGAGCGCTACTTCCTCGCCCTTGTCGACGACTTCACTCGCTACACCACAGTCTTTCCCCTGGAGCGCAAGGCCGACGTGCCTGACGCTCTCATCCCCTGGCTTGTCTCTGCCCGTGTCCACCGAGGTCTCCCTGTCCTGTGTCTTCACTCCGACCGTGGTGGCGAGTTTGCCTCAGGTGTCCTTGGTCGCTTCTGTCGTGCGGAGGGCATCACCCAGACGTACACCTTGCCGGACTCGCCACAGCAGAATGGTGTCGCTAAGCGACGCATCAGTTTGGTCATGGAGGTGGCTCGCACCTCCATGATCCATGCCGGTGCACCCCATTTTCTGTGGCCGTTCGCCGTGCGCTACGCTGCTCACCAGGTTAACCTGTGGCCGCACCTCCAGCAGCCGCAGGTTTTGCCGACCCTCCTTTGGACCGGGTCTCCTGGTGACGCGTCTGTGTTCCACGTCTGGGGCTGCCTTGCTCACGTTCGTGCCTCTGGCACGGACAAGCTCACTGCCCGCACCCTTCCCTGCGTCTTCCTAGGTTTCCCCCTTGACGCATCTGACTGGCACTTCTACCACCCGCCGTCTCACCGGTTCTTTCACTCGCGCGACGTCACCTTTGACGAGTCCGTCTCCTTCTACCGTCGCTTCCCCCACCGCGGTCCCCCGGTCACCCCCTCCCTGTTCTTGGTCACTCCTCCCCCGGTGGTCCCTGCCCCCCCCCCTCCCCCTCCCCATCGTGCTCCCTTTGGTGTGTCCCACGTCACCCCTCTCCCGTCGGTTGTCCCAGTCGAGGAGTCATCTGAATCTGGTGGTTTTGCGGCGCAGTCCTCACCTTCTGCCCCTCCCCCGGTGTCTCTTCCCCCACAGCCGGTGCAGCCACCGTCTCCCCTGCTGTCGCAGCCGCCGTCGCCCCTGCTGTCGCAGCCGTCGTCTCCGCCACCGTCGCCGCCGCACCCGTCGTTCCCGCCGCCGCCGCCGCCGTCGCAGCAGCAGTTCGTCGACTCCGGGGGTGCCCGCGTTGGGGTGGGTGCTCGTTCTCGGGTTCCAGTTGTGGCCTCCCCCGGTAGCCCTGGGGGTGGTACTTGTGCTAGAGGGGTTTCGGGCTCTGGGGGTGTTCCTGCTGGGGGTGCCGGAGTGGAGTGTCCCAGAGGTAGCCGAGTAGCAGCTTGCGGTCCCGGTGTTGGTGTTGTGCCGCCGCAGCAGCAGTCCCCGCCGGTGTCAGCCCTTCGCCTGCTCGGCCTTCCGTCCCCTGACCCTGCGTCCGTCCCTCTCCTGCCGTCTCCTCCTCTTCCTGTCTACGGCCCTGTGTTCCCTCCAGCGGACTCGTCCCCGGCTCGTCTTCCCCCTTGCTCCCCCCTTGTGTCCCCTCCTCTGTCTCCTGACCCAACGCCTCCGTCTCACGTTTGGTCCCGCCGTCCCTCCCGCGCTCGTCCTGTCTCCCCGGTCACGCGCTCTCACCCTATGTTGCTCCGTTCCCACGCGTCTCGTCCTCCCCTTCTACCGTCGCCTCCTCTGTCCTCTCTTTCCATTGCGCCTCCTCCTCTGTTTGACTACCTTCGTGCCGCTCGTCCTCTTGTTCCTCGGGTCCTCGCCTCTCTCTCGTTACCGACCCGTCGGTTCCTCTCTCGTGTCTTGACGCTCTTGTCGCTACGGTCGTTGACTTCGCCTCTACCCGCCGCCTTGACTACGCCACCGCTCTGGTCTCTGACCCTGCCTGTCCTCCGTCTCTCGGGGGTGCTCCTGCCTTCGGCAGTGACGTCCTGGAGGACCGCCAGTTCAAGCTTGCTTTCCTGTCTGAGGCTGCTCCCCATCTGTGCTCCATGCTCCTAGTCCCTGAGGGTGACCCAGACGCTTTCGACATCCCGACCCCTCGCACTTACACTGAGGTGACCTCGGGACCTTGGGCCTAGCAGTGGATAGCTGCCATGGAGCAGGAGATGGCATCTTGGAGATCAACCGGCACCTTCGTCGACGCAGTTCCCCCGCCTGGGGTGAATGTAGTCGATGGCCGTTGGCTCTTCAAGGTGAAGCGCCCTCCTGGAGAGCCGCTTGTGTTCAAGGCGCGCTACGTGGCTATAGGCTTCAGTCAGCGTGAGGGGGTGGACTTCTTCCAGACCTTCGCT
Source organism: Closterium sp. NIES-67 (assembly GCA_027943415.1). Taxonomy (NCBI): domain Eukaryota; kingdom Viridiplantae; phylum Streptophyta; class Zygnematophyceae; order Desmidiales; family Closteriaceae; genus Closterium; species Closterium sp. NIES-67. The sequence continues at coordinate 167,760 of BQMB01001600.1, read as the reverse complement.
CCGACCCCGAAGATGACCACTCTTCGGGTTCTGTTACACCTAGCTGCTCAGCGTGACTACGAGCTTCACTCCCTCGACTTCTCCACTGCCTTCCTTCAGGGCAGCCTACACGAGCAGGTTTACCTGCGTCGCCCTCAGGGCTTTACTGGCACCTTCCCTCCTGGGACCCAGTGGCTCCTGCGGCGTCCCGTCTACGGCCTACAGCAGGCTCCCCATGAGTGGCACGACACGCTACGTGCTACCCTTGCTGACCTGCAGTTCTTTCCATCTTCCGCAGACCCCTCACTCTTCGTTCGTGCTGGCCAAACTCCGTTCTACATCCTTGTTTACGTGGATGATCTGGTCTTTGCCACACCAGACAGGGACGCACTGGCCTCCGTGAAGGCAGAGCTGCTGAAGAGACACACTTGCACTGACCTTGGAGAACCACGCCGTTACCTTGCCTTGCAGATCTCCAGGGACAGAGCAGCGCGCACCATCACCTTAACTCTGTCACACTTGGTGCGCCAGGTCCTTTAGAGGTTCGGCCTTTAGTTCTCCTCTGCACAGCCCACCCCTCTGCCTGTAGCCCACAGACTCTCCGCTCCAGTTCCTGAGGAGTCAGTAGAGCCCAGTGGCCCCTACGCAGAGCTGGTGGGTTGCCTCATGTACCTGATGACTTGCACTCGCCCAGATCTCGCATACCCTCTCAGCATCCTGGCTCGCTTTGTGGCCACAGGTAGACACCGACCGCAGCACTAGTCTGCCTCTATGAGGGTTTTGCGTTATCTTGCTAGTACATCGGGCATGGGGTTAGTGCTTGGAGGGCGTAGGCCAGTGGTCCTTACTGGGCACACAGACGCTTCTTGGGCAGACGACGCCGAGACACTCAGGTCTTCCCAGGGCTAGTGCTTCAGCCTTGGCTCAGGTGCCGTCTCGTGGAGAGCTACCCGCTCCTCGTCTGTTGCCCAGTCCAGCTATGAGGCCGAGATCTACGCTGGTGCCATGGCGGCACAGGAGCTCCGCTGGCTGACCTTCTTGCTCACTGACTTAGGTGAGCAGCCTAGCTCTGCCCCGGTCCTGTACGCTGACAACAGGGCCATGATCCTCCTGTGTCAGGAGCCTCGACTCGAGGGCAGAGTGAAGCATATCCAGCTGCGGTACTTCCTCGTGCGTGAGCTACAGCTGCGCCGCCAGGCACGTGTAGTACACGTGGCCTCCGGTGCCAACATAGCTGATGTCTTTACGAAGGCGCTTGCGCCTAAAGATCATCAGCGGCACTGTGTACAGCTCGGTCTAGTCCCTGTAGCCTCTCACTTGCTAGGGCCTTGACTTTGTACTGTCCTATATATCTATATGTACTCAGACTGGACTTGTGTCCTCTCCCAGTGGCTGGACTAGTAGTGCTGCCCTGGTCTTGTCCTTGCCTTGCCTGTACTCCTTCTGACTGGTCTTTTAGACCCTTGTCTCAGTGGCTGGACTAGTAGTGCCGCTCTGAGCTGCTCGTTCAGGACCTGCCCCTATGAAGTCTAGGGGGTGTGTCAAACATGTGTATTTGTCATGTTTGTATAGACTGTATAGGGTCACCTCTTAGAGGGTACAACACTTAGGTATATTTCCTTGTACTCTCTTACTACTCTATTTTTCATTCTGTTCTAAGAAACACTTGAGGTTTTCCAAGTGTTCGTGTTTGCAGATTCTATACTTAGTCTCCTGCAACACATGTCAAAATATTACATGGTATGAGAGCAAGGCTGACGTTTCAAAAAAAGGCACTCTGATTTTGCGCCCCAAAAATTTTCCCGAGTCTGAAGGGTCATTTTTCAAATTTTCGCTACTCTGAAATCTCAATGTCCAAGATTTAACGAGTCTGAAGTACTTAGGGTTCAGAATGTCGACTCAGAGTCCTGCGCCCAAGTCGAATCTTGTATTTGCAGAGTTCACACCAGGGTTTCGGATTCGTTTTCTGGATGCTGATTGCTCAGGCCTGCCCGTATGAGAAATTATAAATTTTTAACGCACGCAGTGTTTTTCAAAAACTGTGTATTGTGAAAGCGAAGCTGATTGTACTGAAGCGTTAGGCATCGTCGAAGCGCGCTACTCGCCCTTCTCCAACTACATATATGTGGGTTGGAGCTCATTTACCTCCACCCACGTCTCTCATTTTTCAAACGGCTCGGTCAACTTTCCCGCTCTAGCTTTTCTCCCGTTCAAGCTGGCAAAGACTAGAACTTTGCCTCGCGGTGAGTCTCCCTCAACACTTCTTTCCGATATTTCTAAGTTTCATCGATCCGCCATGGCTCCGACTACGAATAATCGCGGCGAGTCCAACGTCGTCACTGGCCACCCCAATTCAGAGTCTACTCGCCAAGCCCCGGAAATTGCAGGCGACTGGCGCAACAAGCGTCGGGCAGAAGAAGGGGCGGCTGCCCCAACTGGGGTTGACATTCTGCTGGGAGGGGGCGAGGTCAACAATCAGCCTGCTGACGCGCCCCCGCCCCCTTCCGAGCCACACGCGCAAGTGGCTGAGCAGAGCCAGCCACTCGCGCCTGACGCCTAGCAGCAGCACACGCCAGCCCCGCAAGTGGCGGGTCCTTCTCGCCAGCGCAAAAGGGGGCGCGTGGCCGCCTCGTCTGACGTGCCGCCCACCCCGACATTGACCCCGCCGTTGACCCCTGCGCAGGTCAACGCGTTGTTGACGCTGTTACAGCAGCAGGCGACGAGTGTTATGGCCGCCGAAACTGCTCAACCTGCTGCTTCTGAATCTGCTAAAAAAGAACCTGCAAAAACATAAAAGGCCACACGCGGAACCAAGACGCCACGCCTCGCCAAAGACGCCGTCGCCAGCATCCCGCCTGCCCCGGCGGCCGACAACGACAGTGACGACCCCGACAACGACGCTAGTGAAGCCCCCGGCATTGCTGCAAATTCAATTCCCATGGAGCACCTCCCACCACTCCCGACCACTAACACCACCCTCTCGGCGGCGTCCTTCCTCAACGCGGCCGTGCGCGAGCAAGCGGAAGTCCTGGAGGACCTTCGGGCATACCTGAAGCACGCCGAGTTCAAGATGCAGCACGGCGACGCGCCGGGCGGCCTCGAATTCCTCGCCGACGTGCTCGCCCTTATATCGTGACGCTTAGAAGTTCTCCAAGTCGAAGACGCCTCCGACTTCCGCAAGGCCAAGCGTTTCAAGCTGTACCAGCAGAAGAGTCTGCTTACCTCAAGGCCTTTCAAACAGGCCGTCGCTGACATGGCTGCAATGGACCGCGTCGAGGGCGGGTTTGCTCGTGGCAATCGCGGAGGCGGCCGCATGCCCATGCCGTTCATGCCAAAGCGTGGTCCGCCGCCTACGGGAGAATTCCGCGGCTTCCGAGGCAGTTGCTTCCGCTGTGGCCAGCCGGGGCATGTGGCCAGCGGCTGCCCGGCGATTGGGCATGGTGGCCAAGGACCCGCACCAGTGGTGTAGGGGTCGGGCCATGGGCGCTTGCGCAAGTGGCGCAAGGCACAAGGCACCCGGGGTGTGCGTAGGCCATTGGGCCCACCCCTTAGGGGCACGGGTGGCAGAGGGCCAGCCCTAGTGTGGGCCAATTGAAGACCCTAGGCTCAGAGCAAGGGAAGGGGAACATACCCCCTCGGTCCCAAATGATAGCCCGACCTTGCAAGGCGGACTTTGCATGCCTAGGAGCATGGTTGAGTAGAGATGAAGCTTGGATAAAATAAGGAGCCGCGGTACTCCGTTTTTTTTTTTTTTTTTTTTTTTTTTCAGGTCTTGGCCCCTTAATATAACCAGAGAAATGGGGAAGCAGCACCAAAAGAGGAACAGCAAAAAAAAAAAAAAAAAGGATCGAGCACGAAACGGGGAAGCATAGTGGGTGGCTCAACCCTCACTACATGTCACGCAGCACCCCCGGCCAGAGAAGGAAGGCCATCAGGAACACCAATGGCCCACCACTTACCCTCACATAGTTGCTCATCGATTGGACATGCAAAAAAAAAAAAAAAAACAGAATTCAAGCATTATGCGAGCCTCACGAGGCGCCTACCCTCCAACCCGGTGTGCTACACCCTGGACCCCAAGCATTACCCCTCCGTGGGCATACAGGAACAGCCACACCAACCTCATCCAGGGCTGCCCAGCTTGGCATTGGAAAAAAAAAAAAAAAAAAAAAAAAAAAAGCATGCGCGCACGCACGCGGTATGGCCCACGAACGAGAACAGCAACAAAAACACCGCACGCATGCCACACCAGAGGAAAGACAGGAAAAAGCACGGGCGTTGAGTCTCAAAACCCAAGAAATGAGAACGCAAGCAAAAGAGGCAATAGAGGGTAACATGCGTTCGCGAGTAGAGGCGCGAGTGAAGGCAAAGGTTGTGGGAATATGAAGGCAAAAAGGGAAGGAAAATAAGCGGAAACTCATGCACAAACGTCGGGGCGCAGGTTCGAACGCAAGCTCGGCATGCGCGGACGCGCAAACCGACACACACGCAGGTCACGCCGCTCAGACTCGCTCAAAGCGCAGGCAACCACCGACCTAAGCATCTTGCTCGCACATGGCACCTGTGTTCTGCACGCCCTCCTTAGCCACTAGGCTTCACACTCCCCCCCCCCCCACGCTCTAGGTTTCCGGCAGGCCTTAGCCCTGCAAATGAACTTAAAGATGCGTCCCTTGCTTCTCCTTGCATGACGTCACTCTCACAGGCACCCGACTTCGCGAATGCGCACACAACAGTGACCCCTACAAATACGCGGTTACTGACAAGATGGTCACCCAAATGTGTGGCCGCCTACGTACCACGTTCGCTTGGTGGAGCTCGTGGTGCACTAGCAGTTTCATACTCTCAGTCATTGCCAAAGGATACTGGATGCCATGGAAACTCGGGCCGCCGCCGGCCTTTCACGATCGCAACCATGCCGGCGCACGCATCCACGAAGCATTCACGCGTACGGCCATCCTTGAACGGGCGCACATATGCCTTCAGATCCTTGCCGTTCGGCCTCGCCACAGCACCATTCGTCTTCACGCAGCTCATCAAGCAATTAGCTCGGCGATGGCGGGAGCAGGGGGTCCGCGTGATACCCTACATTGACGATATCCTCTTCCTGTGCCCGACCCAGGCACACGCTCAACCACGTGCCAACGGGTCGTTATCGATCTCAAGGCTGCCGGGCTCGTACTCAACTAAAAAAACTCAAAGCTGATACCAACACAACACCTTCGGTTCCTTGGCGTAGAACTCGACACACAGGCCGGCCGGTTCTCCATCAGCGAGGAGCGGCGAGCCACACTCAATGCCACCCTCCATGCCCTACTGCGTGCAAGCTCAGCCCAGCGGAAAGTCCCAGTCCGGCAACTGGCCCGAGTTACAGGCATGCTGGCATCGATGGCTGTCGCACTCGGCACCACTACCCGAGCGTTCAGCCACGCCATGCTAGAAACAATCAACGATGCGCCGACATGGACCAGCATGGTCCTCCTCTCCCCACCCGCCATCGAAGAGCTGAGATTCTGGATCCAAGAGTTCGACCGTTTCAACGGTGCCCCATTCCATGTGCGGCACAGCTACGATGCAGTCATCCACGTAGACGCAAGTGCCCACAGCTGGGGTGCCACGCTGAACACATTCCCTGGAGCTGCGACAGAGGCCAGCGCTGCAATGCCCGAAGCCCTTCATCCAACCTCCAGCACACAAAGAGAGCTCGCCGGCGTGCTGTGGGCGCTACTGACGTACGCGCCAAGAATCCGGAACAAACACGTGCTAGTGCGGGTGGACAACCAGGGCGTGTTCTTCATCCTTCGCAAAGGAGGTTCCCGAAGTCCCGACCTCACCACCACGTGCAAAGGCATCATAAAAAAATGCATGGAGTTCGAGATTCGGCTAATCATCGAATGGATCCCACGCGATCTGAATGGTCACGCAGACGAGCTCTCCAAGCTAGTCGACCACGATGACTACTCGTTGAAGCTCCCATGGTTTCGCCTCCTCGAGCGTCGCTGGGGGCCCCACTCCATTGACCTATTCGCCAACCCCCAAAATGCACACTTGCCGCGTTTCTGCTCTAAGGTCCCCCACCCCGATGCCACAGCAGCCGACGCCTTCTCACTTGCCCGGACGGCTGAGAACAGCTTTGCATTCCCACCGCCCCAACTCATCCGTGCAGTACTCCATCACGCACAACGCACGAGTGCATCTCTCACCCTCATAGTCCCACACTGGCGTGGCGCAAGCTGGTGGCCGCTCCTCCAGCCCTCCCCTCCATCGTGGGACCCACAAATCCAAGCATCTATCCCTCTTACACACGGCACCCAGTGTCTTACAGTCGGCACACACAGTCAAGCATTCTCAGGCACAGGATTACCCAACAGCACTATCGTCGTACTCCGCGTGATATTTGACTAACTAGACTCCTCTGCATGTCCCCAGATCTGCTCCAAAGCTCCAACACGACCTGCTTTCCATGCTCGCCCGCTCTCGTGCCGACTCGGCCATCCGAACATACGAGCCTTATTGGGTGAAGTTCCGCGCCTTCTGCACGAAGGTCAACCTAACGTTCTTGCCGGCATCGGACATGACCCTCGCGCTCTACCTTGTGTATGTCATCCAACGCAAGGCCTCCTTGTCGGTGGTTCAGCTCACATGCTCCGCCGTGAACTTTGCCCACAGGATGACAAGCTCAACATGCCCAACCATCAGCCCTTTCACCTCCCAAGTGCACGACTTCGCGAAGCGACACTGCCCGTGTCCTAACAGGATTAAAGAGCCAGTCTCACTCCATCAAGTCCACGATATGGCAGCCTCCTTCCTACAGTCAAACAACTTAGCCGTGTTCCAAAAAGGATTGATCCCGATTCTCATGTACGCCGGTTTTTTGCGCTACTCGGACCTGGTGGCCATCCAATGGCAGGACATCCAATTTAAAGATGATTTGATGTGGCTACTCATCCCCCACTCAAAAACCGACCAAGCCGGCCAAGGCACATGGATCCCTATCGCGGCAAGCCCCGGACCCTTTTGTCCGGTCCAGGGCACCCATATGCTCATCCAACTCGCAGGATACAGCCCCCACTCCTCAGGACCGCTCATCCGGGTCTTCGGACCCCACCTACTGAGCCACGGCACAGCCAGACCGCCCTCATACACCACAATCCGCAACTGGTGCAAGGAAGCCTTCGCAAAAATCGGTTTGGGAGAAGAGCACCTAGGCACCCACTCCTTTCGGAAAGGCGCGGCCACAGTTGCTGCCAACTCCGGGGTTCCTGACAGGATCTTCAAACGCCTGGGCCATTGGCGTAGTGAAACCGCGAAAGAGATGTACGTCACGCCCGCACCGATCATCTGGTTGGCGCGTCTCGTCGCCTGCAAGACCCGGCGGCGGCACCATCCTCTGCACAACACGCCGAGGCACTTCTCCGCCATCGCAAGCCCCCACTACACATGTCTCAACGACCCCACTTGAAATGAGAACGATGCCTATTGCAAAGGACAAGAAAGCAAGCTTTCTCAATCCCATTTTTGTTAGGGTAGTTTTTATTTGATTGCCTGAAATTTCAGGCTGAATTTTCCGTAAAGCTGACGAATCAGGCCTGGAATTTGAAACGTGCTGTAGCAGTGACGATGGCTGCAGTTCGCCGCGTAATCGAAGGAAAAGTTGTGTTCTCAGGAACTGCCAAAACCCCACCAACTTGCTGTACCCGCGCAGTTTGTGCTAACGACAAATCACGTCCCTCGCGCGCGCCTGCTCTAGCCTTCCTCGGGCAACCAGCGTGATACAGTACTTGGTCTAAGGACCAGTCACGCTCCTCATAATTGCTCATAGGTACAGTACCTCGGACTTTTGCGTGATTTTGGTCTGACGGCCAATCACAGCCTCACACCTGCTCTGGGTACGGCGAAGCATGTCGTTGAAGGACAATGCGTGTACAGCACAGCAGCAGGGAGTTTGTCTGTGATGGGTCCTTGCAAGTGTGTGATTAGTTGTAGAGGGACTTGTGCCACCCACTCAGAGGACTTGACAAAAAAAATCAGGGGAAAGGGGATGCGGGGAGAATGTCTCTAAAAATGGAAGACTTAGCCGATTTTTGTGGGTGTTGGGGGTGTTAGAGGGTTGTCTCTAGAACAGGACTTCAACGATTTTTATGGGCTGCTGGTTGTGCTGGGGGGAACTGTCTCTGGCTGCTAGGACTTAGCCAGATTTTATAGGTTGCGGGGCGGGGTATGTGAAAGGACTTGACTCTGGCCGTTGGGAATTTGGACGAAAATTTTGGGTGAGGGCAGGTAGGTATGTCTGTCTCAGGGTCCGTACGCGCTGTGCTCTGAAAACTCAGTATCCACAAATTGCCAAGTCTGAGATTCTCAGGATACAAAAACATATAACTCTGAAGGGTTCAGCATTCAGAAATTGGCAAGTCTGAAAAATCAGGATCGGCAAAAAAATAGGTCTGAAATTTCAGGCAATCAGACTAAAATAGTCTGATAAAATCAGGCATGTATGAGAGCTATCTGGAATTAAAGCCCGCGGCTAAAATAGCAGACCTGGAAACCACTTGAATTTGGTGCTTTGAAATCCGTCTAAGTATACAATGGAAGGCAGCATTGAGTTCAAGCCTGAACAAGAAAAGTGCGCCGAAACAAATTCTGGTCGAGCTTGCTGATTGGAGGAATGGCGAAAAAACTCATTTTGCTGTTTGTTGCGACACTATCATTTGGATGCGAATTGCGCATAAACACTGTGTGCATCGCACGGAGTTTCTACGACGGGTTTGGGCGAGCAGCTTGCGACGAGGAAATACAGGCGCTTTATGACTGCGGAATTCAAGTGGTTTCCAGGTCTGCAATCCCAGAATCAGCTACTGCTCGCAAAAAAAACACTGTTCTTCTCACATTTTCACTGTTCATGGAACCACAAATTCGGTCGCACGACGCTAATTGCACTGTTCACCGAATGGTTTCATGCAAAAACTGTCGCCAAACCGCCACGGTCAGATTCCACTTTGCAAAACGAAATGTTTTTATTTTGTTTCGTTTACTCTAAAGATCAAGTCATGTGCCAAGTTCAAGAGCAAATTAAACAGCCCTCTTGATTGATATTATAGCCACGGGCTTTAAGACTACTGTCAACAATGACTGATTCATCACCAGCACCGTCTGCCGGATCAACTTCCGGAACTACTGGAGTACATGTCTCCACGATCGCCATAGGTCTCTCAGCCTCTGGACCGTTTCCACCGACTTATGCGCATATTGGTATGCAGCAGCAGCAGCAGCAGCAGAATCCGTCTTCTGTCAGTACCCCAGGGATGTCCTCAATTTCCCCTGCAGCACAACACCAACAAACACAGACAACAGCACAACAACAAGCAACAGCGCAACCACCGTTTTCAACGCAGTCAATATCATCGGCGTTCAGTGGAATGAGCCTTGACGGCTCCAGTTATATGCGTGGAGCCACAGCTCCAAGTACTGGTTCGTTTGCTTTCTCACCTTTTGCGCAACAATCGCAGTCACAGTAGCAGCAGCATCCCTTTTACATCTTCGGACGTTCCCCTGCTCAGCAACAGCAACAACAACAACAGCATCAACAGCCACAGCAATTTCAGCAGTAGCAGCAGCAGCAGCAACAACAGCAGCAACATCAACAACCGGGGATTATTTTTCAACCTCCAAATTTACTTAACAGTACACAGATCAAGACAACCATACCATTTAACGGAGTGGATTTTTACTCCTGCAGTTTCGAGTTTGAGCTTCTTGCGCAGTCTGCTGGGCTATGGCCGTTCTTCACCGGCGAATTTACTTATCCTGTCGTGGGAACACAACTGGAGCAGCAGAGTTTCTTGCACGCCTCTCTCGGGGCATATATGGTTCTTGTTCGGAACCTGTCGCCAAAGGAGCAACTCGGTGTCCGATCGTTTCATTCAAGCTTTACACCAGCTGAAACTGCATGGAACCACTTGAAGGGGGTTTACATGGCAAAAGATACAATAACAGTGAGTAAGATTCTTTCGCAGTTAACAAGTGTGCAGATGATGACAAATGAGAACGTCATGGATTACGTCAACCGCGTCCGTACACTACGAGATCAACTAGAGAAAAGTGGGGGATACTTCTCTCGTGAGATGTATCTCACGGTCCTTCTTGCTGGCCTTGGACCCGAATGGCGACAGACGCGTGCCTTCTTATGCATGAATCCAAACCTCTCCGAAGCTGAATTTTCGTCGTATCTTCAAGCAGAACAGCAAGATCTCGACCTGCAGTCACAACGCAATCAGAAAAGGGGGGTACACCTGAGTTTTTACTCAAATACAGAGTCGCAACATCGTCATCCTCCGAAATATCCCTCCTGCCATTTCTGCAAGAAACCAGGTCACACTTACCAGAATTTTCGCAGTCGACACCAAAATCGACGCAGCACTTCACAGCCTTATCATCGCTCGCAGCAGTTACCGAAGCCACATCAGCCCGCGCAGCAGTCGACGACTCAAACGCAGCAAATGCCGAAAACGCCGCAGAATTCGTCGCCGTCACAGCATCGTCCTCCGGTCTTCACATCTGCAACATCAGGGAAAGGGGTCTTTGGATGTGTTACCACAGTTGATGTTTCAAAAACAGATTTCGAGACACGACTTAAAGAAACCACAAGTGCTGAAGGCATTCCTTTACCTCAAGTTTATGCTAACCTTGCTAGAATAATTTCAGGTCCGAATACTTGGTATCTCGACAGTTGCTGCGGTTGGCACATGTGTTCCGCTGAGACAAGCTTCATCACCAACCAGCGTCCGCTTCGTCGTCCGATACTTGTCACAGTAGCAAACGGACAAACCATTATGGCAAGATCCATTGGAAGTGTGATGCTTGAATCAGTCGACATGGGATATTCACTACACGTTACCATTATTCTTATTGTCGCTGGACTTGGCTTCAATCTTCTCTCCACGGCTCAGCTCCTGGCACACAAAATCCGCACTCAAGGCAACTGTGATACAATGGATCAGGAGTGATGGCACAGCTTATCGAATACTTACCTCGGTCGTGCCGCCACTCAACATGGCGTATCCGTGCTTCAGTTCGCGGCACAAGGAACTTCTGGAGATTCTGAACGCGTCCTTGCACTTGGTCCCTGGGATCACCCAGAAGAAACAGATTATCAGCACGTGGATATTGATTTTCGAGCAACTACTGTACCAACAGCTTCTCGAACAGCAGCCGCCGTACTTACTGCTTTGGATACCTGGGAGTTTAGTACCGCCGATGAAGGCGCCAATGCTTGGCAAACGTTTTATACAACCCGTGAGGCCTTCCAAGGAACTCCAGCTCCACTTTGGGGAGAAATTAGTGGAATTGCAGCTGATGAACCTGACGTCGTTGAAGAAGCCGAAAAGGAAGAAGTCGCTGATTTGCCGTGTCCAACAATAGCTGTCGCAGAAACACCTGCCACAACATCAACAGAAGCAGCATCAGAAGTTGCAATTGCAACTGCAGCAGAACCATTGAACGTCCAGTTACCACTTACCCGTTTCGTTGAAGGGGAGCTCAACATATCTCCCGCGCTTTCTCCCTTAATAATTTATTCGTTTTATACTAATGCCGATTTCTACCTGCGATCATCAGGACACAAAGCCACCGAAGAAATCTGCCATCAGCTGTTAGGACATCCATCGGAAGGGATTCTTAATCATTCAATACGAGCATCAGTTCTTGATAAAAACAGTCTTCTTTTACATGACGGCACGAAGATGAAGCCGCAGTCCCGTCCCACGGTTTGCACCACGTGTCCACTTGCTACGTTTGGACAGCAAACCTTCCTGCTCGTTATCTCGCTCACTCCTTCTTCGTCGCATGACTCGCTGTCGCTGAACTCGAGTCTAGCGTGAAACTGCAAGAATTACAGAGTGATGGTGCACGGGAGTACACCAGCAACACTTTCACAGAATACCTTCAGACCCTCGACATCAAACGGAAGCAGTCACTGCCGCATGCACACCAACAGATGGGGGTAGCCGAAAGAATCAACAGAACTCTGCAGGAGAAGATGCATGCTCTGCTGAAGCAGGCAGCCCTTCCAGCACGTTTTTGGCCATATCTGTGAGAGTACGACCCCGTTACACCACTTGTTCCGTTCCCTATTTCCTTTCTATTCCATTTCTCTTTTTATCTCATCTCATTTGGTTTCCTATTCTCCATTTTCCATTATCCTTTGGTTTATCCTGCTATTATAATTATATCACCGACCAGGCTTGGGATGGACAGGCGCGCTATATCTAGCGTAATCCTGCCGTAATCCCTTAAAGCCAATAGCCTCGCGTGGCTATACGCGGGGTGATTCTATTTTCTAGAAGGGTCTATTCCTTTGGGATAAGATAAACCTGGTTACCTGATGTACTTTGGAAGTATAAAAGCGCCTTGTACTGATCGATAGTGCAACATTTCCTCGACACATTCGTGTTGTGTGATGTCATCATATGCTATCACATTCTGTCTGCCTCCCATCCCTTGTTTGAATTTGCATGTATGGTTTGACTGTGTGTGAAAGAATTTATGTGTGGTTTGTTCTGGAGTTTGGGAATGTGTTTTGTGTTATTTTGTCTGAGCAGGTATTTGTGATGATAGATCTTGAGAAGATCTTTCTGACGCAACAAGAATCGCTTCAATCGGAGCAAGAACGCGAAAGCTATGAAGATTCAAAGTTCATGAGCTTGCGTTACAATTGCGGCGGTTACAAAGTGAAGTTGTGGGGTGACTCTATATGGAGTTGGGACCTTTGGGGTTGGGGAAATTTGTCACTCTACTGTAACAGCTGCAAATTGGTTGGGAACAACCAAGCTAGGTTGGCAAGGGTGGCCAACTTGGATGGATTGGTTGGGAAGGGACAAATGTCAAAGTTGGGGTTCCAATAGGGAGGGAATCTTTGTGCTTATGGGGTTTCCTTGATTGGGGACTCTCTTAGGACATTCCCTCTCATCCCTCTCTTCTATCCCAACCTTTCTCTTGCTCCTCTAATTCCTTGTGAGATTCTTGAACTTTGATTGAACTTTTGAGATTGAGTTAAGTTCTCCTCCTACAGCTTACCCCCCAGTGCGTCGAAAGACATAGCGTCGCGAATACTCCATCAATCGATGTGATTCAAATTGAGAACGCTAGCTAAGGTTATCAGCTACAGCATATTCGAGTTTCGCGACATTCTTATGACTAGTTGTTTTTCGACGTCGTTTCTTGTGAAGACGACTTTTCTGTCCAGAATTTCGGATATATATTTTGAGTAATTCTAGCTCTTAAGTTCACCTAGACTCCGTCCTTAATCCTAACAATTCGATCCTGTGACACTTGGTAATCATAGCTTTTCTTACTCGGCCGCGCTCAACAAAGCAGCAGCAGCGGGAAAACCTGCATTGAAAAACTGCCGGGGGCGATCAATTCGACGCCGATTCTGGTAAGCACATGCTCTGCGTTTTTTCGAATTACCCCCCCCGCGCGTGTTTTGAACAGGATAGCAACCTTCGACAACGCCGAGGTTACCCAGCAGCTCTTCGCGAGCATCGCAGCCCTTCAGCAGGAGATGCGAGCGGACCGCAAAGCGTGGCGAAACGTATTCGAGCGAGTAATTCGACTCGCCGGAGCGCAGCACAACTCGACAACGGTGACGACGCAGCAGTTTCTTGAGGCTCCGAAACCGCGCCCACCTGAGCTGTTCGATCCGAGCGATCGAAAACCGACGTCCGCAGATGGATCGCCGGCATGGAGATCTACGTCGCACCCGTCGGATGGAGCTCGCCATTCTGGGACGGTCAACGTGTACGACTCGCGGCGACACTGATGCGAGGACCGGCACTCGAGTGGATCGGTGGTAACATCACGTTCATCCACGGCGAAGCCACGTGGCAGCAGCTCCGCACCGACCAGCTGAAACGTTTCGAGCCGATAAATTCGGGTTTCCTTGCCCAGGAAAAAATCCATCGCCATCGACAGTTCGGGAGCGTAGCGCAGTACACGCAGCAGATGGAGGAATTTTATAACCGCATTCCCGACCTGACCGAAGGGGAAAAAGTACAGTCGTACCTCGCCGGGCTAAAGACCGAAGTCAAACGACAGGTGGCAGCGACAAACTATGCGAGCTACAATGACGTCGTTTCGGCAGCCAAGCGCTTCGACATAGTCAACGCCAGGACACGACGGGCGCACGTCGGCAGTACACGACAGGGCGACCGCTCGGCTCACCCCACGTTCGCCGACCCGATGGAAGTCGACAGGTTCGAAGGGCAGCCACGTCCGAAAAACACCAACTTCACGTGTGATTTTTGCGGGGTGCCGCGTCATCGAATCTTCGACTGCAACAAAAATGAAAGCCGCGAGCGTAGAGTATCGGCCACGCAACAGTGGTGGAATTCCTTCGGCCAATCAGAAGCCAAAAAACCGGACTCCCCAGTAATTGCGCATCTAGCTGGCGAAAAAGAAAAGATCCGAAATTGCCCGCGGACTTCCGGAAAAATCAACTTCGATGCAGCTGATTCGACGCGAACAGGAGAAAATGATGGGGAAAAATCTCCACCCCACGACCTGTCTTTGCCAGAGGAATTCGTCGAGGAAAAATGTAACTCTGCGAAAAAGGACTCTGCCGAGACAGGGAAACTCCTTGAAGACCCAAGAAATTATAAGGATTCGTTAAAGTTATCTTATAAAGATGCTTTAATGAAAACTTGTAATTCTCGAGGGGCTTGAGCCTTGGAGAAAATACGGGAGGGACTCCAGAAGAAGCAGAAAATTGTGGAGATCATCCCGGTACCGAAGAACTTGGAGACCAAATTAAGGAGTGTGGAAAGAAGCCGACCTTTCCACGGAGTCAACGTCCTCTCCCGACACCAGCCCACAGCGACTACCCGTTCCTCAGGGAAGACGTTGGTGGAGCTGAAGCATGTCAAAAGGAAGCTGGGGTCTACAAGAAGCTGCAAAAACCACGAACTCCTTCTTCGGATGCATCCAACTCGGCAACTTCGTCAACGAAAACAACAGTCGTCCCGAAAACTCCGGGCCCTGGAGAAGAGCCGTTCTCCAAGTAGCACTCGTGGACAACGGTGTTGTTTAGAGAAGACTATAAGGAGCTAATTCAATGGCTCCTTGGAAGTTTCTGCAGCACTTCGTTATGACGCCCAGAAAACTCGCGACCTTCGAAAAGCTATATCCAAAACTCCAATCGGTGAAACAATCTGAAAATCGGATATGTTGTAGCTTGCAGCGTTAGCTTTCCACTCAAAGTTGAATCACTCGATTCCGTAGCTTAACAAGTGAGCTATGGCGTTTGGCGCACTGGGGGATAATCTGCCCTAGGAGAAATTGACAGTCCTCAGAGTCACTATAATTGAAGCTTACAAGTTCAGAGGCATGATGGAAAAGGAATTGAAGCACAGTTGGAAGGTGGGGTAGGAAGGGAAGGATGAAAGGGAAGGACCCTGGAGGCCCATGGTCAAGAACATGACAAGAGTCAAAGTTTTGACTCCCCATCCTCAGGTTCAGCCAGCCTGGCAAGACAAAATTCACACTGTGCCAGGTTGGCCTCCAAACCCCAAATGCTGCAGCTGCAAGGTGGGGACAAAAGTCCCACACATGCTGGTCCCTCCTCGTTATAGGGCTCTCCAATTTTGGTGTAGCAGCTGACAAGGACTTCCAATGAGTTGTAACAAATCCATCAAACATTTCTTCGTAACTTTTTCATATGTGCTCCGATTCCAACAATTCTTGGCTCGTTGGAATGTGCTCGATGTCATGCACAATCCAAGCACATCTGCACAAGCACAAGATGAACATGCAAAGACATGCAAACCCAACAAACCATACAAACAACGTAGCACACAAAACACATGCAACGAAATGATTCGAACAGACGACAGGATGACGTGCAAACGAATATGCACCAACACACTCCCCCTCAGACTGTCGGCTTGTTTCGCCGTCTCTAGTTCAAGGACATTCTCGCCATCCTCGCACAGCGCCAGTGTGGCTCTTCAGCTAGCCGCTTGGTAAGGAAGTCCGCTGGCTGTTGCTGAGTTTTCACGAAGATCGGTTCCAGTGTCCCAAGCTTCACCTCCTTCCACAGCCAATGCCACTTGATCCTCATGTGCTTGTTCAACCCATGAAGAGCTGCATTGCGTACCATGGGAATGGCTACCTTGCTGTCACTGAACAGAGGTGTCGCACAAGTCTGTTCATGGCCGATCTCCTTCAAGAGCCTCCTTAGCCAAATGATTTCTTTTGCCGCATGAAACATCGCCATGTACTCAGATTCCACTGAAGATAGTGCCGTTTCAGACTGCTTCTTGGACCTCCAACTTACAGGCCCACCTCCCACCATGCAGATGTATCCACCAACTGATGATGAATCCTCATGCTCACAAAGCCCACGTGGCATCAGCAAAACAGGAAAGGAACACCTTTCCTTCTCCGAGCTGCTCCCCCTTCTCTTTGAGGACTTCAACACATTTTTGACTCAGTTGAGCAGAGGCTGAATACTGTACTCCCACTGTAGGGTATGACTTGAGGTAGCGCACCACTCTCTCCGCTGCACCATACTGCTCTTCTGTTGGATTTTGCACTACTCGAGCCAGCTGTCCCACAGCAAAGCTGATGTCAGGCCGAGTATGCACAGCAGCGTAGAGTAGGCTCCCGACCATGGATTGGAATTGCCTCTGGTCTTCACTCTCAACTCCTTCTCCTTCAGCTGCCTTTATGAGTTTGAACTCGGAAGGCAAAGGTGTGGCCACTTCCCGTTCTTCCTGCAGAGAGTACTTCTCAGCCAAGGTGTTGATGTACTGTTCCTGATGCAGTTTGAGCCAGCCACGTTCAGTACTTGGAGGCAATGTGCATTCCCACGTAGTACCTTGCCTCTCCAAGTGACTTGCACTTGAACTGCTCTGTGAGCTTCCGCTGCACCCCATCGATCTCCTTGTCACTGCTGCTGAAGAGCAGGATGTTATCCACGTACACCAGTAGAAGCACATGCGACTCCCCCTCGCCCATCAGGAATAGGCTCTCGTCGCATACACTCGCACGGAATCCAATCCCTTCCAGTGCACTGGCCAGCATGTTGTACGAGCATCTCAGGGCCTGCTTCAAGCCATAGATGGCCTTGTTAAGTTTGCAGACACGACCGGTTCCATCCTCATAGCCAGGTGGTTGAACCATGTACACCTCCTCTTCCACAATGCCGTACAGAAAAGCGGTTACGATGTCCATCTGCTTCACCTTCCATTTGCGCACAGCAGCTACCGCCAGCATCACACGTAGCGTTGGAGACTTAGCAGTTGGGGCAAACACTTCTTTGTAATCTTCCTTCTCTTTCTGTTGAAACCCCTTTGCCACCAGCTTGCTCTTGTAAACTGATGGCTCTCCTTTCTCATCCGTCTTGATTTTTGCCAGCCACTTGCACTGTATTGCCTTCTTCCCATTTGGCAAGTACACCAGGTCCCATGTGTGGTTCTCCAACTGGCTGTTGTACTCTGAATCTCTTGAAACAAGCCACTTCCCCGGTTGAGGCCCGGCTAGCGCATGATCCATGCTCGGAGGTTGTATTGGTGCGTAAAAGCAGTATGCAGGCTCCTCGTCATCTGACTCTTGGTCATCACCCAAGAACAGCACTGCATCTTCGCATTGAGCCTGTTCCTGCTGCTCAGTTGTGGCTCCTCCACTTGTAGAGCTCAGCAGCTTTCTCGTTGCCATTCTGGTACGTGCAGGGTAGATGGTTGGATTTACCCATTCTTTCACCTTCACCCAATCCTTTGTCCCCCCACCAATCTGTTTCCTTCGCTTTGGCATACTTGGTTTTTTGGAAGCCTCTTGTTGCTGCTGCTCCGGATCCTTGACTTCAGCATCAGCTGCAATATCCTCATTGCTTCCTTCATCAGTACCGCTTGCCGTTGGCACAGTGACTTCGCTGTCCTCAGGTTCGGACAAATCGAAGTGCATAGTGATTTCTTCCAGCTGCTGAGTGACCCTTGCCTCCGGCTGCTTCTCCCACTTGCCGTACATGATGTTCTCCACAAATTTGACATCCCGACTGTCAAAAAGCACATTCTTCGAGGGCTCCCAGAGAAGCCACCCCTTGCTCTCTGCCGCAAGCCCAAGGTGCACACACCACAGTGCAGATGCTCCAAGTTTTGTCCTGTACGGTTTAGGGACATGCACCACTGCCATGCATCCGAACACTCTAAGCATGTCCACTGGAGGCTTCTTTATAAGCCACCTCTCCAGCGGCACCCACATATCATCAGCCACCTTTGTGAGTACGCGGTTCCTTGCCACTGTAGCATGCCTTACCACATGAGGCCACATGGAGTTCCCCAGCCCTGATTCGATCACCAGCGCTCGTGCAGTTTCCAGGATGGTTCTATTAGCCCTCTCAGCAATGCCATTTGACTGAGGGGTATAGGACGTCGTTAGCTGATGCTCAATGCCTTGTTTCTTGAGCCACGTAGTTAGATCTCCTCCTAGAAACTGTCCACCTCGGTCGGTTCTGATGCTCTTGCATGGGTGCCCAGATTGTCGCTCAACGAACGGCAGCCAGTCATCTCTTATTGTTGAGGCAGCATGATCCTTCTACTTCAACGGGTATACCCACATCAGCCGACTCCAGTCATCAACTATTGTCAGGAAGTACATTTCCCGCTTACTTCCTCGAACTGGAAAAAGGTCCTACCAGGTCCATGTGCACCAGTTCGAGTGCTGCCTTGCTTTTCCCAGCTACGCCATAAAGGGGAACTGTGTGAACTTGCTCAGCAGACACGTCTTGCACTTGGTATCATTTGGTTGCCCCGAAAGCTTCAGCCCCTTTACTGCTTCTTCCTTATGCAGTTGCTGCAGCAATGGCATAGCCACATGCCCTAGACGCCTGTGTGCGGTTTCCCAATCAGTCTCCCCCGTCCTTGCAGAAACCGTCACTCCTGCAGCACTAACTGCATTGCACTCCCCCTGGACTCCAGATCCCGCCTTTACTTCTCCCAACTCCTTCTTTGTTGATTCCCATATCAGCGCAGGGATGTGCCACATGGATCTGAAAACATCTCTGCTTTCGTGTGGATCCCATAACACAGGATCTCCTCGCAGCCCCTTGAATGTTTTGGATCCATTGGTGGTGGTGCTGACTCCGGCCTGGCCTAGCTTGCGCAGCAATATCAGATTGGCCTTCAGCCCCGGTACGACTAACACGTCCTTCAGCACAACCAGTCCACCATCAGGTGCTCTGAATGCAGCTCGACCAACTCCAGCGACCTTCACTGCATGTCCGGATGCTGAGCGCACTTCGGAGATTGGAGGCGCTCGCACAGCATCCAGCAAGTCCTTGCATGGTGTCCTTGTCCATGCAGCACCAGAGTCCATGACCCACATGTCAAGCGGGTGCAATTCCTCTCCAGCCCTTGCAACAGCTGTGCCACAGTCATTTTTGTCACACACATGGTAGAACTGTCCAGCATTCCTCTCCTCATTTCCCATTCCTCTGTCATCCTTGGAGGTTTCTTCAGCAGGATCAGCTACCATGTTGGCACCTCCATGTGGTTGCTTTCCTCCATTCCCCGTTTGCGATTGGTTCGAAGGGGTCCACCAGTCGAGCTTGGTAGAGCAGCGAAACGATGGATGCCCTTCTTCCTTTGCAATACCAGCACTCTCCCCTCAAGCGTGGTTCACTGTTGTCATTGTTGGAGTGACCACCTCTTCCTCTTGCACCAGCGCCACCACGCCCCCGCTGGTTCCAAGTCCCGCGACCACCTTGGTTGTAGTAAGAGCGACCGCGATTGCCACGCCCTCGATCTCTCAATGTCCCTTGCATGGCATAGCCGCTGGTGCTGTCATCACCTCCGCGCAGTGTATAGCGACGAAAATCTTCTTCCGGAATCTTGGTGCGAATCCACTCCAATGTCCATTGACTTTGGTTTTGTGGCAAGCTGAGTCCGCTTATAAATTGCAGCCAAGACTCCGGCAGCAGGCTGAGCATCTTGAGACACTTAGTCTGCTCGGGGTACGTGATGCCAGCAATCGCCAATTTCGCGTAGAGTTCCCTCATCTTGTCCAGTACGGGCTGCAAGGTTCATTCTCGCTCAACCGCAGCATGGACAGCTCCTGATCCAGCATGAGAGAAGCGGCAACCGATGTCGGAGCGTGCAGGTCCTTGAGCACTGCCCATGCCTTGGGCCCACAATCAGTTTCCGGTAGCAGATGCATGATGTGATGCCTCTGGTTCAGCTCCAAGCTTTGTGACAGTACATAATACCCAGCAGATGAACGTTCATCCCAGTCCGCTTGCTCTGCCATTTCCTTTGGCCTGGGCTCCGTTCCAATCATGAGCTTCAAGAGGCCAATTTGTCGAAAGTAGAGCTGCATCTTCCATGCCCAATCATCATAGCCATCTCCAGTGAACTTCTCAATGGTGAAGTTCTTCAGCACCTCCTTAAGCAGTGACCCCTGGCTTGTACGCGCTCCCCTTTGCGCTGCAATGCCAGAATCTTGGGTTGAGCTGCCTCCTTGGACTGAAGTATAACCTCCACCAGAGTCCTCCTTATATCCCATCGAATTTTAGGTCCCAAATGCGTGATAATGGGCTCTGATACCACTTGTTGTTTAGAGAAGGCTATAAGCAGATGATTCAATGGCTCCTTGGAAATTTCTGCAGCACTTCGTTATGATGCCCAGAAAACTCGCGACCTTCGAAAGCTATATCCAAAACTCCAATCGGTGAAAAGCTCTGAAAATTGGATATGTTGTAGCTTGCAGCGTCAGCTTTTCACTGAAAATTTTAACCACTCAATTCCGTAGCTTAACAAGTGAGCTATGGCGTTTGGCGCACTGGAGGGTAATCTGCCCTAGGAGAAGTTGACAGTCCTCAGAGTCACTATAATTGAAGCTTACAAGTTCAGAGGCATGATGGAAAAGGAATTGAAGCACAGTTGGAAGGTGGGGTAGGAAGGGAAAGATGAAAGGGAAGGACCCTGGAGGCCCATGGTCAAGAACATGACAAGAGTCAAAGTTTTGACTCCCCATCCTCAGGTTCACCCAGCCTGGCAAGACAAAATTCACACTGTGCCAGGTTGGCCTCCAAACCCCAAATGCTGCAGCTGCAAGGTGGGGACAAAAGTCCCGCACATGCTGGTCCCTCCTCGTTATAGGGCTCTCCAATTTTGGTGTAGCAGCTGACAAGGACTTCCAATGAGTTGTAACAAATCCATCAAACATTTCTTCGTAACTTTTTCATATGTGCTCCGATTCCAACAATTCTTGGCTCGTTGGAATGTGCTCGATGTCATGCACAATCCAAGCACATCTGCACAAGCACAAGATGAACATGCAAAGACATGCAAACCCAACAAACCATACAAACAACGTAGCACACAAAACACATGCAACGAAATGATTCGAACAGACGACAGGATGACGTGCAAACGAATATGCACCAACACACTCCCCCTCAGACTGTCGGCTTGTTTCGCCGTCTCTAGTTCAAGGACATTCTCGCCATCCTCGCACAGCGCCAGTGTGGCTCTTCAGCTAGCCGCTTGGTAAGGAAGTCCGCTGGCTGTTGCTGAGTTTTCACGTAGATCGGATCCAGTGTCCCAAGCTTCACCTCCTTCCGCAGCCAATGCCACTTGATCCTCATGTGCTTGTTCAACCCATGAAGAGCTGCATTGCGTACCATGGGAATGGCTACCTTGCTGTCACTGAACAGAGGTGTCGCACAAGTCTGTTCATGGCCGATCTCCTTCAAGAGCCTCCTTAGCCAAATGATTTCTTTTGCCGCATGAAACATCGCCATGTACTCAGATTCCACTGAAGATAGTGCCGTTTCAGACTGCTTCTTGGACCTCCAACTTACAGGCCCACCTCCCACCATGCAGATGTATCCACCAACTGATGATGAATCCTCATGCTCACAAAGCCCACGTGGCATCAGCAAAACAGGAAAGGAACACCTTTCCTTCTCCGAGCTGCTCCCCCTTCTCTTTGAGGACTTCAACACATTTTTGACTCAGTTGAGCAGAGGCTGAATACTGTACTCCCACTGTAGGGTATGACTTGAGGTAGCGCACCACTCTCTCCGCTGCACCACACTGCTCTTCTGTTGGATTTTGCACTACTCGAGCCAGCTGTCCCACAGCAAAGCTGATGTCAGGCCGAGTATGCACAGCAGCGTAGAGTAGGCTCCCGACCATGGATTGGAATTGCCTCTGGTGTTCACTCTCAACTCCTTCTCCTTCAGCTGCTATTATGAGTTTGAACTCGGAAGGCCAAGGTGTGACCACTACTCGTTCTTCCTGTAGGGAGTACTTCTCAGAACCCCCAAGAAAAATCAAGGAATTACTGAAGGAGTTCCAAGACATTCTCCCCGACGACCTCCTGGAGGAGCTACCGACATACCGAACGCAACAACATGAGATCGTGGAGGAACCAGGTTCGAAGCCGACCTTCCGAGAACCATTTCGGCTCAGCCCCACAGAGCTAGCCGACATGAAAAAGCAAATCGAGTATCTCCTCGCCAAAGGACTCATCTGACCATCCACTTCACCATACGGTGCCCTAGTACTCTTCACACCAAAACCGGACAGAAGCCTGCGCATGTGCATCGACTACTAAGCTCTCAACAAGTAGACCATCAAGAATAAGTATCCGATTCCACGAATCGATGATCTGCTCGACCAGCTTCGGGGAGCCACGGAAATTTCAATATTAGATCTGTGGTCCTGGATATTGGCAGATTAGAATGGCGGACGATTCCGTTAGAAATAGACTGCAAATACCACTTCTATATTTGTACTTTTATATCCTAGTTTAGGTTATGAATGTTCTAGTGGGTTGGGGTGAAGAAATGACGAAGTTGTTAGGATTAAGGACGGAGTCTAGGTGAACTTAGGAGCTAGAATTACTCAAAATATAAATCCGAAATTCTGGATAGAAAAGTCGTCTTCACAAGAAACGACGTCGACGGAAAACTAGCCGTTGGAATGTTGCGAAACTTGGATATGTTGTAGCTCTTAATCTTAGCTACCGTTCTCAATTTGAATCACGTTCATTGATGAAGTATTCGCGACGCTATGTCTTTCGACGCACTAGGGGGTAAGCTGTAGGAGGAGAACTTAACTCAATCTCAAAGGTTCAATCAAAGTTCAAGAATCTCACAAGGAATTAGAAGGAGCAAGAGAAAGGTTGGGATAGAAAGAGAGGGATGAGAGGGAAGATCCCAAGAGAGTCCCCAACCAAGGAAACCCCATAAGCACAAAGATTCCCTCCCTATAGGAACCTCAACTTTGACCTTTGTCCCTTCCCAACCAATCCATCCAAGTTGGCCACCCTTGCCAACCTAGCTTGGTTGTTCCCAACCTATTTGCAGCTGTTACAGTAGAGTGACAAGTTTCCCAAACCCCAAAGGTCTCAACTCCATTGTGAGTCACCCCACAACTTCACTTTGTAACCGCCGCAATTGTAACGCAAGCTCAAGAACTTTGAATCTTCATAGCTTTCGCGTTCTTGCTCCAATTGAAGAGATTCTTGTTGCGTCGGAAAGATCTTCTCAAGATCTATCATCACAAATACCTGCTCAAACAAAATAACACATAACACATTCCCAAACTCCAGAACACACACCACACAAATGCTTGCACATTCAAACCACACATGCAAGTTGAAAACATGGGATGGGAGGCAGACAGAATGTGATAGCATATGATGACATCACACAACAATCTCCCCCTCTGGCTGCCAACCATCATCCATCATGCCACATCTCAAGCATGCATACTCAATGCACACTCATCCCAGCAAGCTTCATGCCCTTCCAATGATCCGCCTCCGCCAGACGCTTAGTGAAAATATCTGCTGCCTGCTGATGGGTCTTCACTATCTCCAGCCGCACCTCCTTATCAAGAAGTCTCCTCACCCAGTGCCACTTAGGCCTTATGTGTTTTGTCAGCCCATGCAGACAAGCATTCTTGGCGAGCTTCACAGCGGACTCATTGTCACAAAACACAACTGTCGGCTTCTCCTGACCAACTCCCAACTCCTCCAACAAGCGCCTCAGCCACACCACTTCCTTGGCCCCATGGTGTAAGGCCATGTACTCAGTCTCACATGAGGACAATCCCACCTCATTCTGCTTCTTGCTGCGCCAGCTCACAGCACCACCTCCTAGCAAGCACACATATCCCCCAATGCTGGTGCCATCCGCTTTCACTGAGTTGAAGCTAGCGTCAGTATAGCAACTCAAGAGCATCTCTCCACTCTTCACATCTGCAGCACCTCTCTGCAACCGCTGCCTCACTCCACTGTACTCCAATCCCACTGATGCCGTAGCACTCACATAGCGGACCAACCTCTTGGCCGCTTCCAGCTGCTCATGACTAGGGCGTGAGACCACACTAGCCAACCGTGATGTAGAAAATGCAATGTCAGGCCGTGTATGATTTGCAGCATAATTCAGCGACCCAACCATCGAATGAAACAGCTTCCTGTCACTCTCACCCACTACCTCCTCATCAGCACATGGCTCCACAGTAAACCCTGAAGGTAGTGGTGTTGCTGGCTTTCCCCCATCTTGCAGCCCATACTTCTCAGCCAGCCCCTCACAGTACTTCCTCTGGTGCAACCTCAGCACACCCTTCTCCACATCTCTCTCCACATGCATCCCCAAGTAGTACTTCACCTCACCCATCTTGGAACACTTGAACTGCATCTCTAGCATCTGCTCTGCGCTGTCCAGCAAAGCAGTTGATGCAGAAAAGAGAAGGATATCATCCACGTACACCAAGAGCATGAGGATTTCATCCTTCTCCTGCAGCAGGAACAGGCTGGGGTCACACTCACTCTTCTTGAAACCCCCAGCCAACAGCGCCTCCTCCAACTTGTGATACCATGCACGAGGCGCCTGCTTAAGGCCATAGATGGCCTTCTTCAGCCTGCAGACCCTGCCGCTCCCATCATCCAGCCCCTCTGGCTGCTTCATATACACCTCCTCCAGAATGATCCCATTCAGAAAGGCAGTCACAATGTCCATCTGCCGTATCTTCCATCCCAGGAGTGCAGCTATCGCCAACAGCACCCTCAGTGTTGTTCCTTTCCCCACAGGAGCAAACACCTCATCATAGTCCTTCCCTTTTGTCTGCTGAAACCCCCTTGCCACAAGCCTAGACTTGTAGCGGGTCAGCTCCCCTTCAGGTCCATACTTGTGCCTGTAGATCATCTTGGAAGTGATTGCCTTCTTCCCAGGAGGCAAGTCACACAGGTCCCATGTCTCGTTTTCAATCAGGGACCCGAACTCCTCATCCTCACTCGCCTTCCACTTCTCCCCATTTGGTCCATTCAAGGCCTCCTCTCGAGTCTTGGGCTCAGGGATTGGTGCCCAGTAGCAGTGAGCGATCTCATCTTCCTCAATCTGCTCAACCACACTCCCAGCCTGCACCACATTTGGCTTGCCTCTTCCCCCATAGGTCAGCCTCACAGGAGGGCGCACATCCCTCCTAGGTCGCTCAGGCGGCTGTGGAACTCGAGGTGGAGACTCATGTTGCTGTTGCTGCTCCACTTCAGCTGCTCCCCCTTCTTCAGTCACCCCAGATATCTCCTCCTCAGACACTGCAACCTCCACGTGCCTTGAAGGCTGCTGCAACTCATCTGCCTCCACAATGAGTGGTGTAGATGGAAGCTTCTGTTGCTGCTGCTTCCATTCCTTATAGTACAGGGACTCAAGAAACTTCACATCCCTTGACACTGTCAGCTTCTGGATGGTCAAGTCCCATAGAAGCCATCCCTTGTGATCCTTTGCAATCCCCAAGTGCACACCCCATCTTCCAGAAGCCTCCAACTTCCCTCTTTTCTCCTTAGGCACATGAAACACTACCATGCACCCAAATGCCCTCAGCATATTCACAGCTGGAGCACTCCCATACCACTTGGTATATGGGATCCACTCCTTATCCCCAACTGTAGCCAGCACTCTATTCTTCACAAGGGCGACCTGCCTCAGTGCAGACACCCAAAACGGATCAGGTAGCCCTGCACGCCCAAGGAGAGTGCGTGCCCCCTCCTGCAGGGTCCTGTTGAACCTCTCAGCCACGCCATTCTGCTGCGGATTGTAGGGCACTGTCAGTTGATGCTGGATCCCCTTCCTCTTCAACTCCCCCTCAAAATCAGCTCCAATGAACTCCCCACCATTGTCACTGCGGATCACCTTCACCTTGTGTCCGCATTCCCTCTGAGCTCTAGGCATCCACTCCTTAAGGACAGCCGCTGCCACCTCCCCCTTGCTGTTCAAAGGGTAAACCCACACTGCCCGAGTGTGGTCATCCACAATTGTCAAGAAATAGCGGCTGCCTGAGAGGGAAGGGGCTCTTGTGGGCCCCACCACATCCATGTGCACAAGTGCAAGTGGGGTCTTGGCTGGTCCTGTTGCACTGTTGAAGGGGAACTTGGAGAACTTGGTCTCCAAGCATGTAGGGCAGCTCCCAATCTCCTTCACTTCCCCTTTCACCTCCAAGCCCTTCAGGCTCCCATTCTTCACCAACTTCTGCAGCATAGGGAAGTTCACATGACACAACCTCTCATGCCATGTCTCCCAATCGGCCTCTCCACTCCTTGATGAAGCCTTAGCCCATGCCGCACTCGCATCCACACCAGCAAGCACCTCACCATGTGTCTGCTGCTTCTGCACTTTCTTGACTGCTTCCAGGACCCCATCAGTTGGTGCAGTTGCATCTCCTCCTGCTGTTGCCTTTGCCGCTGCTGCCGTTGCTGCTGTTGGAGTCTTCCCATTCCAAGGGATGATGGGCAGCTGCCACAGGTCCTTGATGCAGCTGGTCTCCTCTTCCAGACTCCACAGCACCTTCTTCCCAAGCTTAGCACGGCAGCTGGTTGGTCCAAAGGTCACTTCGGCCTTGCTCTTCTGCAGTCGCCGCACAGAGAGAAGGTTAGCAGACAAACCTTCAACTAGCAGAACATTCCCAAGCCCCACAAGCTCCCCATTAGCTCCCTTAACCTTGGCATTTCCAACACCAATGACAGGGAGCAAAGCACCTGACGCTGCTGCCACATACTTGATCTTCCCAGGGGGTTTTACCTCATCAAGCAAATCTGCCTGTGGGGTCATGTGACTGGTGCAACCCGAATCAATCACCCAGTGCGTGAGAGGGTGCATCACAACCTTTCCCACAGATCCCACATCACCCTCATGCCCATGCACATCCTCAACCATAACAAACAAACCAGGATAGGCATTACCTTGTGCACCTTCACCTTGTGCACCTGAGCCTTGCACAGCGCCACCTTGTGCGCGTTCACCACTGGGCGGCTTCATGCCTGGAGGTGCCCATCCCTCCAGCCTGCTGAAGCACTTGAACCAAGGATGCCCAACCTTCTTGCAGTACCAGCACGTGCCCTCCATTCTGGTACTCCCCCTGCCACTAGAGCTCCCATGCCCCTCATTATAGTCACCTCGGCCTCTACCTCTGCCAAAGCTCCTCCCACGGCCTCGGCCTTTCCAACCCCCTCTTCCTCTGCCGCGCCCTGCAGCTCCATACCCCTCAGCAGTCTTAGTGGCAGCACCGCCTCCCACATGGCGTCTGCGGAAGTCCTCCTGCAGAATCTGCTGCCTTAGCCACTCAGGTGTCCATTGATCTTGCTGAGAGTTGAGGGTGGGGATGAGGTTATCCCACGAGTTGTCCAACACCGAGATGATCTTGGTGCACTGCTGCAGCTGAGATACACTGCTGCCCGCTGCTGCCATCCTTGCATAGGTGTCCTTGATCTTGTCAAGGACCGGCTTCACATCGTCCCCTGGTCGCATGGAGATGGCAGCAAGTTCCTTCTCGAGCACGATCACCATCAGGAGAGTGTTGGGCTGAATCACATCGCGTAGTAGTTTCCACGCCCTTGGACCCGAATCATCCGCTTCCACAAGATCCTTGATGTGCTCGAACATCTCCTTGTTGACCGATTGAAGGATGAGGTCGAAAAGCACCGTGCTTTTCTCAATCCACCGTTCACGTGCTTCGCCTTCTTCCGGCATCTTCTCTTCCCCAACAGCAATCTTCAGTAGCTTGTAGCGTTTGAAGGCACTTCTCATCCGTCCGCTCCATTCCTCATAGTTGGAGCCATCCAAAGCTTCAACTTTTGATGGCGGCGGCTCACTTGTCTTCTCAGCTACAGCTCCTCTTCCATTAGCATCTCCTCCTCTCTCATTCATCTTCTCCTTGAGAAATGACGAATTTCAGCCCCCCTTTGCTGTCCACACTCAGCTCCCTCGATATTTTCACAAGTGTCGGCGTCCACGAAATTTCGGCAGAGTTTCCCTTAGCGGAAGACACATCCAACCTTTAGAACACCACTTAGGCACACCCACAGGCCATGGTGGGTCTAGAAGGGTCTTCACACTTCTGTAGACTCCTCTCAACGTCCTTAATACAGCTCTGATACCACTTGTTAGGATTAAGGACGGAGTCTAGGTGAACTTAGGAGCTAGAATTACTCAAAATATAAATCCGAAATTCTGGATAGAAAAGTCGTCTTCACAAGAAACGACGTCGACGGAAAACTAGCCGTTGGAATGTTGCGAAACTTGGATATGTTGTAGCTCTTAATCTTAGCTACCGTTCTCAATTTGAATCACGTTCATTGATGAAGTATTCGCGACGCTATTTCTTTCGACGCACTAGGGGGTAAGCTGTAGGAGGAGAACTTAACTCAATCTCAAAGGTTCAATCAAAGTTCAAGAATCTCACAAGGAATTAGAAGGAGCAAGAGAAAGGTTGGGATAGAAAGAGAGGGATGAGAGGGAAGATCCCAAGAGAGTCCCCAACCAAGGAAACCCCATAAGCACAAAGATTCCCTCCCTATAGGAACCTCAACTTTGACCTTTGTCCCTTCCCAACCAATCCATCCAAGTTGGCCACCCTTGCCAACCTAGCTTGGTTGTTCCCAACCTATTTGCAGCTGTTACAGTAGAGTGACAAGTTTCCCAAACCCCAAAGGTCTCAACTCCATTGTGAGTCACCCCACAACTTCACTTTGTAACCGCCGCAATTGTAACGCAAGCTCAAGAACTTTGAATCTTCATAGCTTTCGCGTTCTTGCTCCAATTGAAGAGATTCTTGTTGCGTCGGAAAGATCTTCTCAAGATCTATCATCACAAATACCTGCTCAAACAAAATAACACATAACACATTCCCAAACTCCAGAACACACACCACACAAATGCTTGCACATTCAAACCACACATGCAAGTTGAAAACATGGGATGGGAGGCAGACAGAATGTGATAGCATATGATGACATCACACAACAGAAGTTCGATGTGCTTGGTGCGAGAGTGGAACACAGGATCCTTGGTGAGATGAATGGCACTCTGGTTGTCACACCACAGGGTGGGCGACTGCTGGGGGTAGCCTAACTCAGCGAGGAGAAAGGAGAGCCAGCGCGCCTCTTGAGCAGCCATTGTGCCCGCGTAGAGCTCGGCCTCGCAGGACGACAGGGAGACTGCAGAGGACCGAGTGGAGCGCCAGCTGATGACTCCGCTACCAAGGGTGAAGCAGTACCCTTGGGAGGAGCGTCTGTCAGTCTGGTCATCGGCCCATGAGGAGTCTGTGTATCCCTTGAGTTTGACTGGAGAGGTACCACCAAGAGTGAGGATGTGAGACTTGGTGGCTTGTAGATAGCGGAGGACCCTCTTGGCTGCAGACCAATGCGAGGCAGTGTAGCGTCCGGGGGAGACGTACCGAGAGAGGACACTAACCGGGTAAGCCAAGTCTGGTCGAGTGCACATCATGGCATACATGAGTGAACCGACTAGCTCAGGGTACGGATCCTTGCAGGCGTCAGGAGAAGGAACTGGAGGGGCCGTGAGCTGATGCTGTAGTGGGAGTGGAGTGGAGACAGAGTTGCTGGAGTCCATGTCGAACCGCTTGAGAAGGTTGTCGATGTAGGACTCCTGGGAGAGGGTGATCGTGCAAGCCTGGCGGTCACGAGTGATCTCCATCCCCAGGTAGTTCTTGAGGTCACCAAGATCCTTCATGAGAAGGGCGGAGCTGAGAGCAGACTGGACAGCTGCCATGTCGGCTGGATCTCTGGCGGCTAGAATGAAGTCGTCGACATAGACGAGGATGTAGAAGGGCTCAGAGGAGTGACGAACGAAGAGACTGGAATCTGAGGCAGAGGGATGGAAGTCAAGTGCGAGGAGGACTTCCTTCACCTTGTTGTGCCACTCACGAGGAGCCTGCTTGAGGCCATACACTGGGCGCTTCAGCTTCCACACTGTGTTGACGGGGTAAGTGCCAGGAAACCCTGGTGGGCGTTCCATGTGAACATCCTCCTTGAGCTGGCCTTGGAGAAAGGCGGAGGAGGCGTCCATGGACTTGATCTCGAAGTTGCCGCGAGCGGCTATATCAAGAAGAGCGCGCACAGTCGGGAGCTTGGCCGTGGGCGAGAATGTTTTGAAGAGGTCGAGATACTCCTTCTGGGTGAAACCCTTCGCCACGTATCGTGCCTTGAACAGTGGAGCTTCGCCTGGGAGTTGTTTGACTCGGAAGATCCATTTTCCGCCGACGATGTTGACACCGCAAGGGGGAACAACATCCTCAAAGCTGTTGTTGCGAATGAACGCCTCGTTCTCCACATCCATTGCTGCCTTCCACTCCTTCTTATAAGGCCCCGAGAGAGCTTCCTCTTTTGTGCGAGGAGTCGGAATGGTCGGGTTCTCGGTGAAGTTGAGGGAAGGGCAGTCAGTAATGTCCGGGAAGATGTGAGAGAGAAATTGGCAGACCGCGTGAAGGTCAAACAGCTCCTCATGCCTGTCCTCCAGAAGTGCACGGGGGGGAATACGGATGGAGGGGACATCACCCCCGGCAGGAGGAGGCGGGGTGACCGAACACCGGATGGAGAAGGCGGCTGGTCCCCAGACGAGAGGCGGAGCCGGTCCCTTGGAATGAGTGCGACTAGAGACTGGAGACGAAGGCGGCTGCGGTGGGACCGGAGGGACTAGGCGCCTCCGATAGGAGACTGGTGAGCCGGGCTGATGCGCGGGGAAGGCGGAGCAGGAGGAGGTGCCGCTGCGGAGGATACTGGGGAGGCCGGGTGAGACACGCCGGACGGAGAAGGCCCCGGAGAAGGGGCAGCGGCCGGAGGTGGGGCATCGAAGTCTGCCCTAACAAGCGTCGGGGGAGGTGGAGGAGGCTCGCCCGTGGTCGCAGAGTGGAATGGGCGTGTCTCATCGAAGACGACATCACGGCTGCGAATCAGCTGTCTGGTGATTGGGTTGAGGAATAAGTAGTCTGGGGAGTCGGAGTTGTGCCCCAGGTACATGCAGGTCTGGGTTTTGGGACCAAGCTTGCCACCTTGCTTCCTGCACGTGTGGGGGCTTAGCAACACATACGCGGTACACCCCCAGACGCGTAGAGAGCGGGCGGAAGGCGTGACCCCAAGCCAGAGAGCGGTAGGTGTGGTGTCGGGCCGGTGGGGATGCGGATAAAGATTGTAGAGGAGTGCCGCATGGAAGAGGGCATATCCCCAGAGTGACCGTGGTGCGTTGGCGTGACTGAGGAGGCAGCGAGCGATCTGAACCAAGGTGTGGTTGCGGCTCTCTGCAATGCCATTCTGCTGCGGGCTTTCGGGGAGCGTGAAGGTTTGCCAAATCCCTTGGGCCGCACAGAAGTTATCGAGTTTGCCATTGCGAAATTCTCCCCCGCCATCAGAATGGAGGCACTTCAGAGGAGTGCCGAACGTGACTTGAGCCTGGTGCACCCACGCCATGATGACATCACGTGCCTCCGCCTTGGTATGCAGGAGGTGCACAGAAACATACCGCGAGTGGTCATCGACTAGTGTAAGAAAGTACCGATGACCGCCTCGGGATGCGACTGGAGCTGGGCCCCAGACATCCATGTGCACTAGGTCCAGCGGAGCAGCTGCGACGGATGGGGAGGAAGGGTGCGGCTGCTGCCTGAGCTTGCTCTTGGTGCAATCCAGGCAGGTGGGTGCAGGTGAGTCTGTTGGTGGAGGAAGCGCCGACGGGAGGCCAAGAAGAAGTTTCTTGGAAGCGATGTCGGCAAGTGTACAGAAGTAGGGGTGACCCAAGCGATGGTGGTAGAGGATGGTTGGGTTGGCGAAGCTGTGACACGAACACGGAGTGGTGCTGGCAGCTTGCGCTTGGGAGAGGGCGGCGAGAGGTGCAGGTGAACGCAGCGTGTAGAGCTTGCTGCTGTTGAGTGTGAAGCGTGCTAGGAGCTTGTTGGACTTAGGGTCGAGGAGGTCACAGTGATCTGAGTGTGCTGGGAAGATTGTGGTGACGCCTGCCCGTTGGAGCTCGTGTTGGGCCACGAGATTGTGGCGTAGTGTGGGAACACACATGCCAGTCACACTGCCCGAAGGAAAAGCTGGGCACGGAACTGTGGAGGAGCCCTTGGCGTGTGTTGTGAAACTGGAGTCTGCTCCTAGTAGACGGATTGGTGTCTCGTATGGCTTGAAGGAGTGTTCTTCCTTGAGAACCGTGTGAGTGGCCCCACTGTCGAGGGTGAACTCTATTGTGGCTGAGGTGCTTTGTGAGCCGGGATACTGCGAAATTGTCTCATTAATCATGGCAGTGCCAGGGAACAATATGTGGAGGCGCACATCAGTAAGTGCAGCCACAGCAGCCTGCACGGATTCCTGCGCTTCGACTTGATTGACCTTGCGAGGAGCACAATTGACCATCCAGCTTGGCGGCTTCGAGGCGGTCCCATTGACGGCATACCACTCGTCATCCTTTTTCTTGAAGAAGGAGGCAAGGGCATGGTTGGTGCCGCGACACACCTGGCCGGCACGAGGGCCGCGCTTGATGACATAGGGACACGGGGGGAAGCGGTTGCGCTGGAATGGTGCCGAAGCGGCATAGGCTTGAGGCACGGGAGCGCGGATTGCATTGGCCTTGGCTTGAGCGCTGTTGTCCTTTTCGGCAGAAAGGAGCGCGGATGAGACCTTGGCAAATGTGAGGTCTGCAGGAGCAAGGCCCAAGAGCATCTTGCGTATGACTTCGTATGCCGGAATGAGGCTGACTAGGAGAGCGGCTGCAGGGGCTTGCTCGGGGAAGACTATCCCCAACTGTTTGAGTTCACCATGAATGGACTGCACCTTGGTGACATAGTCCGCCATGCCTGGCGAGTCCTCGAGCCGCACTTGGAACATGCTGGGGATGAGTATAGCAACTCCCACTGCAGTCTTGTTCAGGAAGCGATTCTCGAGGTAGAGCCAAATGGTGTTGGCAGACGGGTAGTTGTGGTAGGTTTCGACGAGTTCGGGAGGAGTGGTGCCCATGAAGACACTAATGACCGCACCATCGGCCTTCTCCCAATTCTTGTACTTGAGCAGTGCAGCAGCATAAACTGCTTCGGCGGCGGCATTAGCTGGATCGGCGGACCTCTCGGGTTTAGGAGGCTCTTTGCCGTCACCGATGTTGAGAAGGACGTCGGTGAGCTCGAGCCCCTTCACCTCGCGACTGAGGAGGTGCTTGTCGACACCATAGCGCCAAGCCTTGTAGTTGGAGCATGTGCCGTCCGGCTCGAGACGAAGGAGCGGGATCGGGTTGGCGAGTGAAGTGGTTGAGTAAGCCATTGTCGGTGTGCAGCGCGGCACTTTTGGAAATTGGTCGACGAGAATTGCTGAAAATCACTCTGACGGGTTTATGAAAATGCCGCTAAGTAGGAAATGGCGTCGGCGAAAATTTGTTAAAACGCCGACTTGAAACTGAATCTGAGCCTATGTCTAACCCCGGACCCACACACCCCCCCACACACCCCTGGGCCCTGTCCCGCAGCTACACAGCTCCGCAACCAGCTCCGCAACCAGCTCCGCAACCAGCTCCGCAACCAGCTCCGCTCCGCTTCAACCTGTGTACCTGCTCTTGCTTGACACGAGACGTTCGTGGAGGCGATTTCGCGAGGGGAGTTCGCCTATTCTGGCGGGGTCTAAGGGGAAACTCGAGAACGAGTTTTAAGAGATGATCGAAATTGAGATTCGACCAAGGAGAATCGAGGAGGAGTTCGACGACAAGAAGCGTGAACGCTTCAGAGATGAGAAATTCAACGAGGTCGAACGCGAAGGCGGTCGACGATGAGAGGCGCGACTGCAGAGTGGAGCACGCCGAAATTCCGACGACTCGAAACGAATGTCGCGACGATGGAGTGCGCGTACGCGGGCACGTTCAGATTAGGACCTTGATCCGCGTGTGCGGATAGGTCGCTCTAATACCATGACAGCATGCACCGAGGAGATGGCACAACTCTTTGTTCGCTACATCATCTCACAACATGGCATTCCGACCACACCCATCTCCGACCGAGACCCTAAATTCACCAGTAAATTATGGAAAGAACTGATGTCTCTGCTCGGGACCAAACTCGCCATGTCATCCGCTTACCATCCGCAGACAGACGGACAGACCGAGCGCCTCAACCAGATTGTCGAGCACCTCCTCCGAGCAGCCTGCAAGGACGAGATCTCCAAATGGGACCTGCACCTGCCCGTTCTAGAGCTTGCTTACAACAATGCTACACATGCCGCTACTGGACAGACGCCGTTCTTCCTCTGCTATGGACGCCGCCCACTCACACCACAGAAACTGAGAACATCCGCTACAGTTCAACCTGCACATTATTTCATCACAACTATACATCAGCTTTGGGATCAGACTCACAAGTGCCTCATCTACATTCAACAGCAACAGAAGCGCCTGGCCGATCGCCATCGCAACAACCACACCATTACCGTGGGAGACCAGGTGCTCCTTGACACCCGCAACCTTGACATCAGCCATCTCCCATCTAAACTGCGACCTCGCTTCTGCGGGCCTTTCCTCCTTGAAGCACAGGTCACTCCTGTTACCTTCCGCTTACGCCTGCCAGCTACCTGGAAGATTCACAACGCCTTCCATGACCAACTTCTGAAGCCCTATCGGGATCCGAACACGATCTTCGTCAGACGCCAACCGCCGCCGCCACCGCCCGTCCTCGTCCAGAATGAACCCGAGTACGAGGTTGAGTCCGTGCTTGCACACTGCCATCGTTGGAATGGCACCGTGGAGCTTCTCATTCGTTGGAAGGGTTATGATCCTTCTGAGGACAGCTGGGTACCTGAGTCCGACATGGGTAACGCCCATCGTCCTTTGCATGACTACCTTGTCAAGCAGGGTGTTACTTCTACCACCCAGCTTTGAGGGGGGGAAGTGTGAGAGTACGACCCCATTACACCACTTGTTCCTTTCCCTATTTCCTTTCTATTTCATTTCTCTTTTTATCTCATCTCATTTGGTTTCCTATTCTCCATTTTCCATTATCCTTTGGCTTATCTTGCTATTATAATTATATCACCGACCAGGCTTGGGATGCACTGGCGCGCTATATCTAGCGTAATCCTACCGTAATCCCTTAAAGCCAATAGCCTCGCGTGGCTATACGCAGGGTGATTCTATTTTCTAGAAGGGTCTATTCCCTTGGGATAAGATAAACCTGGTTACCTGATGTACTTTGGAAGTATAAAAGCGCCTTGTACTGATCGATAGTGCAACCTTTCCTCGACGCCTTCGATCCTGTAACAATATGCGATGGACCACGCCGTGCTGTTACACAACATGCTGTCTTCCACGTCACTGCCCGAATTTTCGTCCCCGCACCTGCAGTGGACAAGAACAGTGGGAAGTGCCAAACTTTTATGAGTGTTTGGGTGTGTCGTGCAGTTTCGTCTTCCAACTGCAGCACTCGGGAAATTTTCGGAACGAGCAAAATGGGGGGTACACCTCGGCATCGAAAAACAGTATCACGCATGGAAGATTTTGGGTCTTCGCTCCAACCAAATCGTCCCATCACGTGATTGTCTCTCCTATGAAAGACTCACCTTGCCCGTTTTTTTTGCCCACTAGGCAGCAGCTGCCAACCCCGCCCGGCTGTTCGAAGGCTCGCGTGCCTTTGCAACTGACAAAGCCGAAGCTGATGTACAGGACGAGGACGTTTCTGAAGCTCGAAGCTGCCGCAACAGACATTCCCGAACCTGTCACCTCGACCGGCATACCAGAATTTATTCCTCTTGCAGATGCTGACCAGGATGCTGTTCGCAAAGTCCACCTCAGTTACGAACGCGATCGCCAACAGCAGCCGATGCCCGCCGTCTCCGACGAAGCAGTCCGTGTTACACCTGACGAAATTGGAGGGGAAGAAGGACCAGAAGAAAATTTCGCAGGTGCAAACGAAGAACGTCCGCGATTTACAGAAACCGACTTACAGATACTTGGATTTGCAGTAGCAGTACAGTACAACGACAGTAAGATACCTGAACCGAAACCCGTTCGACAAGCTCTTACGAGTACTCACCGATAAAAATGGCACGAAGCCATGGACAAGGAGCTACCAGCTCTCAATCGTGGCACATGGGATTTAATACCAACTTCAGAAGTAAAAGGGAAGAAGGTACTTACCGGAAAATGGGTCTTCCGCGTCAAGACTAATGCAGATGGGTCGTTTGAGAAATTCAAGGCATGATGGGTCGTCCGCGGGTTCGAGCAGACTTACGGCATCGACTACGAACTAACTTTTGCTCCTATCGGTCGACATACAAGCGTTCGGATTTTACTCTATGTTGCCGCCTGCCGTAATCTACGACTTCGACAAATCGACGTGTCAAATGCGTTTCTCTACGCGCCCGTCGACGCACTCATCCTGGTAGAGTACCCGCATTCCTATGCTACTAACCCACCAAGCGTATGCCATCTTCGAAAATCACTATACGGCATTAAACAGGCACCACGGCTCTGGCAGCAGTACCTCCACTCACAGCTGATCATTGCCGGATTTTGTCAGCTACCGCATGACCAGGGAATGTATCTTCTGACTGACGGCAGCAACTATATTTTACTCGTCGCCTACGTCGACGATATCCTCTACGTCAGTACTTCTCTTGCCGATATCTTCATACTGAAACTACAGAAAACTCTACAGCTTACCGACTCTGAACACTACCTGTTCACCAACAACGATTCACCTCACTGCTTCGAAGTACGCAGCGACGCTCGCTGACCGCTTCAACCTCACTCCTAATGCAGTCTCTACACCGTACCGCTCACTATCGACTGACCACAAACCGAACACTGCACCATTAAATTCAACCGGTTTACAAATCTATCAACAGCAGTTAAGCTGTCTACTCTTCGCCGCTGTCACTTGTCGTCCCGATCTAGCTTACGCGGCCAGTCACCTTGCTCAGTTCCTATGCCGACCTGAAGAAGAACATCAACTCGATCTTCTTCGTGCGCTTCAGTATTTCATCTCGACACCTGATGTCGGTTTAGTCTACAACGTCATCAGTTGTAAAACACTATACCTACACGGTTTCGTCGACGCCGATCACGCTGCTGACTCCACTAATCGACAGTCACGCACTGGATTCGTCTACCGGCTTGAACCTATCGGACCTATTGCTTGGAATTCAACGATGCAGGAGTTGATTGCTCTCTCCTCTGCTGAAGCTGAGTTCATCAATGTCTGCACAGCAACACGCAAAGGACTTTACCTACAGGAACTATTGGAAGAAGCGAAGTTGACGACGACTACCCAGTTTACCCTGCAGTGCGACAACCAAAGTGCAATTCGTATCGCGCACCAGCCTGGCTTCGCCAACAGGACGAAACATATTTCTCTGCGTTATTTTTTCGTCAAGGATGAAGTCGAGAAGGGGAGAATGCGATTGGTCTACTATTCGACCAATGAAATGGCTGCCGATTTCCTCACGAAGAAGCTGACGCGACAGAAGTTTCTATACTGTAGCAAGCTTTGCGGGATCTTCAAGTAGTGACACTATCGAATTTCCAGAAATGAAGGGGAGTGTTGTGGTATAATTCATACTTAGCATTTCTGTAAGTCGTTTATCGATAGACGGGAAAATCAACTTCGACAAAGCTGATTCGACGCGAGAAGGAGGAAATGATGGGGGAAAATCTCCACCCCACGACCAGTCTTCGCCAGGGAAAATCGCCGAGGAAAAATACGACTCCGCAAAAAAAGACTCTGCCGAGACGGGGAAACTCCTTGAAGACCCAAGAAATTATAAGGCTTCGTTAAAGCTATCCTATAAAGATGCTTTAATGAAAACCTGTAATTCTCGAGGGGCTAGAGCCTTGGAGAAATTTCGGGAGGGACTCCAAAAGAAGCAGACAGCTATGGAGATTATACCGGTACCGGACAACTTGGGGAAAAAATTAAGGAGTGTGGAAAGAAGCCGACCTTTCCACGGAGTCAACGTCCTCTCCCGACACCAGCCCACAACGACTACCCGTTCCCCAGGGAAGACATCGGTGGAGCTGAAGCAGCTCAAGAGGAAGCTGGGGGTCTACAAGAAGCTACACAAACCCCGAACTCCTCCTCTGGATGCATCCAATTCTTTGGCATCAGTGACGCGCACAGTCGTCAAGGAAACTCCGGGCCCTGGAGAAGTGTCGTTCTCCAAGCAGCCTCGGCCAGCTGCCAGCTCAGGAGTAGATAGCAACACAAAGGTGTGTACGGAATATTGGGATGTACTCTATGACCAAATCAATGAAACTATCTTTGGGTACTCCGAGCAACGCCTGCCCCTCGTGCTTGAGGTCATCTGCAAAGGACGACGCTTCCAAGCACTCTTGGACAGTGGAGCATCACACACCGTCTGCGACAAGGCAGTAATCGACCGACTTCGGGAAGAGTACAAGCCTTCAGGATTCTCTGCAACAATGGTGGACGGAAGCAAGTTACCAGTACACAGCGAAGCAGTGCTACACCTAGAAATCGGACCACTGCGCTGGAGACCTGCACTCCCCATCACCAACATCAAAGGGCTTGACTTGACCTTCGGGCGAGACTTCCTAAAAAGATTCAACCCCGAGATCAACAGGGTGAACCGCACCGCAAGCATCTACAACAATGGACGGAGAGTACAGCTACCCAACTGGGACGATACAGGAGATATCCCAGTGGAGACTCGCACGATTCGAGAAGGACGTAAAGCGAACCGACACCGGGTTCCTGGCGATAGCAACAGAGGCGAAGAACGACAGGGAGAAGACCTCGGAACCACCAGGAAAGATCAAGGAATTATTGAAGGAGTTTTAAGACATTCTTCCAGACGATCTTCCGAACGAGCTACCGCCATACCGAACGCATCAACACGAGATCGTGGAGGAACCGGGTTCGAAGCAGACCTTCCAAGCACCATATCGGCTCAGCCCTACGGAGCTGACCGACATGAAAAAACAGATCGAGTATCTCCTAGCCAAAGGACTCATCCGACCATCCACTTCGCCGTACGGTGCCCCACTACTCTTCACACCGAAACCGGACGGAAGCCTGCGCATGTGCATCGACTACCGAGCCCTTAACAAGCAGACCATCAAGAATAAATATCTGATACCACGAATTGATCACCTGCTTGACCAGCTTCGGGGAGCTACGGTATTTTCAAAATTGGATCTGGGGTCCGGATACTGGCAGATACGGATGGCGGACAACTCTATCCACAAAACTGCTTTCCGAACTCGGTATGGATCGTACGAGTATATGTTAATGCCGTTCAGACTCACCAACGCACCGGCAACGTTCCAAGCCGAAATGAACCACATTCTACGACCACTTTTGGAGGAGTGCGTGGTGGTATACCTAGACGACATACTTATCTATTCGCGTGACATGAAGCAGCACGTCGAACACCTGCGACGCGTCTTCGAAATTCTTCGACGAGAACGCTTCCACGTCAAAGTGTCCAAGAGCGAATTCGCCCTTGAGAAGGTCCAGTTCCTAGGTAACATGGTGAGCGCTCAAGGAGTTCACGTCGACCCCAAGAAAATCGAGGCCGTACGTACGTGGAAGACACCCGAGAACGTGAAGGAGTTGCAGCAGTTCCTAGGCTTCGCTAATTACTACAACAGGTTCGTGCCACAGTACGCGAAACTCATAGCACCACTCACGAATCTGCTGAAGAAGAACACGCCCTACAAATGGGAGTCGAAGGACCAGGAAGCCGTGGAGCAGCTCAAGCAAGCACTTACGTCCGCACCCGTACTCATTTTGCCAGACCCCGAACGCGACTACATCATCGAAGCTGACGCCAGTGACCAAGCAGTGGGAGCAGTCTTAATGCAAGATCAAGGGAATGGACTGCAACCAATCGCTTACCTAAGTAAGAAACTACACGGGCAGAACTCAACTACCCGATACACGACAAGGAGGCCCTGGCTATCATCATCGCCTTCAAAGCGTGGAGATGTTATCTCGAAGGACGAAGAACAACCGTCTACACCGACCACTGCAGCCTGAAATACTTGAAGACACAACCCAACCTTTCCAGGCGGCAGGTCCGATGGATCGACTTCCTCGAGACACACTTCCACTACGACACCGTGTACAAGCCCGGTCACAAAAACAAAGCAGACGCTCTCAACCGGCCTGCACACGTTGCCGCTATTCAGGTCGAAGGGATGAATCCACTACTCAAGGGACTCTTCACACACGGGTACGCCACCGACCCCGAAATTCCCTTGGCAGAAAAGTGACATCAGCTACAGTGGGATAGTGACATCGCGTACCGGAAAGGATCAACGAAAATTTGGGTACCCAATTACCCTCCTTTGCGCCAGTTACTACTCGAAGAATACCACGACGTCCTCTATGCCAGACACTTCGGTAGCAACAAGACGCTGACCGGTATTGCAAAACACTACTACTGGCCCCACATAGCAGAAGATGTTCAGAAATTTGTCACCTCGTGTGCTACATGTCAGCGGATCAAGAGCAGCAAGCAGAAAGACGCAGGACTACTACAGCCTCTTCCTCTCCCAGAACAGCCATGGCAAGTGGTTAGCCTGGACTTCATCACCGGGTTACCACCTACCACCATCGGTCATGACGCAATCCTTGTCGTCATCGACAAGTTCTCCAAAATGGGACACTTCATTCCGACACAAACGACAGCACGCACCGAGGAGACAGCGCAACTATTCGTTCGTTACATTATCTCACAGCATGGCATCCCAACCACACTTATCTCTGACCGAGACCCCAAGTTCACCAGCAAGTTCTAGAAACTCATGTCTCTACTCGGGACCAAACTCGCCATGTCATCCGCTTACCATCTGCAGACAGACGGAGAGACCAAGCGCCTCAACCAGATTGTCGAGCACCTCCTCTGAGCAGCCTGCAAGGACGAGATTTCCAAATGGGACTTGCACCTGCCCGTTCTAGAGTTTGCTTACAACAACGCTACACATGCCGCTACTGGACAGACGCCGTTCTTCCTCTGCTACGGACGCCACCCACTCACACCGCAGAAACCGACAACATCCGCTACAGTCCAACCTGCACAAGATTTCATCACAACCATGCATCAGCTTTGGGATCGGACCCACAAGCGCCTCCTCGACATTCAGCAGCAACAGAAGCGCCAGGCCGATCGCCATCGCAATGACCACACCATCACGGTGGGAGACCAGGTGCTTCTTGACACCCGCAACCTGGACATCAGCCACCTCCCATCTAAACTTCGACCTCGCTTCTGCGGGCCTTTTCTTGTTGAAGCACAGGTCACTCCTGTTACCTTCCGCTTACGCCTGCCAGCTACCTGGAAGATTCACAACGCCTTCCATGTCCAACTTCTGAAGCCCTATCGGGATCCAAACGAGATCTTCGTCGGACGCCAACCACCACCGCCGCCGCCCGTCCTCGTCCATGATGAACCCGAGTACGAGGTCGAGTCCGTGCTTGCTCACCGCCGTCGACGGAATGGCACCGTGGAGCTTCTCATCCGTTGGAAGGGTTATGATCCTTGTGAGGACAGCTGGGTACCTGAGTCCGACATGGGTAACGCCCGTCGTCCTCTGCATGACTACCTTGTCAAGCAGGGTGTTACTTCTACCACCCAGCTTTGAGGGGGGGACGTGTGAGAGTACGACCCCATTACACCACTTGGCCTTTCCTTATTTCCTTCCTATTTCATTTCTCTTTTTATCTCATCTCATTTGGTTTCCTATTCTCCATTTTCCATTATCCTTTGGTTTATCCTGCTATTATAATTATATCACCGACCAGGCTTGGGATGTACTGGTGCGCTCTATCTAGCGTAATCCTGGCGTAATCCCTTAAAGCCAATAGCCTCGCGTGGCTATATGCAGGGTGATTCTATTTTCTAGAAGGGTCTATTCCCTTAGGATAAGATAAACCTGGTTACCTGATGTACTTTGGAAGTATAAAAGCGCCTTGTACTGATCGATAGTGCAATCTTTCCTCGAGTCATTCGATCCTGTGACATATAGAGCCTTGGGCTCCTTACCTTGTCAATCATTTTAGCTCAATTCCTTACACCCGCCCCCTAGCGCTTCCGCCCTAGGTCCTAGCCGCCTCGTCGCCCCGCGGCCCCGTCCCCTAGCAGCCTCGCGGCCCCATCACCTGGCGGCCCCGCGGCCCCGTCACCTAGCGGCCCCGCGGCCCTGTCACCTAGCGGCCTCGCGGCCCCGTCTTGCGGCCCCGTCGCCTCGTGGCCCTGCGGCCTCGTCGCCTAGGAGCCGTGCGGCCCCGTCGCTTAGCGGCCCCACGGCCCCATCCCCAAACAGCCCCGCGGCTCTGTCCCCTAACAGCCCTGCGACCCCGTTGCCTAACGGCCCCGCGGCCCCGTCCCTATCGGCCCTGCGCCCCCGTCGCCTAGCGGCCCCACGGCCCCATCGCCTAGCGGCCCTAGGACCCGTCCCCTAGCGGCCCCGCGGCCCCGTTCCCTATCCGCCCCGGAGCCCCGTCCCCTAACGGCCCCGCGGCCCCGTCCCCTAGAGGCCTTGCGGCCCCGTCACCTTGCGGCCCCGCGGCCCCGTCCCGCGGCCTCGTCCCCTCGCGGCCCCGTGGCCCCGTCGCCTCGGAGCCCCGCGGCCCGTCGTCTAGTGGCCTCGCGACCCCGTCGCCTCGCGGCCCCGCGACCCCGTCGCCTCGTGGCCCTGCGGCCCCATCCCTATCGGCCCTGCGGCCCCGTTGCCTAGCGGCCCCGAGGACCCATCCCCTAGCGGCCCCGCGGCCCCGTTCCCTATCTGCCCCGGGGCCCCGTCCCCTAGCGGCCCCGCGGCCCCGTCCCCTATCGGCCCCACGGCCCCGTCCCTTAGAGGCCCCGCGGCCCCGTCACCTTGCGGCCCCGCGGCCCCGTCACCTTGCGGCCCCGCGGCCCCGTCGCCTCGGAGCCCCGCGGCCCCGTCGCCTAGTGGCCCCGCGACCCCGTCGCCTCGCGGTCCCGCGACCCCGTCGCCTCGTGGCCCCGCGGCCATTTCCCCTCGTGGCCCCGCGGCCCCGTCCCCTAGCGGCCCCGCGGCTCCGTCCCGTAACGGCTCCGCGGCCCCGTCGCCTCGTGGCCCCACGGCCCCGTCGCCTAGCGGCCTCGTAGCCCCGTCCCTAGCGGCCCTGCGGCCCCATCGCCTAGTGGCCCTGAGACCCCGTCGCCTAGCGGCCCCGAGGCCCCGTCCCCTAGCGGCCCCGCGGCCCCGTCCCCTAGCTGCCCCTGGCCCCGTCCCCTAGCGGCCCCGCGGTCCTGTCCCCTAGCGGCCCCGCGGCCCCGTCCCCTAGCGGCCCCGCGGCCCCGTCACCTTGCGGCCCCGCGGCCCCGTCACCTTGCGGCCCCGGCGGCCCTGTCCCCTAGCGGCCCCGCGGCCCCGTCCCCTAGCGGCCCCGCGGCCCCGTTACCTTGCTGCCCGCGGCCCCGTCCCCTAGCGGCCCCGCGGCCTCGTCCCCTAGCTGCCCTGCGGCCCCGCCACCTCGCGGCCTCGCCCCCCCTCCCCTAGCTGCCCCCCCCCCCCCCCCCCCAGCCGGCCCCGCCTCCTAACCGGCCTCGTCTCCCTGCCGGCTCTGCCTTTTTGCCAGCCCCGTCGTCTTGCCGCCTGCGGCCTCGTCTTCTAGACG
Organism: Closterium sp. NIES-67; assembly: GCA_027943415.1. Lineage (NCBI taxonomy): Eukaryota > Viridiplantae > Streptophyta > Zygnematophyceae > Desmidiales > Closteriaceae > Closterium > Closterium sp. NIES-67. The sequence goes on along the minus strand of BQMB01001600.1, from coordinate 123,865 downwards.
CCTCGCCGCCGTCCTCGTCCCCTCTGCACCGCGCTGCACCATCCAGCACCGCTCTACACCGCATTGCACCGCACGGCAACGCACTGCATCACACTGCACCGCCTTGCACCGCACTACAAAGCACCCTATCATACTGCACCTCCCTTCACCGCACAGTACAGCACTGCACCGCACATCACCGCTTTCCACCGCGCTCTCCTACCCAGTACTATCTTTCTCTTGCTGCTGCAACCATGATGGCGAGCTCGGTCCTGCGTTTTGATGCTGAGGGGCAGCCGATTGAGTTCGACTCGTGGCTTGTCAACCTCCAGTGACACGTGACTGGCCAGCGGCAGGACAGCCACTCCCTGGCCGTCCACATCGACGGTACGCTCCCCTGTCCGGACCCCCCTGCTGCCCTCCCCTCTGACCCCACCTCTGCTGACCATGAGTCTGCTTCAGCTGCTGCCCTTGCTCGTGCTGTCTGGTTGCCACGTGACGCTGTCGTACAGCTTGTGATTAGTCATGCCCTTCCCCTGTCCGAGCGCCCCCGCTTTAGGTCTGTCAGGACTGCGCAGGAGTTCCTAGAGACTGTTGTTGCGCATTATTCCACCCCGCCCTCTACCTATGTAGGTCGCCTGATCCTACCCATGCTCTTTCCTGACCTTACGTCTTTCCTTACTGTCGCTAACCTAGCCGCCCACCTGCGCACGCTAGGCACGACCTGGCGCACTGCTTGCACTGAGGCTCAGCTTCATGCGTTTCAGCACCCCATCTGCTCTACCCTCTACCTGCTTGCCACCCGCCTCCCTGACCGCCAAGCCCCCGCCCGCGATCACTTGCTTAGTCTCCACCCCGCTGACCTCACCCTTACTGACTTTGTCGACACCCTGTCTGCCATAGAGACCCGTCAGCGCTCTATCGCCCAGTCTAGAGGTACCATGCCAGTCTCTATATTTCAGGGCTGTGCCCCTACTCAGTAAACTTACTCCGATGGTTCTACTGCGGTTGCTGAGACAGCTCCTGCTGTGGAGACAGCCGACGCAATGCAGTTTCGTCCGGGTAAGGGTCGCCGCCCCAAGGCTGGGTGTGGCGAAGGTAGCGGAGGAGGGGGTGGTGCCGGTGGTGGAGGTGGCTTGCCCACTGGTAGTACTGGCGAGGGGGCAGGGGCTGGTGCCCCGAAGAAGCAGCCCCAGCAGCAGGCTCCGCCGCTGGAGGTGATGGTGGTCGCAGCAGCAGTCTGCTGACTGGCATAGTCTGCTCTGTCGTCGTGTTCAGGCATTTGATATGGACATGGATGGGATTAGCTCTGCTTTATATGTGCTGTATGTTGATGACTCTAGTATGATTGGTTCCTATAACCCTGTGTTGCCTAGCGTAGTTGTGCCCAGTGTGCCTAGTTCAGGCTCCCCTGCTACGTCAGGCGTAGGATCCCCTGCCTTGTTTAGCCTAGGGTCCTCCCTCGCTCCTCTGACCTCTGTCGCCGCTGCCGCGCTCTCCTTCACCCTGGACTCCGGCGCTTCCCAGTGTTTCTTTCGGGACTCCACGACGCTTACGCCGCTTGCCGCTCCCGCTGCAGTTGCTCTTGCAGACCCTTCCTCCGATCCTGTAGTTGCCCGTAGCTCCACTACTCTCCCCTGTCCGGCGGTTCCCTCAGGCTCCCTTACAGGCCTGCACATCCCCTCATTCTCTACGAACCTAGTTAGTGCCGGCTGCCTCCAGGACCTTGGTGTGAGAGTACAACCCCGTTCCATTCCTTTCTCCTTTCGATCTTCCCTTTCCATTTCATTCCTCTTCATATCCTGATTCATCTATCTCATTCCATTTGGATTCCTATTCCTCCTTTTCCATAACTCTTTGGTTTATCCTGTTATTATCATTATATTACCGACTAGGCTCGGAGTGTACAGACGCGCTATATCTAGCGTAATCCTGCCGTAATCCCTTAAAGCCAATAGCCTCGCGTGGCAATTCGCAAGATGATTCTATATTTTAGAATGGTCTATTCCCTTGGGATAGGATAGACCTGGTTACCTGATGTACTTTGGAAGTATAAAAGCGCCTTGTACTGATCTATAGTAAAAACGTTTCCTCGACACATTGGATCTTGTAACACTTGGTAATCAGAGCTTTTCTCACTCGGCCGCTCTCAGCTAAGCAGTAGCAGCGGGACTCCTGTCTCGAAAAACTGCCGGGGGCGACCAATTCGACGCCGATCCTGGTAAGCACCAGCTCCTTGTTTTTTCGAATTACCCCCTCCGCGCGTGTTTTGAACAGGATAGCAACCTTCGACAACGCCGAGGTTACCCAGCAGCTCTTCGCAAGGATCGCCGCCCTACAAGAGGAGATGCGAGCTGACCGCGAAGCTTGGCGACAAGAGTTCGAGCGAGTAACTCGACTCGCCGGCACGCAACACGAAACGACAACGGGGACGACGCAGCAGTCGCAGCAGTTTCTCGAGGCTCCGAAGCCGCGCCCACCTGAGCCGTTCGATCCGAGCGATCGAAACTCCGACGTCCGGAGATGGATCGCTGGCATGGAGATCTACTTCGCAGCCGTCGGATGGAGCTTGCCAGTCTAGGACGGTCCACTCGTACGGCTCGCGGCGACACTGATGCGAGGACCAGCACTCGAGTGGATCGGCGGTAACAGCACCTTCATCAACGGCGAAGCCACGTGGCAGCAGTTCTGCACCGACCTGCTGAAACGTTTTGAGCCGATAAATCTGGGTTTCCTTGCCCGGGAAAAAAATAATTGCCATCGACAGTTTGGGAGTGTAGCGCAGTACACGCAACAGATGGAGGAATTTTCTAACCGCATTCCTAATCTGACCGAAGGGGAAAAAGTACAGTTGTATCTCGCAAGGCTGAAGACCAATGTCAAACGACAAGTAGCAGTGACAAACTACGCGAGCTACAGTGACGTCGTTTCGGCAGCGAAACGCTTCGACATGGTCAACGCCTAGACACGATGGGCGCACGTCTGCAGTACGCGACAGGGCGACAGCTCGGCTCACCCCACGTTTATCAACCCGATGGAACTCGCTAGGTTCGAACGGCGGCCACGTCCGAAAAACACCAACTTCACGTGTGATTTTGCGGGGTGCCGGGTCATCGAATCTTCGACTGCAATAAAATGAAAGCCACACGCACTGAGTATCGAGCACGCAACAGTGGCGGAAATCCTTCGGCCAATCAGAAGACAAAAAACAGGACTCGCTAGTGATTGCGGATCTAGCTGGTGAAAAGAAAAGATCCAAAAGCGGTCGTGGACTTCCGAAAAAAACAACTTCGACGCAGCCGATTAGACGCGAACAGGAGAAACTGATGGGGAAAAATCCCCACCCCACGACCAGTCTTCGCCAGAGAAAATCGCCGAGAAAAAAAATTAACTCCGCGAAAAAGGACTCTGCCAAGACGAGGAAACTCTTTGAAGACCCAAGAAAGTATAAGGATTCATTAAAGTTATCTTATAAAGATGCCTTAATGAAAAATTGTAATTCTCGAGGGGCTAGAGCCTTGGAGAAAATATGGGAGGGACTCCAGAAGAAGCAGAAAATTGTGGAGATCATACCGGTACCGGAGAACCTGGGGACCAAATAAAGGAGTGTGGAAAGAAGCCGACCTTTCCACAGAGTCAACATCCTCTCCCGACACCAGCCCACAGCGACTACCCGTACCCCAGGGAAGGCGTCGATAGAGCTGAAGCTGCTTAGGAAGCTGGGGGTCGACAAGAAACTGCGAAAACCCCGAACTCCTCCTTCGGATGCATCCAACCTGGCAACTTCGTCAACGACACGAACAGTCGTCCCGGAAACTCCGGGCCCTAGAGATAGCCTTTCTCCAAGCAGCCTCGGCCAACTGCCAGCTCAGGAGTAGGAAGCTACGAATACTGGGATATACCCTATGACACAATCAATGAAACTATCTTTGGGTACTCCGAGCAACACCTGCCCCTCGTGCTCGAGGTCATCTGCAAAGGACGACTCCTCCAAGCACTGGTGGACAGCGGAGCATCACACACCATATGCGACAAGGCAACCATCGACCGACTTCGAGAAGAGTGCAAGCCATCGGCGTTTTCTGCAACGATGGTGGACGGCAGCAAGTTACCAGTGTACGGCAAAGCAGTGCTACACCTACAAATCCGGCCACTGCTCTGGACACCTGCTCTCCCCATCACCTACATAAAAGGGCTTGACCTAATCTTCGGGCGAGACTTCCTCAAGAAATTCAACCCCGAAATCAACGGGGTAAACCGTACCGCAAGCATCTACAACAAAGGAAGGAGAGTCCAGCTACCCAACTGGGACGATACAGGAGATATCCCAGTGGAGACACTCGCCAGGTTCGAGAAGGACGTGAAACGAACCAACACCAGGTTCCTGGCATTAGCAACAGACGTGGAACGGACGAGGAGAAGACCTCGGAACCTCCAAGAGAAATCAAGGAAATACTGAGGGAGTTCCAAGACATTCTTCCTGACGACCTCACGGACGAGCTACCGCTATACCGAACGCACCACTACGAGATCGTGGAGGACCCAGGCTCAAAACCGACCTTCTGAGCAGCATATTGGCTAAGCCCCACAGAACTAGCCGACGTGGAGTATCTCCTCACCAAAGGACTCATCCGACCATCCACTTCACCATACGGTGCCCCGGTACTCTTCACACCAAAACCGGACGAAAGCCTGCGCATGTGCATCGACTACTGAGCTCTCAACAAGCAGACCATCAAGAACAAGTACCCGATTCCATGAATCGATAATCTACTTGACCAGCTTCGGGGAGCCACGGTATTTTCAAAACTAGATCTGCAGTCTGGATACTGGCAGATACGAATGGCGGACGATTCTATTTACAAAACTGCCTCCCGAACTCGGTACGGATCGTACGAGTATCTGGTAATGTCGTTCGGACTCACCAACGCACCTGCAATGTTCCAATCAGAGATGAATCACATCCTATGCCCACTCTTGGACGAGTGCGTGCTGGTGTACTTGGACGACATCCTCGTCTACTCGCGCGACATGCAACAACACGTTGAACACCTACGACGCGTCTTCGAGATTCTTCGACGAGAACGCTTCTACGTCAAACTATCCAAGAGCGACTTCGCCCTCGAGAAAGTCCAATTCCTTGGACATATCGTAAGCACTCAAGGAGTTCACGTCGACCCCTAGAAAATCGAAGCCGTGCGTACGTGGAAAACACCTGAGAACGTGAAGGAGTTACAGCAGTTCCTTGGCTTCGCTAACTACTACAACAGGTTCGTGCCGCAATACGCAAAAATCACCGCGCCACTCACGAATCTCCTGAAGAAGAACTTGCCCTATAAATGGGAGCCACAACACAAGGAAGTTGTGGAGCAGCTGAAACAAGCACTCACGTCCGCACCCGTACTCATCTTGCCAGACCCTGAACGCGACTACGTCTTCGAAGCTGACGCTAGCGACCAGACAATGGGAGCAGTCTTGATGCAAGACTAGGGGAATGGATTGCAACCAATCGCCTACCTCAGCAAGAAACTACACGGGGCAGAACTCAACTACCCGATACACGACAAGGAGGCCCTGACTATCAACATCGCCTTCAAAACGTGGAGATGATATTTCGAAGGACGCAAAACAACAGTCTACACCAACCATTGCAGCCTAAAATATTTGAAGACGCAACCAAGCCTCTCCAGGCGACAGGTTCGGTGGATCGACTCCCTTGAGACGCACTTCCACTACGACATTGTGTACAAGCCTGGCCATAAATACAAAGCAGACGCGCTTAGCCAGCTTTCACACGTTGCCGCTATCCAAATTGAAGGGATGAATCCACTCCTCAAGGGACTCTTCACACACGGGTACACCATCGACCCCGAAATTCCCTTGGCAGAATAGCGACATCTGCTACAGTGGGACAACGACATCGCGTACCGGAAAGGATCAACGAAGATCTGGGTACCTAATTACCCTCCATTGCGCCAGTTACTACTCGAAGAATACCACGACGTCCTGTACACAGGACACTTCGGTAGTAACAAGACGCTCACTCGTATCGCCAAACACTACTACTGGCCCCACATGGCAGATGACGTATAGAAAATCATCACCTCGTGCAATACATGTCAGCGGATGAAGAGCAGCAAGCAGAAAAATACGGGTTTGCTACAGCCTCTTCCGGTCCAAGAACAGCCATGGCAAGTGGTCAGCCTAGACTTTATCACCGGGCTACCAGCTACAACAAGCGGTCATGACGCGATCCTCGTCGTCATTGACAAGTTTTCCAAAATGGGACACTTCATCCCGACACACACGACAGCTTACACCAAGGAGACAGCACAACTCTTTGTTCGCTACATTCCCCCGGGACCTGGTGTCTGGCATGTTCACGTTGGACGCCGCTTCCCCCCCGGTTGGGACACCTCCCTAGGTACATGCGTCTTCCCAGGTTGCTGCGGCGTGCTCGTGTCGGTCGCTTACTCACCGGTCACTTCTGTGGCACCACCGTCTTGGTCACCCCCCACTCACCCGTCTCCATCACATGTCCCAGCACCATCTTGTCCTAGGCCTCCCTGAGTCGTTCCCTGCGCTCCCCTCCTCACCCGCGCCTCCGTGCATGCCCTGTGTCAAGGGCCGGCTCCGTCATGCCCCTCACTCCTCCTCGTTCCCCCCTACCTCCGCATCGCTGCAGACCCTGCACATATTCACCGAGGTCTCCCTGTCTTGCGTCTTCACTATGACTGTGGTGGTGAGTTTGCCTCTGGCTGCCTTGGTCGCTTCAGTCTACACGAGCAGGTCTATTTGCGTCGCCCCCAGGGCTTCTCTGGTACCTTTCCCTCTGGTACCGAATGGCTCCTCCGGCGCCCCGTCTACAGCTTGCGAAAGGCGCCCCGTGAGTGGCACGACACGCTGCGTGCTTCACTTGCTGACATGCAGTTCTTCCCTTCGTCTGACATCCTTGTCTACATAGACGATCTGGTCTTTGCTACTGTAGACAGAGACGCAATCACCGCCGTGAAGGCCGAGCTGCTGAGGAGAAACACCTGCACTTACCTAGGAGAGCTGCGCCGCTACCTTGGCTTGCAGATCTCCAGGGACAAAGCAGCGCGCACCATCACTCTCGCACAGTCACACTTGGTGCGCCAGGTCCTTTAGAGGTTCGGCCTTCATTTCTCTTCCGCACTGCCCACCCCTCTCCCAGTAGACCACAGACTCTCTGCCCCAGTACCTGAGGAGGCTCTAGAGCCTAGTGGTCCCTACGCAGAGCTGGTGGGTTGCCTCATGTACCTGATGACTTGCACTTGCCCAGATCTCGCATACCCTCTCAGCAACCTGGCTCGCTTTGTGGCCCCAGGCAGACACCGACCACAGCAATGGTCGGCAGCTAAGAGGGTTTTGCGTTATCGAGCAAGTACATCAGGCATGGGGCTAGTGCTAGGAGGACGGAGACAAGTGGTCCTTATTGGGCACACAGACGCTTCTTGGACAGACGACGCCGAGACTCTCAGGTCTTTACAGGGCTACTCCTTTAGCCTTGGTGCAGGTGCCATCTCGTGGAGGTCCACCCGTTCCTCATCTGTTGCCCAGTCTAGCTGTGAGGCTGAGATCTATGCAGGTGCCATTTTTGGTACAAGAGCTCCACTGGCTGACCTTCTTGCTCACCGACTTGGGTGAGCGGCCTAGCTCTGCCCCGGTTCTGTACGCTGACAACAGGGCCATGATCCTCCTGTGTCAGGAGCCACGACTTGAGGGCATAGCGAAGCACATCCACCTGAAGTACTTCCTCCTGTGCGAGCTGCAGCAGCGTCGCCTGGCTTGTGTAGTACACTTGGCCTCAGGTGCCAACAGAGCTGATATCTTTACAAAGGCGCTTGCACCTAACGATCATCAGCGGCACTGTGTACACCTAGGTCTCGTTCCTGTAGCCTCTCACTTTCTAGGACCTTGATTGTGTAGAGACCTTTATATACATAACCCTGACTGTCTTTATGGCCTATTCCCAATGGCTGGACTAGTAGTGCCACCCTGGTCTTGCTCTTGCCTTGTCTGTACTTGTTTGACTGGTCTTTAGACCCCTGCCTCAGACGCAGGACTAGAAGTGCCATCCTGAGTTGTTTCTCTCTCATCGGGCACTGCCCCTATCAAGTCTAGGGGGTGTGTCAAACATATATTGTATGTTTCTGTAGACTATATAGGGTTGTGCCTTAGGGAGTACAACCCATTAGGTTATATTCCCTTGTATGCCTTGTTCTAGACATTCCTTCACTTGAACATCAGCTGGTCGGTAACTTGGGTGAAATTTCAGGGACCTTGGCATGATTTGCGGGAAATACGTTAAGGGGGGGGGGGGGGGGGGGGGGAGGAGCCCAAATCTCAGGTTTTCATAAAATTCAGGACGCGTTACATAAACCATGTGGAGTGATCAGAGTTCACTACAAAAAAAACCGCTGAAAAAACAGGATGCCAAAAAAAAAAAAAAAAAACCCTACGCAATCAGGACTAGCCCGCCAACGGGTTCTTTTTTTTTCCTGAATCAGGAAAAAAATCCTATAATCTAGGGGCCTAAATGGTAGACTAGTAAGACAGTGGAAGTCTTACAACTTGTAAGTGTTGACCAGAATTTACTGAAGAACAAGTTAATAACTGAAGTCATACAAACCACTCTTATATACGCTAGAAGTACCTATTTGGTAATGTACCTATTTAAAACTATTTGCGCTATGCGCTCTAACCGCTACTGAAAAGAGCGTGACTGTTCGCGTGACTAAAACGGCCTGCTGACGAGCGCTATTTGCTGACGCCATTCTATGGATTGCTAACTACAGTGTAACTCGACAATATCTATCGAAACTACTTACAGAAATGCTTAAGTATGATTTTATCAAAACACTCCCCTTTATTTTTGGAAGTCCGATAGTGTCACTTCTTGATAATTCCGCAGAGTTCGTTGCAGTACTGGAACTTCTGACGTGTCAGCTTCTTGGTGAGAAAATCTGCCGCCATTTCATTGGTCGAGCAGTAGACCAATCGCATTCTCCCCTTCTCGACTTCATCTTTGACGAAAAAGTATCGTAGCAAAATGTGTTTCGTCCGTTTGGCGAAACCAGGTTGGTGCGCAATTCTGATTGCACTTTGGTTGTCGCACTGCAGGGTGAACTGTGTACTTGTCGTCCATTTCTCTTCCTCCAGTAGCTCTTGTAGCTAGAGACCTTTGCGAGTACCTGTGTAGGAAGCTATGAACTCGGCTTCAGCAGATGACAGAGCTACGAGCTCTTGCTTTGTAGAATTCCAGGAGATAGTCCCAATGGGTTCAAGACGAGAGACGAAGCCGGTGCGAGATCGACAATTAGAAGTATATGCTGCATGATCAGCATCGACGTACACGTTAAGATATAGAGTTTTCGTAGTAGTAACTTGATAGGTAAGTCTGACTTCAGGTGTCGAAACGAAATACTGTAGAGCGCGAAGAAGGTCTAGCCGATTCTCCCACTCAGGTCGATGTAGAAATTGCGCGAGCTGCCTAGCGGCATAGGCGAGATAAGGACGGCATGTTACAGCTGCGAACAGAAGACAGCCCAGCTGCTGCTGATTAAGCTGTAGTTCAGTGTTATCGAGTGGAGTAGTATCAGGTTTGTAGTCTGTCGGTAGAGATCGATAACGAGTGGTTACAGTTGAAGCTGTGAGATTAAAACGTGCGGCTAGCGTAGCTACGTACTTAAAAGCTGTAAGACGAATAGCGGTTGCTGTTCGGTGGATGTTAAGCCCGAGGAACTGTGTGACTGTAGGAGTGGTAGAAATCTGTAGATTCTGTTGGAGTTTCTGTTCAAAGACAGTAGCGAGAGAATCGGTAGTGCTAATGTAAAGTAAGTCGTCGACGTAAGCGACGAATAGAATGTAGTCAGTACCGTCGGTAAGCAGATACATTCCTTGATCGTGTGGAAGTTGACAAAATCCGGCAGTGAGTAACTGACGATGTAGATACTGCTGCCATAGTCATGGAGCCTATTTAATGCCGTAGAGAGACTTTCTGAGACGGCAGATGCTGGGAGGGTTAGTTCCGTAAGAATGCAGGTACTCAGCCATAATTGAGGTGACGACAGGTGCATATAGAAACGCATTGGTGACGTCCATTTGGCGAAGTCTGAAGTTCCGGTAGGCCGCGATACAAAGGAGGATGTGGTTACTAGTGTGTCTGCCGACGGGAGTGAAAGTTAACTCGTAGTCGAGTTCAAAAGTTTGCTTGAAGCTGCGGACGACCCATCGCGCCTTGATTTTTTCAAAGGAACCATTGGCATTTGTCTTCACACGGAAAACCCATTTTCCGGTAAGAACCTTAATTCCCATTGTTTCTTTCAGCGGGATTAGATCCTAGGTACCTCACTTTTCCAGAGCTGCTAACTCTCAGTCCATGGCTTTGCGCCATTTTTCCCTGTGTTGACTTGTCAAGTCTTGGCGAACTGTTTTCGGCTCCAGAATCTTACTGCTGTTTGACAGTACTGCGACTGCTAGTCCCAATACCTGTAATCTAGTTTGTGTAAAATGAGGACGGTTTGAGTTGACACCGGAGAAGTTGTGTTCTGACCCCTGTTCCCCACAACTTCTTCAGGTGTTACACAGATTGCTGCTTCGGAGACAACGGACATTGGTTGCTGCTGACGATCACGTTCGTGATAAAAAACGACACAGCGGACATCTTCAGAGTCTGCTCCACTGAGTGGGATAAACTCGGTAGTTCCAGCTGACGTGGTTGGCACGTGGATGTCTGTGGCAGCTTCGGAAGACTCAACGACAGATTCATCCTGTACATCTGCTTCGGCCTCGTCGGTGGCGAAAGCACGCGAGCCTTTGAACAGCCTGGCAGGATTGGCAACTGCAGCCTGGTGAGCACGAAAAGCAAGTAAGGTGAGTCGTTCATAGAAAAGACAATCATGTGCTGGTACGACTTGACTCGTGTGAAAATCCATAATTTTCAACGTGTAAAACTGCTTCTCGATGCCAAGATGAATTTCCCACTTAGCCCGTTCTGAAATTTTGCCGAGTGCTGCAGTCGGAGGTTGATATTGAATGATACACCCAAAAACTCTTAAATGTTTGGTGTTGCCGACTGTTTTTGTCCACTGCAGGTGTGGCGAAGAAAATAGTGGAAGAGATGTTGTCGACAGCAAGTTGTGCAGAAGAACTGCATGATCCAAAGCGTAAGTAAAAAAATGTGGTGGTAATGCTGCCTGAGTCAGCAAGGCTCGCATATTTCCTTGTAACATCATGTTCATCCGCTCCGCTACCCCCATCTGTTGATGTTGATGTGGCAGAGACCCTCGGCGCTCGATGCCTAGGGTTTGAAGATACTCAGTGAAGGTGGTGTTCGTATAATCCCCTGCACCGTCACTCTGAAATTCTTGAAGCTTTTCCTTCGACTCTCTTTCAGCCACCGCGAGCCACGCGATGAAGATAGAGTGAGCCATATGACGAGCCGGTATGTTTGCCATCCAAACATATCGAGTAGAAGCTTCAATAAAAGAAATCATATAGAGCTCCCCCTTAGGTCGTGCTTCAGGTAAGTTAAGGATGTCGCTGTAGACTTTCTGCATAAGTGTGTAACGAGTCAATCCCGGAAAGTGACTTGGAAATGGTTCGTAAGGAAAATTAGCAGTTGTGCATGTTGTGCAGACTGCTGGTCGTGAAGACAGATTCATCTCGGTTCCATCCGGTAAGAGCAAACTGTTCTTGTCAAGAATTGAATCTCGTATAGTATGATTAAGAATCCCCGGAGAAGGATGACCTAGCCGTTGATGCCATATATCCTCTGTTGCTTTGTGTCCTCTTGATCGCAGATAAAAATCGGCGTTGGTATATAATGAAGAAACAATGAAAGGAGAAAACGCTGGTGATTTGTCGAGTTGTCCAGGAACGAAGCGGAAAAGAGGTAACTTAGTGGTTATAAGTTCCACATCGAGAACTTCAGCTGGTTGAGGAACTTATTCTCATTCTCCGATTTATGTTTCTGTTAAGTCTGCTCCAAGTTGATCGATGAGAACCCCTGTGTCTGCTTAACTGCTACTCTGCTGCTCTGCTTCCTCTGCGTCACTGCTGCTGCTGATGGGTCCCCAAGGTACTGCACGTTTGTTGTCAATTTGTTGGAAGTGTCATAATAGTTTCGCCACGCTGATGTCTCATCTTCAGCTGTGTTTGTTGGCCAGGAATCAAAAGCTGTTACACTGAGGGAAAAAACCGTCCGGATGTTTGGCAATAAGTTGGGTTTTTAGGCTTTGAGACTACTGTATGGTAAACCTGCAAGATGCACGGTGGTACATGTTGGGAGAGGCACAAAGTGGATGCGTTCACTGCACTAAGAACTAGAATAGTACATTGGATCTAACTCATACTCCAAAAGATATACAACGAGTACATCCGGACAGTTTTTTCCCAGGACAAAGAGCAAACTTCCGAACAACGTTTCTAGTACCTAGTCCACCTACTCTTGGCGTTGATCACCATCCGCACCCTCCTAGGCATGTTATCTATGTGGTTAGTGCAGACCTTTGCATGAAGCTTCTTGCACTCTTCCTTGACCCACCATTTTGCATAAGGGGGTGAGCACAAGGAAAATTGCGAAGTATTTGAGCGTATGCATAAGTATTGTGCACGAATTCAGATTGAATGTAATCTCTGAGACTAGCCAAGCCGAGGGGTGTCCAAAGATGCCATTACTTGAATGGTCCCGGCTTATCATGAGTTGTTTTCGTCGAATCAGAGTAGGGTGAAATCACGAATAGAGTGGCAAAATCTAGCATACCCGCCACGAAACTTAGGGTAACAGAGCACGGTCGATTGAGCATCCTTTCATTGTTAGAATCATGTTAAAATCCGCGAGTCTAGTGACAGTGCATCAGTTGAAGAAGTCTCGACTGTTTGGGAAGAATATCAGGGTTGAGGTCTGGTGAGGAAGAGGGGCACTCCAGAGCTACATATCCATGCTCTCCGAGCCATTCCAAGCCTAGGCAGGGAAAATGACATGGAATGCCTTGGAGAGCATAAGTATGTTGCGCTGGAGTGACCCTTTTTCTCACCAGACCTCAATCCAGATATTCTTCCCAAACAGTCGAGGTTTCTTCGACTGCTGCCCCGTCACTAGACCCGCGGATTTTAACATGGTTCACACAGTGAAAGGATGTTCAGTCGACCGTGCTCTGTTACCCTAAGATTCGTGGCGGGAATGCTAGATTTTGCCACTCTATTCGTGATTTTACCCTAGAACGATACAACGAAGACGACCCATGATAAGCCGGGACCATTTAACTAATGGCATCTTTGGCCACCCCTCGGCTTGGCTAGTCTCTGAGATAACATTCATTCAGAATTTGTGTACAATACTTATGCATACGCTCAAATACTTTGCAATTTTCCTTGTGCTCACCCCCTTATGCAAAATGGTGGGTCCAGGAAGAGTGCGAGAAGCTTCATGCAAAGGTCTGCACTAACCCCATAGATAACATGCCTAGGAGGGTGCGGATGGTGATCAACGCCAAGAGTAGGTGGACTAGGTACTAGAAACGTTGTTCGGAAGTTTGCTCTTTGTCCTGGGAAAAAACTGTCCGGATGTACTCGTTGTATATCTTTTGGAATATGAGTTGGATCCAATGTACTATTCTAGTTCTTAGTGCTGTGAACGCATCCACTTTGTGCCTCTCCCAACGCGTACCACCATGCATCTTGCAAATTTACCATACAGTAGTCTTAAAGCCTAAAAACCCAACTTCGTGCCAAACATCCGGACGGTTTTTTCCCTCAGTGTATAACACGTGCAGCAGTACGAGATCCCATGGAACTGCTATTGCACGGAAGTCTATTTCAACCTTCTGAAAATCAGTATCTTCTGGATGTTGCCAACGCCCAAGAGATAACACTCTGTCTGAATCTCCAGAAGTGCCTTGCGACTCAAATTGAAGAACGGAGACGCCATACTGAGTGGCAGCTCTCCCAATGTAAGAATTGGTATCGTTGTGATAAAGTTCCTGGTCCATGGTCCCACAATTGCCTTGTGTCCTGATCTTATATCGCAATAGTTGAGCTGTTGAAAGAAGATTAAAACCCGTCCAGCGATGATAAGGACGTTCGTATCATGTTAGGAAAACCAGTGTCAACAGAATCTAGCATGTGCTGCCGATTGATCTTGCCATGATCGTTTGTCCGTTTGCAACTGTGACAGGTACTGCGACTGCGGCTGCGCTCCTCGTTTCTTATCAACTTGAAACTTGTTGCAATATTTGATGCTGTGTCCATACTTTTGCAGTAGTGACAGAAGAACTTGTCGACGCATTTTGCAGGCGTTGAATAGAAACTGATATTAATTGCTCACATTTTGTTACATGCTGCTTGCAGGTCAATGTTACAAGATCGAATGTGTCGAGGAAAGGTTTTTACTATCGATCAGTACAAGGCGCTTTTATACTTCCAAAGTACATCAGGTAACCAGGTTTATCTTATCCCTAGGGAATAGACCCTTCTAGAAAATAGAATCACCCTGCGTAAAGCCACGCAAGGCTATTCGCTTTTAGGGATTACGGCAGGATTACGCTAGATATAGCGCACCAGTACATCCCCAGCCTGGTCGGTGATATAATGATAATAACATGATAAACCAAAGGTTTATGGAAAATGGAGAATAGGAAACCAAATGAGATGAGATAAAAAGGGAAATGGAATGGAAAGGAAATAGGGAAAAGAACAAGTGGTGTAACGGGGTCGTACTCTCACACTTCCTCCCCTCAAAGCTGGGTGGTAGAAGTAACACCCTGCTTGACAAGGTAATCATGCAGAGGATGACGGGCGTTACCCACGTCGGACTCAGGTACCCAGCTGTCCTCAGAAGGATCATAACCCTTCCAACGAATGAGAAGCTCCACGGTGCCATTCCGACGACGGCGGTGTGCAAGCACGGACTCGACCTCGTACTCGGGTTCATTCTTGGCGAGGACGGGCGGTGGCGGCGGCGGTTGGCGTCCGACGAAGATCGTGTTCGGATCCCGATAGGGCTTCAGAAGTTGGACATGGAAGGCATTGTGAATCTTCCAAGCAGCTGGCAGGCGTAAGCGGAAGGTAATAGGAGTGACCTGTGCTTCAACGAGAAAATGCCTGCAGAAGCGAGGTCGAAGTTTAGATGGGAAGTGGCTGATGTCAAGGTTGCGGGTGTCAAGAAGCACCTGGTCTCCTACGGTAACGGTGTGGTCGTTGCGATGGCATTCCGCCTGGCGCTTCTGTTGCTGTTGAATGTCGATGAGGCGCTTGTGGGTCCGATCCCAAAGCTGATGCATGGTTGTGATGAAATCATGTGCAGGTTGAACTGTAGCGGATGTTGTCGGTTTCTGTGGTGTGAGTGGGTGGCGTCTGTAGCAGAGGAAGAATGGCGTCTGTCCAGTAGCGGCATGTGTAGCCTTGTTGTAAGCAAACTCTAGAATGGGCAGGTGCAGGTCCCACTTGGGGATCTCGTCCTTGCAGGCTGCTCGGAGGTGTTGCTCGACAATCTGGTTGAGGCGCTCGGTCTGTCCGTTTGTCTGCCGATGGTAAGCGGATAACATGGCGAGTTTGGTCCCGAGCAGAGACATCAGTTCTTTCCATAATTTACTGGTGAACTTAGGGTCCCGGTCGGAGATGAGTGTGGTCGGAATGCCATGCTGTGAGATGATGTAGCGAACAAAGAGCTGTGCCGTCTCCTCGGTGCGTGCTGTCGTATGTGTCGGGATGAAGTGTCCCATTTTGGAGAACTTGTCAATGACGAAAAGGATCGCATCATGACCGCTTGTGGTAGTTGGTAGTTCGGTGATGAAGTCTAGGCTGACCACTTGCCATGGCTGTTCTGGGACCGGAAGAGGCTGTAGTAGACCCGCCTTTTTCTGCTTGCTGCTCTTCATCCGTTGACATGTAGTGCATGAGGTGACGAATTTCTGTACGTCATCTGCCATGTGGGGCCAGTAGTAGTGTTTGGCGATACCAGTGAGCGTCTTTGTTGCTGCTGAAGTGTCCCGCATATAGGACGTCATGGTATTCTTCGAGTATTAACTGGCGCAATAGAGGGTAAATAGGTAGCCAGATCTTTGTTGATCCTTTCTGGTACGCGATGTCGTTGTCCCACTATAGCAGATGTCGCTTTTGTGCCAAGGAAATTTCGGGGTCGATGGTGTACCCGTGTGTGAAGAGTCCATTGAGGAGTGGATTCATCCCTTCAACTTGGATAGCGGCAACGTGTGCAGGCCGGCTAAGCGCATCAGCTTTGTATTTATGGCCAGGCTTGTACACGATGTCGTAGTGGAAGTGCGTCTCGAGGAAGTCGATCCACCGAACTTGTCGCCTGGAAAGGCTTGGTTGCGTCTTCAAATATTTTAGGCTGCAATGGTCAATGTAGACTGTCGTCTTGTGTCCTTTGAGATAGCATCTCCACGTTTTGAAGGCGATGATGATAGCCAGGGCCTCCTTGTCGTGTATCGGGTAGTTGAGTTCTGCCCTGTGTAGTTTCTTGCTGAGGTAGGCGATTGGTTGCAGTCCATTCCCCTGGTCTTGCATCAAGACTGCTCCCACTGCCTGGTCGCTGGCGTCAGCTTCGATGACGTAGTCGCGTTCGGGGTCTGGCAAGATGAGTACGGGTGCGGACGTGAGTGCTTGCTTCAGCTACTCCGCGGCTTCCTGGTGCTTCGGCTCCCATTTATAGGGCGTGTTATTTTTTAGCAGATTTGTGAGTGGCGCAGCGATTTTCGCATATTGCGGCACGAATCTGTTGTAGTAGTTAGCGAAGCGAAGGAACTGCTGGAATTCCTTCACATTCTCGGGTCTCTTCCACGTACGCCGGCTTCGATTTTCTTGGTGTTGACGTGAACTCCTTGAGCGCTTACAATATGTCCGAGGAATTAGACTTTCTCGAGGGCGAAGTCGCTCTTGGATAGTTTGACGTAGAAGCGTTCTCGTCGAAGAATCTCGAAGACACGTCGTAAGTGTTCGACGTGTTGTTGCATGTCCCGCGAGTAGACGAGAATGTCGTCCAGGTACACCACCACGCATTCGTCCAAGAATAGGTGTAGGATGTGATTCATCTCTGCTTGGAACGTTGCAGGTGTGTTGGTGAGTCCGAACGGCATCACCAGATACTCATACGATCCGTATCAAGTTCGGAAGGCCGTTTTGTGAACGGAATCGTCCGCCATTCTTATCTGCCAGTATCCGGACCGCAGATCTAATTTTGAAAATACCGTGGCTCCCCGAAGCTGGTCGAGCAGATCATCGATTCGTGGAATCGGATACTTGTTCTTGATGGTCTGCTTGTTGAGAGCTCGGTAGTCGATGCACATGCGCAGGCTTCCGTCCGGTTTCGGTGTGAAGAGTACTGGGGCACCGTATGATGAAGTGGATGGTCGGATGAGTCCTTTGGCGACGAGATACTCGATTTTCTTTTTCATGTCGGCTAGCTCTGTGGGGCTGAGCCGATATGGTGCTCAAAAGGTCGGCTTCGAACCTGGAGGTTCCGAGGTCTTCTCTCCGTCGGTTTCCACCACTGTTGCTATCGCCAGGAATCAGGTGTTGGTTCGCTTGACGTCCTTCTCGAATATGGCGAGTGTCTCCACTGGGATATCTCCTGTATTGTCCTAGTTGGGTAGCTGGACTCTCCTTCCTTTGTTGTAGATGCTTGCGGTGTTGTTTACCCAGTTGATCTCGGGGTTTAATTGTTTTAGGAAGTCTCGCCCGAAGATCAAGTCAAGCCCTTTGATGTTGGTGATGGGGAGTGCAGGTTTCCAGCGCAGTGGTCCGATTTGTAGATGTAACACTGCTTCGCCGTATATAGGTAACTTTCAGCCGTCCACCATCGTTGCAGAAAACGCCGATGGCTTGAATTCTTCTCGAAGTCGGTTGATGGTTGCCTTGTCGTATACAGTGTGCGATGCTGCGCTGTCCACGAGTGCTTGGAGGTATCGTCCTTTGCAGATGACCTCGAGCACGAGGGGCAGGCGTTGCTCGGAGTACCCAAAGATAGTTTCATTGATTGGGTCATGGGGTACATCCCAATATTCGTTTCTTCCTACTCCTGAGCTGGCAGCTGGCCGAGGGTGCTTGGAGAACGGCTCTTCTCCAGGGCCCGGAGTTTCCGTGACGACTGTTCTTGTCGTTGACGAAGTTGCCGAGTTGGATGCATCCGAAGAAGGAGTTCGTGGTTTTTGCAGCTTCTTGTAGACCCCCAGCTTCCTTTGGACATGCTTCAGCTCCACCGACGTCTTCCCTGGGGAACGGGTAGTCGCTGTGGGCTGGTGTCGGGAGAGGACGTTGACTCCGTGGAAAGGTCGGCTTCTTTCCACACTCCTTAATTTGATCTCCAAGTTCTCCGGTACCGGTATGATCTCCACAATTTTTTGCTTCTTCTGGAGTCCCTCCCGTATTTTCTCCAAGGCTCTAGCCCCTCGAGAATTACAAGTTTTCATTAAAGGATCTTTATAAGATAACTTTAACGAATCCTTATAATTTCTTGGGTCTTCAAGGAGTCTCCCTGTCTCGGCAGAGTCCTTTTTTCGCGGAGTTGGATTTTTCCTCGGCGAATTCCTCTGGCAAAGACTGGTCGTGGGGTGGAGATTTTTCCCCATCATTTTTTCCTGCTCGCGTCGAATCAGCTGCGTCGAAGTTGATTTTTTCGGAAGTCCGCGGCCGCTTTCGGATCTTTTCTTTTTCGCCAGCTAGATCCGCAATTACTGGCGAGTCCTGTTTTTTGTCTTCTGATTGGCCGATGGATTTCCGCCACTGTTGCGTGGCCGATAATCTGCGCGCGCGGCTTTCATTTTGTTGCAGTCGAAGATTCGATGACCCGGCACCCCGCAAAAATCACACGTGAAGTTGGTGTTTTTCGGACGTGGCCGCCCTTCGAACTTGACGACTTCCATCGGGTCGGCGAACGTGGGGTGAGCCGAGCGGTCGCCCTGTCGTGTACTGCCGACGTGCGCCCGTCGTGTCTTGGCGTTGACTATGTCGAAGCGCTTGGCTGCCGAAACGACGTCACTGTAGCTCGCTTAGTTTGTCGCTGCCACCTGTCGTTTGACTTCGGTCTTTAGCCCGGCGAGGTACGACTGTACTTTTTCCCCTTCGGTCAGGTCAAGAATTCGGTTATAAAATTCCTCCATCTGCTGCGTGTACTGCGCAACACTCCCGAACTGTCGATGGCGATGGATTTTTTCCCGGGCAAGGAAACCCAAATTTATCGGCTCGAAACGTTTCAGCAGATCGGTGCAGAACTGCTGCCACGTGGCTTCGCCGTGGATGAAAGTGCTGTTACCGCCGATCCACTCGAGTGCCTGTCCTCGCATCAGTGTCGCCGCGAGCCGTACACGTTGACCGTCCTAGACTGGCAAGCTCCATCCGACGGGTGCGAAGTAGATCTCCATGTCGGCGATCCATCTGCGGACGTCGGAGTTTCGATCGCTCGGATCGAACGGCTCAGGTGGGCTCGGTTTCGGAGCCTCGAGAAACTGCTGCGACTGCTGCGTCGTCGCCGTTGTCGAGTCGTGCTGCGCTCCGGTGAGTCGAGTTACTCGCTCGAATTCGTTTTGCCACGCTTTGCGGTCCGCTCGCATCTCCTCCTGAAGGGCTGCGATGCTCGCGAAGAGCTGCTGGGCAACCTCGGCGTTGTCGAAGGTTGCTATTCTGTTCAAAACACGCGCGGAGGGGGTAATTGGAAAAATTGCGGAGCTGGTGCTTACCAGAATCGGCGTCGATTTGGTCGCCCCCGGCGGTTTTTCAAGGCAGGTTTTCCGGCTGCTGCTGCTTTGTTGAGTGCGTAATCATCCATGTTAGGATTAAGGACGGAGTCTAGGTGAACTAGGGAGCTAGAATTACTCAAACTATAAATCCGAAATTCTAGACTGAATAGTCGTGCCCACAAGAAACGTCGCCGATGCAAAACGAGCGGTTGGAACCTCGCAAAACTTGGATATGTTGTAGCCCTCAAGCTTAGCTAACGTTTCCAATTCGAATCACATTGAGTGATGGAGAATTCGCGACGCTATGAATTTCGACGCATAAGGGGGTATGCTGTAGGAGGAGAACTTAACTCAATCTCAAACTTCAATCAAGGTTCAAGAATCTCACAAGGAATTTGAGGAGCAAGAAAGAGGTTGGAAGGAAAGAGAGGGATGAGAGGGAAGGTCCCAAGAGAGTCCCCAACCAAGGAAACCCCATAAGCACAAAGATTCCCTCCCTATAGGAACCCCAAATTTGACCTTTGTCCCTTCCCAACCAATCTATCCAAGTTGGCTACCCTTGCCAACCTAGTTTGGTTGTTCCCAAACAATTTGCAACTGCTACAGTAGAGTGACTCATTTTCCCAACCCCAAAGGTCCCAACTCCGTATAGAGTCACCCCACAACTTCACTTTGTAATTGCCGCAATTGTAACTCAAGCTCATGAACTTTGAATCTTCTTAGCTGTCGCGTTCTTGCTCCGATTGAAGGGATTCTTGTTGCGTCGGAAAGATCTTCTCAAGATCTATCATCACAAATACATGCTCAAACAAAAATAGCACAGAACACATTCCCAAACTCCAGAACACACCTCACAAAAAATCTTTCACACACAGTCAAACCATACATGCGAATTGAAACAAGGGATGGGAGGCAGACAGAATGCGATAGCATATGATGACATCACACAACAATCCAGACGAGCGCTATTTGCTGACGTCATTCTACGGATTGCTAACTACAGTGTGACTCGACAATATCTACCGAAAATACTTACAGAAATGCTGAAGTACGATTTTATCACAACACTTATAATGATAATGGCATACGCGGTTTGTCAAAAATGAAGTCGGTTAGGAAATAGAAAGAAAAACAATCTGTAGATTGTGTATTGGGATAAACATCGTTATGGCACCCATTATGAATACCACAACACATGTAATCGCTGTGAAAAAAAAAAGGTCGTAGAAATGAGACACATTTATGCAGTACAATAATCTTGTTCGATTAAAGCTGTTGTGATAAAATAATACTTAAGGATTTATATAAATAGTTCCGATAGATATTATCGAGTTACACTGTAGTTAGCATCCAAATAATGACGTCAGCAAATAGCGTTCGTTTGGATGCTTACGCCAGCAGGCCGTTTCAATCACGCGAACAGGTGCGCCCCTTTTAGTAGTAATTAAAAGCGCATAGCGCAAGTGGTTTTGAACAGGTATATTACCGAACAGGTACTTTAGCAGATATAAGAGTAGCTTGTATGAATTCAATGATTAACTTGTTCTTGAGTAAATTCTGGTCAACACTTACAAGTTCTAAGACTTTCGCTATCTTACTAGTCTACCATTCTAGCAAAGATCCTTGCTCAAGTCTTGAAGTATCACAAGGCTGTAACATTGATTCTAGTGTTACAACTCTCAGAGTAGGAATGTTACAGCAACTAGACTGATACATACCAGGGTCCTTACTAGGATTAAGGGGCGAAGAACTACGTATGGCTGCTGGGGCGCTGACCCCAGCAGCGTCTGTCGTCATGAGGCCTGTCTCACGATAGCGCAAACCAGAAACAGCCGCTGAGGAGCAAAATCTACACGCTTAGAGTCGTGCAGCTAGCCATAGGGAGCTGTTGCTGCTAGTGCTACGCATGAACGCTTGAAAGGAGAATGATGGGACAGGCGGGCAAACTAGGGGGACTTTCATCTCCCTCCGAGCGCCTTCGTGCGCCTCGACGCATGGTGTGGGATGCAGCCCGCGGTGCATCACTCGTGTCCTTGCATCTTTGCTTGCCGAGGACGAAATGTGCTGGCGCAATGCTGCCAGGATCATTTTGCTCAATGCTGTTACGGGCGCCGACAATACGCTAAGGGACAACGCCCTAACAATACCGCCACACTGAGTCCTGCGCTGTGCCTGGCTGGAGTGCCGACACCCTGCTAAGAGAAAACGGCGTGTCAGCTTCTGAGTCAGAGGACAGCTAGGGGCCTGAGGTTTTCGACAGCGTGATGCGACATCACGCGAGGTCATAATTACGCATGGCACGGGGAAGGACCAAATCTTGCAGACAATCTGCCTTGTGGCCTAGTGGGCACATTTGTTTGTTTCAGACAAAAATGTACTCCTTGTCTGAAAACTCAGACGAAACATTACACGCAGACTGATATTTCAGATGAAGTAAAAACGTTTGTTTTAACATTCGGGCGGGATTAATAAAGTGGTCTTGAAAATCAGATGAACCTAAAGGACCTGGCACAACAAGTGGGACTGTCAGAGAGTGATGGTGCGCGCTGCACTGTCCCTAGAGATCTGCAGGCCAAGGTAGCGGCGCAACTCTCCTAGGTAAGTGAAGGTGTGCCTCCTCAGCAGCTCGGCCTTCACCGAGGCCAGTGCGTCGCTGTCTGCAGTGGCAAAGACCAGGTCGTCTACGTAGACCAGGATGTAGAACGGAGTCTGGCCAGCACAAACGAAGAGCGAGGGGTCTGCAAAGGATGGAAAGAACTGCAGACCAGCTAGCATAGCACGCAGCGTATCGTGCCACTCACGTGGCGCCTGTTGCAGGCCGTAGACCGGGCGCCGGAGGAGCCACTGAGTCCCAGGCGGTAAGGAACCGGTGAAGCCTTGTGGACGGCGTAGCTAGATCTACGCCTTGTGTAGGCTGCTCTGAAGAAAAGCAGTGGAGAAGTCGAGGGAGTGGAGCTTGTAGTCACGCTGTGCTGCTACGTCTAGTAGCGCCCGAAGTGTTGTCATGTTCGGGGTCGGGGTGAAGGTCTGAAAGAACTCCACCCCCTCGCGCTGACTGAAGCCTCGAGCCATGTAACGTGCCTTGAACACATGTGGCTCTCCAGGAGGGCGCTTCACCTTGACGAGCCACCGGCCATCGACTACGTTCACCCGAGGTGGGGGAATTGCTTCGACGTAGGTGCCGGTGGATCTCCAAGATGCCATCTCCTGCTCCATGGCAGCTATCCACTAAGAGGCCCAGGGACCCGAGATCGCCTCAGCGTAAGTGCGAGGGGACGGGATGTCAAAGGCGTCTGGGTCACCATCAGGGACTAGCAACATGGAGCTGGGCAGCAGCCTAAGACAGGAAAGCAAGCTCGTACTGCTTGTCCTCTAGGACATCACTGCTAAGGGTAGGAGCACCCCCGACGGACGGAGGACGGACAGGGTAAGAGACCAGAGCGGTGGCGTAGTTAAGGCAGTGGGTAGAGGCAAAGTCAGCTACAGCAGCGAGAAGAGCGTCAAGACAGGAGACAGGAACAGACGGGTTGGTAACGAGGGAGGAAAGGACCCGAGGAACAAGAGGGCGAGCAGCACGAAGGTAGTCAGACAGAGGGGGAGGCGCGACAACGAGCGACGACGGAGGAGGAGACGGGAGGAGGGGAGGACGAGACGCAAGGGAACGAAGCAACATAGGGTGAGAAAGTGGAACAGGAGAGTCAGGACGAGCACGAGAGGGACGGCGAGGCCAAACGTGAGACGGAGGCGTCGGGTCAGGAGACAAAGGAGTAGACATAAGGGAGAAATAAGGCGGGAAGCGGGCCGGGGATGAGTCTGGCGGAGGAAACACAGGACCGTGGATAGGAAGGGGAGGAGGTGGTGGGGGAGGCACAAGCGAGCGGTCAGGGGAGGGAAGGCCGAGCAGGCGAAGGGTGGACACCGGTGGCAATTGCTGCTACTGCTGCTCGACGGCGACACCAAAATGGCCAGTTGCACTACGGCTACCGCCGAAACACTCCACTCCAGCACCCCCAGAGCGAGAACCCTCTCCAGCATCGGCGCCACCCTCAAGCCCGCCGGGACAAGCCACGAGAGGAATGCCAGGACTAGCACCCTCCTCAAAGCTAGCACCCCCAGAGTCCACAAACGGTGGCTACTGCGGCGACGGTGGCGGCTGCTACGGCGGCGGCAACTGCTGCTGCTGTTGCCGCGACAACGGCCACGGCGGCGACTGCGATGATGGGGGAGGGGACACCGGGGGAGAGACAGGTAGTGAGAATTGCGCAGCAGGGCCACCAGAGTCAGCCGACTCCTCAACCGAGACAAGCGACGGGAGGGGAGTGACGTGAGACACTCGAGACGGAGCAGGACAGGGAGGGAGGGGAGCAGGGGCTACCGGGGGAGTGGGAACCAGGAACAGGGGAGGGGAAACTGGGAGACCGCGGTGGGGAAAGCGACTGTAAAAGGAGACAGACTCTTCGGGAGTAATTTCACATGAGTGAAGGAAGCGGTGAGAGGGCGGGTGGTAAAAGTGCCAGTCAGACTAGTCAAGGGGGAAGCCAAGGAAGACACAGGAGACAGTGCGTGCAGTGGGCTTGTCTGTGCCAGAGGCACGAACGTGAGCAAGGCATCCCCAGATGCGGAACGCAGATGCGTCGGTAAGACATGCCGCCGCTGGGAGTGGGGCCACAGGTTCAGCTGGTGAGCGGCGTAGCGAACATCGAACGGCCACAAAAAATGGGGTGCACCGGCATAGATTATGGACGTATGGGCCACCTCCATGACCAAGCCGATGCATCGCTCAGCGACCCCATTCTGCTGTGGGAAGTTCGGCAGGGTGTACGACTGGGTGATGCCCTCCGCATAACAGAACCGGCCAAGCCGACCGCAGGCAAACTCGCCACCACGGTCGGTGTGGAGGCACGACACGCGAAGACCACGGCGGACTCGCGCAGCCACGACCCACAGGATCAGAATGTCAGAGGAAACACCGTGGTGTAGCGTGTGTTGTCGTCGACACGCATAGGAATTAGCGCTCGCGACGCGGCCCAGGGACGAAGGGAGGACCCCAGACATCTAAGTGCAGGGTCTGGAGCGGCGCAGTGGCAGGGAAAAGCGAGGAGGAGTGAGGAGCACTGCGCAGCCGGTCCTCGACGCAGGGCGTGCACGGCGGCACAGGTGAGGGCGATAGAGAAGGGAGCAACTCAGGAAGACCTAGGACAAGACCATGCTAGGATATGCGACGCAGACGCTGGATTGCAGAGGGACCTAGGCGATGGTGCCACAAGTTCGACGTGTGAGTGAGCGACCGACACGAGCAAGCCGCGGCTACATGGGGGGACGCCCTCACTGGGGAGATGCAGCGTACCACTCGTGTCGGTTGGAGCCTAGACTAAACAAGGTAGGGGATCCTACGCCTGACATAGCAGGGGAGCCTAGACTACGCACGATGGACACACCTACACTAGGTAACACCAGGTAATAGGATCCAATCACACTAGAGTCATCAGCATACATGATAGACAGCATTCCTAATCTGATCCAGAACAAGCTCAAAGACCGGCACACGACGGTGCGCCAGGGCGTACCAGTCTGGAGGGTCCGACGCAAGACCGAAGCGGTGACGGAACAGGTCGTCCAGGCGGTGGTAACAGCGGTCGGCGGTGTGGCCGGGCCGGAGGCAGACAGTGCTGCGGCGAGGGCTGGTCTGCAGCTGGTACTCACAGGTGACCATGCTGGAGCTGCCACCCGATACCGAGCTGGGCCCGCCCCCCACACGACCACCGCCACTAGCGCCGCCAGTCCACCATGGTGGCGACGGTCCCCACGGCGACTGCTGCTGCTGCGCTGACTGCGGCGGCTACTACGGCGGCTACTGCTGCTGCTGAGTCTGCTACTGCTGTTGCTGAGGTTGTGGCTGCTGCTGCGGCTGCTCCAGGGCCCCAGCCCCGGTCCCCTCGTCTGAACCCCCATCCTCGCCCTTACCGCCGCCACCCTCCCCACCGCCACCCCCCTTCACCCCACAACGCCCCCCTTTGGGGCGGTGACCCTTACCCGGACGCTTCTGCGGTGAGGCCGCAGCAGCGGTCTCAGCAACAGCAGCAGAGATGTCAGAGTAAGTGCACTGGGAGGGAGCACAGCCCTGAAAGATACGTACCGCCGCAGCACCACTGGACTGAGCGATACTGCGCTGGCGGGTCTCTATCTCAGACAGAACAGTGACGAATGCAGTGAGGGTGTGGTCACCCGGGTGCTGACTAAGGAAGTGGTCACGGGCTCTGGGTAGGCTGTTAGGGAGGCGCGTGGCGATGAGATAAAGGGTAGCGCAGAATGGCGGTGGGAAGGCAGTGAGCTATGCCTCAGTGCTAGTAGCGCAGTAGCTTGTCTTGAGCGGAGGTGCGTGGCAAAGTCGGCGACAGTGGGAAAGGACGCAAGATCAGGGAACAGCATGGGAAGGATCAGGCGGCCAGCAGAGGCAGTGGCGGGGGTGGAATAGTGACGCTCAAACTGCGGGAGCGCATGGCTGATGGCAAGCTGGGCGACAGCATCGCGTGAGTCCCAGACGCACGATCAAGTGCAGCAGTGGAAAAGGCCTCACGCTCAGCAGTGGTGGGGGCAACAGGGAGGGCAGCAGGGGCAGGGAGGCGGGGAAGCAGGCCATCGACACGAACAGCCAGGGAGTGACCGTCCTAGCGCTGACGTGTAAGGTGGTGCGGAAGGTCGATGAGCCAAGCCTCAAAGTCGAGCGCCCGACCCTCTGTGTCCAGCCGGAGCTGTGACTCCACCATCGCCACTGCTGCAGCTGCTGACGGCTGCTGAAAGAGTGAGGAGGACAGGTGGAGGAAGCGATGAAGAGGGTGGAGTGCGGTGTAGTGCGGTGGAGTGCGATGGAGTGCGGTGAAGGGCGGTGGAGAGTGCTGGAGAGCGCTGGAGTCAGCCGGCATGGAGGCCGGCGCGGAAGGGAGCCAGGGCCGGTGGGTCGGCGCTGGGGCTCAACGGGCCGGCGGGCGGCCGGCGGCTGGGCGGCTTGCGGGCCGACGGGACGCACGGGGCCGAAAGTCGCACAGGATCGTCAGGGCGCGAACGGAGCCGGGAGGGCGCGAGCGGGCCGGCGTTGCGCTAAGGGGCCGTGGGGGCGCGAGCGGGCCGGCGGGGCGAGTAGGGCCAGAGGGGCGCACGGGGTTAATGGGGGGCCTGTAGGGCGCGAGAGGGCTGGCAGGGCGCTAAGGGGGCTGGCGGGGCGAGTGGGGCTAGAGGGGCGCACGGGGCCAAAGAGGCGCTAACGGGGCCGAGAGGGCACGGGGCCGAGAGGAGGCCAACGAGGCGCTAAGGGGGCTAGAGGGTCGCACGGGCCCGTGAGGGCACTAGCGGGTTGGCGTGGCGCTAATGGGTTGGCGGGGCGCACGGGGTCGACGGGGCGGTAACGGGGCTGAGAGGGCGCACGGGGCCGACGGGGTGCTAGTAGGGGCGTGAGGGCGCACGGGGCTGCCGGGGCGCTAACGGGCCTACAGGGCTAATAGGGTCGGCGGGGCGCACGGGGCCGACAGTGCGCTAAGGGGCGGATAGGGCTAGGACGAGAGCGGAAGCGTGGGTGGGCGGGGAGGACCTAACCTAGCGCATGATACCATCTCAGAGTAGAAATGTTAACTAGACTGATGCATAAAGGTGGATTTTGAGCAAGTGTTGTACCCTCTAAGAGCATGCACCTAAAAAGTCTATTATAACATATACAAATATGTTTGATAACAACTTGTTAGTACTGTCTATTACTAGAGGTACTTTGATTACCGTAAACGCCCGGATAGAAGACCCCTATGTCTTATCATATACCGAGCAAGAAAGTGGTGAAGTTTCTTATAAACGGAAAAAAATCAGGGGGTCCGGGTTTCTTATAAATGGGAAAAAATCTTATAAACGGAGCCCTTTTTGGGTAGGCAAAAAGCGCTAACCGAGGTTTTAGGGAGTGTACGTCACCTGGGTCTCATACTGACTTAAAATGTGTGTCTTATAAACGGAGAGGCCGAATACAAGATAGACGCTTAATACAAGACATAGTGTCTTCTATTCCATGGGGGTCTTCTATCCGGGCGTTTATGGTATTACTTTCTAATTCGAGTACTTGTGTCTGCAGATTGTATATTTAGTCTCCTGCACCACTTTTCAATTTCTTACATGGAATCAAGACTATCGTTAAATCTACAAATGACTGGACCATCATCAGCTCCGACATCTGGTTCTTCAACAACTAGACCCACGGGTATTACAAATCCTACAGCTTTCACTGGCCAAGCAGGTGATTCTGCAGTTGGAAATTTTCCACCTGCATATGCTTCAATTGGGATGCCTCAACAGTAGCAAGGTTTGCCTACTGTGCATCCACCGGAGACTTCGTCCTCTGCACCTACAACACCACAGCAACAAGCAGTAGCATCAGTAACAGCGGTCTTCAGTGGTATGAGTATTGATGGCTCCAGTCATTCAAGAGCTGCAGCCGCTCCAAGCTCCAGTTCTTCGTTTGCGTTTACACCTGCTCAACATCAACAGTTCCAATTTCTGCAACAACAGCAACAAGCGCAACAACAGTTTCCGCAACAACAGCAACATTCATAGCAGCAACAGCAACATCAACAACAGTTTCCGCAGCAGCAAATTTCTTTTACTTTTTAGGCTCCAAATCCGCAGATCAAGACAACAATACATTTTAATGGCGCTGACTTCTACGCTTGGAGTTTCGAGTTTGCTAATCTCGCTCGGATTATTGCAGGACCCAACATTTGGTATCTCGACAAATGTTGTGGTCAATACATGTGCTCTGCCGAGATGCTTTTCATCACTCATCAGCGTCCTCTTCGATGTCCAGTACCTGTCACAGTTGCAAATGGACAAACAATCATGGCACGATCCATCGGCAGCGCCGTGCTGGATTCTATTGACATTGGTTTTTCCTTACACGTTACGAACGTCCTCATCATCGCTGGACTTGGTTTCAATTTTCTTTCAACGGCTCAACTCCTGCGACATAAGATCAGGACACAAGGCTATTGTGAGACTATGGACCAGGAAATTTATCACAACGATACCAATACTTACATCGGGAGAGCTGTCACTCAATATGGTGTCTCCGTTCTTCAATTTGAAGCACAAGGAACTTCGGGCGATTCTGAAACAGAGTTATCTCTTGGACCTTGGCAACATCCTGAATAAACTGGTCATCAAAAGGTTGAAATAGAGTTCTGTGCAACTACAGTTCCAACGGGATCTCGTACAGCCGCTGAAGTTATAACAACTCTTAATTCCTGGCCAACAAACACAGTTGAAGAAGATACGTCAACGTGGCGGAAATAGTATGACACTCTAGCACAACTCAATAACAAACCTGAAGAACCTTGGGGACCCAGCAGCAGCAGCACTGAAGCAAAAGAAGCCGATCTGCAGAGCAGCAGTGAAGCTGAAACAAGAGTTCTCATCGCTCAACCTACAGTAGACACAACAGAAGTAGAAATCAAGCAAGGAGAGTAAGTTTGAAACCACAAGTAGTTCTGGACGTGGAAGTTAAAACCACTAAGTTACCTCTTATCCGCTTCGTTTCTAGACAACTCGATGAATCACCAACGCTTTCTCCGTTCATCATTTCTTCTTTTTATACTAGCGCCGATTTTTATCTGCGATCAACAGGACACAAAGCAATAGAGGATATATGGCATCAACGATTAGGTCATCCATCTCAAGGCATACTTCATCATTCTATACGAGCATCAGTTCTTGACAAAAACGGTTTACTCTTACCTGATGGAACAGAGATGCAGCCGTCTTCCCGACCAACAGTCTGCACAACGTGCACAAGTGCCAATCTTCCTCATGAACCGTTTCCAAGTCATTTTCCAGGATCAACACGATACACACTTATGCAAAAAGTCTACAGCGACATCCTCAACCTACCTGAAGCAGGACCTAAGGGGGAGCTCTATATGATCTCCTTTATTGAAGCTTCTACTCGATACGTTTGGACCGCCAACATTCCAGCTCGTCATATGGCTTTCTCTATCTTCGTCGCATGGCTCGCGGTGGCTGAGTGAGAGTCGAAAGAAAAGCTGAAAGAATTTCAGAGTGACGGCATCGGGGAGTATACAAACACAACCTCACTGAGTATCTTCAAACCCTAGGCATCAAACACCGAGGGTCTCTGCTACATCAACACCAGCAAATAGGGGTAGCTAAGTGGATGAACAGGACGTTAGAAGAGAAGATGGGAGTCTTAATGACTCAGGCAGCACTTCCACCTCATTTTTGGACTTACGCTTTGGACCATGCAGTTCTTCTGCACAACTTGCTGTCGACAACATCTCTTCCACAATTTTCTTCGCCACACCTGCAGTGGACAAAAACAGTCAGCAACACAAAACTTTTACGAGCTTTTTAGTGTATCGTCCAATACCAACCTCCAACTGCAGCACTCAGAATTTTTTCGGAAGAGGGCTAAGAGGGGAATTCATCATGGCATTGAGAAGCAGTATTACGCATGGAAAATTATGGATCTTCACATGAGTCAAATCGTATCAGCACGTGATTGTCTTTCTATGAATGACTCACCTTATCTGTTTTTCGTGCTCACCTGGCTGCAGCTGCCAATCCTGCCAGGCTGTTCGAAGGCTCGCGTGCTTTTGCTATCGACGAAGCTGAAGCAGGTGTACAGGATGAGTCAGTTGCCGAGTCTTCCGAAGCGGCCACAGACATCCTCGTGCCAACCAGACTCTGAAGATGTCTGAGATGTTGTTCTTGATTACGAACGTGATCGCCAGCAGCAGCCAATGCCCGTTGTCTCCCAACCAGCAATCTGTGTGACACCTAAAGAAGTTGTGGGGGAACAGGGGTCAGAACACAACTTCTCCGGTGTCAACTCAAATCGTCCTTGTTTTACAGAAACTGGACAGGTATTGGGACTCGCAGTTGCTGTACAGTCAAACAGCAGTAAGATTCTGGAGCCGAAAACAGTTCGCCAAGCTTTCACAAGTCCACACAGGGAAAAATGGCGAGAAGCCATGGACCGGGAGTTAGCAACTCTGGAAAAGAGAGTTACCTGGGATCTAATCACACTGAAAGAAACAAAGGGGAGTAAGGTACTTACCGACAAATGGGTTTTTCGCGTAAAGATGAACGCCGATGGTTCCTTTGAAAATTTCAAGGCGCGATGGGTCGTCTGCGGCTTCGAGCAGACCTTTGGACTCGACTACAAGCTAACTTTCGCCCCCGTTGGCAGACACACTAGTGTCCGCATCCTCCTCTGCACTTCTCTGCATCGCGGCCTGCCGGAACTTCAGACTTCGCCAAATCGACGCCGCCAATGCATTCCTATATGCATCTGTCGACGCATTAATTTTGGTTGAGTACCTGCATTCTTACGAAACTAACCCTCCCAGCGTCTGCCATCTCAGGAAGTCTGTCTATGACATTAAACAGGCTCCACAACTATGGCAGCAGTATCTATACAGTCAGTTACTAACTGTCGGGTGTCGTCAACTTCCACATGACCAAGGAATGTATCTACTTACTGACTATCCTGACTACATCCTACTTGTCAACTATGTCGACGACTTACTCTACATTAACACCACTAATTCTCTCGTTACTTCTTTCAAACAAACGCTACAACAAAATCTACAGAATACCATCACACCTACTGTCACAGAGTTTCTTGGACTTATCAAGAAATGACACTATCGGATGATTTTATGACGTCAGCAAATAGCGCTCGTCTAGATGATTACGCTAACAGGCCATTTTAGTCACGCGAACAGTTACGCCCGTTTCAGTAGCAATTAGAGCCCATAGCGTAAGTAGTTTTAAACAGGTACATTACCGAACAGGTACTTCTAGCAGATATAAGAGTAGCTTGTATGACTTCAATTATTAACTTGTTCTTCAATAAATTCTAGTCAACACTTACAAGATCTAAGACTTCCGCTGTTACTAGTCTACCATTCCATCAGAGATCCTTGCTCAAGTCTTGAAGTATCACAAGGCTGTAATATTGATTCTGGTGTTACAACTTGTTAATATTGGCTGTTACTGGAGGTACTTCTAGTATTAATTTATACTTCAAGTACTTGTGTCTGCAGATTTTATATTTAGTCTCCTACACCTATTTTTAATTTCTTACAAAAGCGAGGCTGGATAAAGAGTGAATATTATTCGCATTGGGCGCATAGAGGCCTTGCATTTTTTTACTTTGTGTTATAGTTTCGAATATTCAAATGTGCATACTTGGATGTGGTTACAATGAGTACAACTATCGTGACCCCCTGCCTAGTCATTTTGAGCCTAATCATTGTGGACAGAGGTGCACTGTTTCGTATGAGGTGTCACACGTTAGATCACGTGTCGCAGCACATGCTGAAACTGGTAGAAACTATGTGAGAAGCCGGCTACTTTGTTTCAGCCTAAATTGGGTTCTGAATCAAGAAAAACGCGATTTGGATGCGTGTCATGCGTTTCTTGTTTCCTGCATACACCCCTTGCCTGGATTCATAGTTGCAATCCGCTTCAGCTCGACATTCAATCTATCACTGCAGATTTACCTCGACTATTATTTTTAGCAACTCTCTCACAGCTTCAAATCTTCTGGTAAGCCCATGGACTTTCACTTAGTAACTAGTATAACTAGTAGAATAGAGACATTACTCCCAGCACCAGCACGTGCCATAGTAGTACCAGCGCATAGCTTTGTGCAAGGCGTGCTAGCACCCTGTTCGCCGCGCACCCGTTGTAGCGGGCGCGTCGCTCGCTCCACTTCCACGGCGTCGAGCACGATGCTCGTCGTGCACCCGTGAAGGTGGGCGGCATGGCGCGCTCCCGTGGCGGCAGGCACGGCGCTCACGCCGCTCCGGTAGCAGCGATCTCGGCACTCGTTTCACTTCTACAGCGGCGAGCGCGGCGCTCGTCGCGCACTCATGGAGGCGAGCACAGCTCTCGCTGCAGTTCCGTGCACTCCCATGGCAGCGGGCGCGAGGCTCGCCCCGCTCCCGGAGCGGCTCGCTCCGGTTCCACGGGGACAGCGAGCGTGGCACTCGTCATGCACTCATCGCACGGTTAGCTGTGTTTGCGGGGAATAGGTACGGAAACAGCGGTAAGGTAGATAGGGTAGGGTGCTCCAGCAATCGCAACTCAATCCGCAGTTGCCGATTGGCGACAAACAGAATCTGCGAGAAGGTTGAGTGCAGGTTCGCGTGGGCCACCTACTCCCAAGCGCCAGCGAATACCGTGGCAAACTACGAAGTCGCGATGGGTTGGAAAACCTTCGCCAAAGGTGCTTGTAACCACAGTTGCGACAGCAGATGATTGGTTGCGAGGGCACATTGTAACGTGTACACTTTTTGTGTACGCATTGTAAGTGATTAACATGCTAATGTTTAAAAGAGCGTATTAATGCTGTACAATAATCTTGAATTTTTTTTTAATACAAATGTTTATTAGCGCTTCAACTATACTAGACAATCGTTAGTACAACAATTCGAAATAATATAATGCATATTTCAAATAAACATATAATAATGCCAACTACAAAGCCTAAACCTATTCACTCAGCAAACCTCTCCAACACCGTTACTGCACTACTCGGATCCATCCGCATGCCAATCCAGCAGGTCCACCACACCAAAGTCGTAGAAACCTTGCTCAGCGACAATCCCACACTTATTCATCCAATTCTCGATTTGACTCTTCCTCTTCTCCATCTCTCGCTGAATGGACGAGCTGTCAGGAGGCAAACTTGCTTTGCCAGTCAGCATGCTGTGTTCCGCCTGCAGTCACAAGTAAAGATATTGGGTTAGTATTTAATGAAAATGGAAAATACATATGGCTGGAAAATCCATACTTACCGCGACAAACATGAAGGTCATCTGGTCGATCATAAGTGCAACCCATTTAGGTTCTTCTTGTTAAGGTGAGAACGAATGATTGTACTAGAAGTGGAAACCTAGAACAAATACTAGTTGGTTGTACTCACTAGAAGCATACCTCAGTCTAGTCTATAACTTCTACATAGCTAATAAGTATAAGTTGACACACCCCCTAAGCTAGACAAGGGGTGCAGCTAAACAAGAAGCAAACAGCTCAGGGCGGCACTACTAGTCCAACCACTGAGGGAGGGGTCTAAAGACCAGTCAGCAAGAATACAGACAAAACTAAAGCAAGCCAGGGCGGCACTACTAGTCCAGCCACTGGAGGTAAGGCCACAAGGCCAGTCTGACAGGCATATATAATAGAGAGTACACAATAAGGATCCTAGCAGGGGAGCCGCCACAGGAACAAGACCAAGCTGTACACAGTACCGCTAATGATCTTTAGGCGCAAGTGCCTTAGTAAAGATATCAGCTGTGTTGGCACCTGAGGCCAAGTGAACTACGCGGGCCTGGCGGCGCTGCTGTAGCTCGCGCAGGAGGAAGTACCGCAGCTGGATATGCTTCGCTCTGCCCTCAAGCCGAGGCTCCTGACACAGGAGTTCATGGCCCTGTTGTCAGCGTACAGGACCGGGGCAGAGGCAGCGGGATCGACGGGTGCGGCGGCGACGGCAACAGAGACGACGGCTGCGACAGCAGGGGCGATGGCGGCTGCAGAGGCTGTGAGGGAGGAGACACCAGGGGAGGGGCAGACGGCGAGGACTACTTCGCAGGACCACCAGAGTCAGAGGACTCCTCGACCGGGGCAACTAACGGGAGAGGGGTGACGTGGGACACACCAGAGGGGGCAGGACGGGGAGGGGGAGGGGGGGGGGCAGGGACCACCGGGGAAGGAGTGACCAGGAAAAGGGGGGGAGTAACCGGGGGACCGTGGTGGGGGAAGCGACGGTAGAAGGAGACGGACTCGTCAAAGGTGACGTCGCGCGAGTGAAAGAACCGGTGAGGGTGGTAGAAGTGCCAGTCGGACGCGTCAAGGGGGAAACATAGGAAGACGCAGGGAAGGGTGCGGGCAGTGAGCTTGTCCGTGCCAGAGGCATGAACGTGAGCAAGGCAGCCCCAGACGTGGAACACAGACGTGTCACCAGGAGACCCGGTCCAAAGAAGGGTCGGCAAAACCTGTGGCTACTGGGGGTGCGGCCACAGGTTAAGCTGGTGAGCAGCGTAGCGCACGGCGAACGGCCACAGAAAATGGGGTGCAACGGCATGGATCATGGAGGTGCAAGCCACCTCCATGACCAAACCGATGCGTCGCTCAGTGACCCCATTCTGCTGTGGGGAGTCTGGCAGGGTGAACGTCTGGGTGATGCCCTCCGCACGACAAAAGCGACCAAGGACACCTGAGGCAAACTCGCCACCACGGTCGGAGTGAAGACGCAGGACATGGAGACCTCGGTGGACACGGGCAGAGACAAGCCAGGGGATGAGAGCATCAGGCACGTCGGCCTTGTGCTCCAGGGAAAAGACTGTGGTGTAGCGAGTGAAGTCGTGGACAAGCACGAAGAAGTAGCGCTCTCGACGCGCCCCATGGACGAGGGCGGGGCCCCAGACGTCCATGTGCAGGGTCTGCAGCGGCAGGGCGGTAGGGGGAAACGAGGAGGAGTGAGGGGCACGGCGAAGTCGACCCTCGACAAAAGGCGTGCAAGGTGGGTCGGGGGAGGAGGGAAAAGCGGGGAGAGAATCAGGGAGACCAAGGACGAGACCGTGCTGGGACATGTGACGCAGACGCGGGAGCGCAGGGTGGCCTAGGCGGTGGTGCCAAAGGAGAGTCGGGTGAGTGAAGGACCGACAGGAGCAGGCAGCAGCAACCTAGGTAGACGCAGCCACTTGAAGGGGCGCCCCAGCCGGGGGGGTCACGGTGTCCAGGGTGAACATGCCGGACACCCGGTCCCGGGGGAACGTGGACAGGGGGGCACCAGTGGTGGCCTCGGTACAGACAGCATACCACTCGTGACCAGGGAACGTAGTGTTGACGCCAAGGTCCTAAAGGCAGCCGACACCAACTAGGTTCCTGGAGAACGAGGGGATATGCAGACCTGTGAGAGAGTCCGAACCGCCGGACAGGGAAGGGTGGTGGAACTGCGAGTGACGACGGGACCGCCGGAGGGATGAGCAAGAGAAACTGCAGCAGGAACAGGAAGCAGCGTCAGCGTAGTAGAGTCGCGGAAGAAACACCGGGAAGCGCCAGAGTCCAAGGTGAAGGAACGCGAAGCAGTGGCGTCTGGCGACGGGGCGACGGCGGAAGCACCAAGGCTAAACAAAGCAGAAGCTCCTACGCCTGACGCAGCAGGGGAGGCTAAGCTAGGCACACCTATACTAGGCGACAAGGAGTAATAAGAGGGGAGCACACTAGAGTCATCAGCATACATCACATGCAGGGCAGAAACAATGGCATCCATGTCCATGTCAAAAATCTGAACTCTACGACTCAGCAAACTGTGCCAGTCCGGGAGGTCGGGCGACGGGCCGAAGCGCTGACGAAACAAGTCGTCCAGGCGACGAAAACAGCAGGCAGTGGCGTGACCGATCTTACCGCAAGCGAAGCCGCGGCGAGGACCGGTCTGGATTTGGTACGGAAGTGCACGCCTCCCGAAACCGCCACCCGGCACACCACCACGCGCACGACCACCACCAGCGCCAGGCCACCCGGGCGGGAGGGCACTCGCCTGCCTCGTCTGCGGTGGCTGCTGCGGCTGGTGCGGCTGCTGCGGCTGCTGCTGCTGCTGCTGCGGCTGCTGGGGCGGCTGCTCAGCTAGATCTGGCAGGGTCCCCTCGTCCACTCCACTACCAAACGACCCGACTCCACCACCACCTCCACTGGCACCCCCACCACCTCTGCCGCGCCCAGCCTTGGGGCGGCGGCCCTTCCCCGAACGGAACTGCGCTGCAGCGGCGGTCTCAGCCACAGCTGCAGAACCATCGGAGAAGGTGCACTGAGCGGGGGCACAACCCTGAAAGATAGGGATCGGCACAGTACCGCTCGCCTGGGCGATAGAGCGGTGGCGGGTCTCAATAACAGTCAGGGTGTCTACAAAGTCTGTGAGGGTGAGGTCACCGGGGTGAATGCTAAGAAAGCGGTCACGAGTAGCGGCAAGGCGGTCAGGGAGGCGGGTGGCAAGCAGGTAGAGGGTAGAGGTAAGGGGCGGCTGGTGGGCTCTAAGCTGTGCGTCAGTGCAGGCAGCGCGCCAGGTCTCATCTATCGTGCGCAGGTGGGCAGCTAGGTCAGCGATAGTGGGGAAAGACGCAAGGTCAGGAAAGAGCATCGGCAGCAGGCGGGGCGGAATAGCGCCGGATAACAGCGTCTAAGAAAGCCTGGGTGGTGGTGATAGACCTAAAGCGAGGACGCTCAAACGGGGGGAGGGCATTGCTAATGGCAAGCTAGGTGACAGCGTCACGGGGAAAGCCAGACAGAGCGAGCGAGGGCAACGGCCGCAGTAGACTCGCGCTCCGCAGGTGTGGGGTCAGCGGGTAGCACAGCAGGGGGGTCTGGGCAGGGAAGCGTACCGTCAAGGTGTGCCGAGAGCAGGTGGCCATCCTGCCGCTGACCAGTGAGGTGGTGGCGGAGGTCGGCTAACCAGGCCTCGAACTCCAGAGGCTTTCCTTCAGCGTCGAAGCGAAGCTCTGCCGCCATCAGGAACAGTGCAGGGCAGGGCCAGGTGAGGCAGTGCAGCGCGGTCCAGTGCAGTGCAGGGCGGTACAGTGCGGTGCAGCGCGGTACAGAGCAGTACAGTGCGGTGCAGCGTGGTGCTGTGCGGTGCAGGGGGGTGCAGTGCAGTGCAAAGTGATGGAGAACCGTACCAGGGAGGGTGCAGTGCAGTAGCAGGTACGGAGAGCGGGCCGCACGCAGATCGGCGGCAGTCCGGCGGGAAGGTGAGCACGGGGCCGGAGATCGACGGGCAGGGCGCGCGCAGGGGTCGGCAGAACGGGCGCGGGGGGCCAGTAGCGGCGGGCGCCGGGCCAGCAAGGACAGGCGAGGGGGCCAGGTAGGACGGGCGCGGGGCCGGCTAGGACGGGCCTGGGACGGGCACGGAGCCGGATAGGACGGGCGTGGGACGGGCGCGGGGCCGGCTAGGACGGGCGCAGGGGCCTGTAGGACGGGCGCGGGGGCCAGCTAGGACGGGCGTGGGGGCCGGTAGGATGGGCGCGGGGGCCACTAGGACGGGCGCGGGGGCCTGTAGGACGGGCGCGGGGGCCAGCTAGGACGAGCGCGGGGGCCGGCTAGGACGGGTGCAGGAGCCGGTAGGACGGGCACGGGGGGGCCGCTAGGACGGGCACAGGGCCGGCTAGGACGGGCGCGGGGGCCGGTAGGACGGGCGCGGGGGCCACTAGGACGGGCGCGGGGGCCGGTAGGACGGCCGCGGGGGCCACTAGCACGGGCGCGGGGCTGGCTAGGACGGGTGCGGGAGCCGTTAGGACGGGCACGGGGCCAGCTAGGACGGGCGCGGGGCCAGCTAGGACGGGCGCGGGGCCGGATAGGACGGGCGCGGGGGCCGTTAGGACGGGCGCTGGGCCAGCTAGGACGGGCGCGGGGGCCGTTAGGACGGGCGCGGGGGCCGTTAGGACGGGCGCGGTGCCAGCTAGGACGGGCGCGAGGGCCGTGAGGACGGGCGCAGGGGCCAGCTAGGACGGGCGCAGCGGGCGCAGCTAGGACGAGCGCGCGGGCGCGGCTAGGACGGGTGCGGGGTCGACTAGGACGGGCGCGGTGGCGGCTAGGGCCTAGGGCGGAAGCATGGGCGGGCGGCGGGACCTACCTACTGCTGATACCATCTTAGAACTGAGTAATGAATTGATTAGAGAATCTGGGTACAAGCATATATATCTAAGGGTTGTACTCTCTATGAGGTGACCCTATACAGTCTATACTAACACTAGATATACTAATGTTTGACATTAACACCTCTTGTGTCTTTTTAATATCAGTGCAATGAAGTGTTTTGTTATTTCTCACCGTAAAATAAAATGAAATGGTTGGGAAATAAAATTCACTCTCAATATTATGAATAATATTAGGCATGGTATAATGATATTAAATATGACTACTAGAAAAAGAGACATACAAAGACTGGCTTTAAATATTCAATTGGTTTTTTTTTTAAGAAGTCTTGAGTATCAATTTTTGGTGCCCCAAAACACCATTACATAAAAATGGTAATAATATATTTAGTATAAAACAAAATAAAGCGCGTTTTTAGAGAACCCACAAAAAATCCACGTTTTCAGATCAGTGCCCCAAAATGTCGTACCAAATCTATAGGGTTGCCACGCAACCCAAAAATAAGAAACTTTGGTTATAGCGGAACGAGAAGAGCAGTAAGGTGTGCATTTGGAGCTACGGTGCTCTCCCCCATATCCTTCCACAGGCTCTAGTAGTGGCTTGGAGTGGCGTGGACAAGTGATCAGCGCGCATAACGCAACCACATTCGCTCGAACCTGCATGCCTCTTTAGTCTCACAGTGCTCGTTCTACCTACCTCTCCCGTCTCGCCCTCCGTCTGCACGCCTTCCCCCCCTTTCCCGCGCGCCATGCCATCGTCCTACGCCCTCCCCGCCGCCAATCGCGCCCACTTGTCGCCCGAGAGGGACGGCGGAGCGCGGGAGGTGGCGGAGCGGGGAGAGCCTGCAGGCGCGGGCGCGGAGGTGGAGCGCGAGGCGTCGTTTGCGGAGCGCGTGGCGCGGAGCATCTTCGTGGACGAGCTGTGCCCCGCCGTGACGCCCGCCGTGCTGCAGAGCGCGCTGGGGCAGTTCGGCGCCGTGCGCTCCGTGCAGCTCGTGCCCAACCTGCTCCTCCCGCGCCGCTCGTCCGGCTGCGCCATCGTCGAGCTGCACTCGCGAGACGTCGCCGCCAAGGTCGCACCCGCCCGTCGCTCGTCGCTGTCGCCCGCCCCCTCGCTGCGTCCTGCGTACCCCGTCGCTGCCACGTTCTCCTGTCCACTGTCTCATTCGTTGTGCCCATCATACTCTCGACTCCGCCTAGCGAGGCACCACTCTACCATCTCCCCTTCCTCACTCTCTATCTCCCGCGCCGCTCCGCCCTCCCCCCGCGCTCCCCGCCCCGCCAGATGCTCGCGGATCTGAGCGAGTCGCTCTTGATCGTCGGCGCTGGCCCCCGCCCCGTGCGCGCGTGCAAGGCGCGTGCCGACATGTTCGACGGCGCCTTCGTCTTCCCCTCTGCGCTGCATGCTGCCGCGCTCTCCCAACCCGCGCCCGCCGCCGCCTCCGCCGCTGCCTGGCACGGCGCCCCATGTTCCTCGGCGCCCGCCCTCCCGGGCTTTAGGGTCACGGACGCTGCTGGGGAGGGCGCGGGGGGGGGGGAGACAGGCGGGGGAAGTGGGGAGGGGGGTGGCGGGGGGAGGTGGCGCTGGCGGTTGACTGTGATGGAGGAGAGGCCGCAGGGGGGTGGCGCAGGGACAGGGGGGGAGGGCGGGGGGAAGAAAGTAGGTGGAGGGGGAGGGGGAGGGGGAGGGGAACGGGGAGTGGGGATGGCGGAGTGGCAGAGGGCGCGGAGGTGGAAGGAGGTGGCGGGGCGGCAGGCGGAGGAGATGAAGATGCTGGCGGAGGTGAGGTGGGCGCACAGGGGGGCGCACAGGGGGGCGCACAGGGGGGCGCACAGGGGCAGAGGACGCTGTTAGTGGGTGCATGTAATGGCGTGGCATCCATGAGCAGTGTCTGCTTCCCTGCCATGTCACCTCCTTCCCCCCCCCTCCGCCCTCATGCATCCCCCCACTGTCTTCCATTCACCTATTCTCCATCCCCTCTCCTCCTTGCCTTGTCCCCTTTGCCGTGCGTGGCTGCGCGTGCAGCACGTGGCGTGGGAGAAGCAGCAGGTGGGGGAGCGGCAGCGCGTGCGCATAGAGGAGGACCTGCGGCGCCTCACGCTCATCGACCACGCCATGGCGCCCAACGGGGCCATCGCGCACCTCAGGCACTACTACGGCATGCCCGCCATGGACTGGCACATGATGTGACGCCATGCCATGCCATGCCATGCCCATGTGCGCCAGTGTGCACTGCGCGCGCGCACCAATGCCATGGCACTTCTCTCATGGTCCATTCAAATTCAAACTGCCTGAGGTTGCATGGAGGTGCTGCCGTTGCGGTGTGCTACACTGTTACGTCTTGTGTTTTATTTTTCCTTAGTGTACAGCTTTCTAGCCTATGGGTTGAATTGAATGATGCCTACCTCACATCTTTAGATTAGCGCTGCATTCCTATGACAAGAAGTCTTCAAAACAAGCGTCAGAACCTACAGTGTTATGAACTCTGTCGGCCCACAAAGCTCTATAGCGCGTCAATCTCTTCCCACTCCTTTCCCCCTCCATGCTGGTCGGCCGAATCGAGGCAACGGTTTCGGGTTGCAGGCAGTGAAGGCAAGGCAAGGCAGCAGCAGCAGCAGCAGTGCGCTCCCCTGCATGCCAGGAACGGCGCATGAGGATCTGGGTCGTGCTGGACAGTTCCCATCTTTCTTCTGCTTGCGCCTCTCAGCCGGGCTTCAAATTCCCCAGCTCGCCGGTCGTCCCGCCATATCGTCCTCCCTTTCCCTTCTTCCTGAGGCCACACGACCGATCTGCGTCTCTGCAGTCGGTTGGGCACCGGATTCACTAGCCGCGAGTTGAGTACCCCTCAGGTACGTTTGCGCCTCCCCATGCGTGTGCTCGCGCGCCGGTGCCGCGCTCGCCCTGCCCACCGATTCGCCTCGCGCTCTTGCTTGGTTTCTTGATAACCAGCAGCCTAGCGCCGTGCCGCATGCCGTCAGTCCGCACGTCCCTTCGATGCGCCACAGGCACTGGGCGACTACCGCGCCGCTGCTGCCCACAAATCTGCTGTGTGAATTTTGCGCGGCCAATTTGGAGCGCACAGGGTGTGGCGGGTGATGAGATCCGCTGACATCCGAGCCGGCGCCCCGCATCTCTTCAATCTCGCGCTTCCCATCGGTTGCTCCACCTCTGCCGCGTTGCACCCCTAGAGCCTGACCCTCAACCCGCTATCATTCGGCTCCGACTCCTGTCCTCGCTTCGTCGCGCGCGCTGCTTCTCGTTTCTCCCCGCTCTCCAGACAGGCCTCTCGCCCGCAATAGCGGGCCTGCCTTGCTAACCTCTCTCCCAGCTCTCCCTTCTCCCCCGTCTCGCGCCTCTTCCCCCGTCTCTTCCCCCGTCTCTTCCCCCGTCTCTTCCCCCGTCTCTTTCCCCTTATCTCCCCCCCTCTTTCCCCCTCCCCCGCGCCAGTTCTGCGCCCAACGCCATGTCGTCGTCCGCGGCGCCCGACGACGATCTCGTCTCCAGCTTCTGCGCCATCACGGGCGCGTCGCCCGACCAGGCGCAGTTCTTCCTCGACAGCAGCGCCGGCGCGCTCGACGCCGCCATCTCCGCCTTCTACGACCACGGCGGGGACGCCGCCGCCGCCGCCGCCGCCGCCGCGGCCGGCGGTGCCACGGGGGACGACGGCGACGACACCGGCAGTCGAGGCGTCGCCGCCGCCGTCCCGGCCGCGCCGCCGCGGGATCCGCGTGCTGCTGCTGCGGCGGCGGCTGCGGCGCGTGCGGGCGGGGCGGCTGTAGGTGGCGCATCGGGCCCCGCGATGACGTCACAGGCGATGTTCTCCGCGGGAGGCGCGGAGGAGGGCGGCGAGGAGGTGCAGCAGCGGCAGCCGCGGGTGACTGCGCCCGTTGCGGGACCGTCCGGGGCGGCGGGGGGTGCGGGCGCAATGGGGAGATTCGTGGGGGGAGTGGGGAAGGGGAAGGGGAGTAAGAGATCGGGGCGTGGCGGGGGAGGGGGAGGTGGGCGGATCCGGACTCTGGGGGA
This sequence comes from Closterium sp. NIES-67, assembly GCA_027943415.1. NCBI lineage: Eukaryota > Viridiplantae > Streptophyta > Zygnematophyceae > Desmidiales > Closteriaceae > Closterium > Closterium sp. NIES-67. The sequence goes on along the minus strand of BQMB01001600.1, from coordinate 81,440 downwards.
TATTGGGAGGCGCAGGGACGAGGAAGAGGACGAGGAGGATGAGGACTACGATGAGGATGATGATGATGACGACAGGGAGGAGTACTACGCTGGGGGGGAGAAAAGGTGAGGCGGCCCTGCCTGCCGTCCACCTCGCTGCTTCCAGCCTCGCCCACATCGTGCATCCCCCCCCCGTCACCCCTCCCTCCCTCCCCGTGCCCTACTTCGCTCGCAACCCCTCCCCCCCTTTCCCCCTCCGCCCTCCCCCGCAGCGCTCCTTGCTCGTTTGACGTCCGTGCAATCCTCGTTGCATTGCTCATCTGCTTCTCTCCTGGATCGTCCTTCGCAATCCCTCGCGTCCTTCCCCCCCTCCACCCACGCGCACACCGCCTCACCGCTTTCCCTCCTACCCGCCCCTCCCCTCCCCCTCCCCACCATCAGCGGAATAGCGGTGCAGGATCCCAATAAGCGCAGGGGGCAGGGCGGACTGGGCTCGCTGGGCCCCCCCGGCGCGGGCGCGCTCGACATGGACGACATCTTCGCGCGCGCGCAGCAGCAGGGCGCGCGCCAGGGCACCTCCGCGGATCTCGACGGGGGGGGAGGCGGTGGCGGGGGCGGGCGGAGAGGCGGAGGCGCTTTCAGCGGAGTGGGGAGGACGCTTGGGGGAACGGGCGGGGAGGCGGAAGGGGCGACTGGGCAGGGGCAAGGGGCGGGTGGGGGCGAGGGAGCGGAGGAGGGCGGGCGGCGTGTGGTGCGGCACACAGTGACGTTCTACCTGAACGGGTTCACAGTGGACGAGGGGCCGCTGCGGCAGCTGCAGGACCCCGCCAACGCCGCCTTCCTCAAGGTGCACAAGCGCTCACCACTCGCGCTCCACTCCGCACCTGCACTGCCTCTGTCGCCCCCTTAACACCACCCGCCCTTTTCCCTCTGCCCCACCTGTGCACAACGCCTTTCAACCTCCTATCTCTCCTTCCCAACACCTCCCGCTTCATTCCCAAACTCCACTCCTGTATATACTCCAACTGTGTCATACTCCCATCCCAAAGCCTGGCCTCGCTCCCTCTTCCTACGGAATGCTCCTACCACCCACACACACACTGCTCGTCGTCCGGGCTGCCATTCAGAGCCCACAGCTCCTTTCCTCTTCCTTCCCCCTTCCCCAACGTGCCCCCACTCACCTGCACTCACCTGCCCCCTAAACACACCCCCGTCCCCACCTTTTAACGAACTGCATCCCCTGCCCTTCCACCATGCAAACTCCCCATTTCTGTAACCCCCCCTCCCCGTCCCCGCCCTCACTGCGTCCTCGCTCTGGCTGCCTCCTTCTCCCCCAGAGCATCCTGGAGCGCGGAGAGTGTCCGCGCGAGCTGCAGAGCGCGGACCCCAACGAGGACGTGGAGCTCAACCTGCTGCGCGTCAACGACCAGTGGACGGTGGGGGGGGGGAGGAGGGGGGTAGGTGGGGACGGGTTGAGGAGGTCGGGGGTGGGAGGAGGGATGAGGGAGATGGGGGAAGTGGGAAGAGGAACGGGGGGTACATGGGAGGTGTGGGCGGTAGTACATGCATTTGGCATTGCAACTGCTCTATTCTTACAGTGTCGACAGTTACAGTAAATGTCCCTCGAGGTATGGGCATGAGAGGTGTGGGAGCATGACAGTGGTCTGCTTTCGCATCCCTTGTGCTCCCACGCCCTCCCTGTCTCCCCCCGCCAGCCCCCCCCAGAGCCCAAGTATGTGGCCTTCTCAGGCCAGGGTCGCACGCTGGGGGAAGCTGCCATGCCCGACACACAGCCACCGCCTGCTGCTGCTGCTGCTGCGGCACCTGCTGCGGCTGGGCCCGCCAATCCGCAGGGCCCCACTGGGGGTGAGAGGCTTCCTGCCCTTCTCCCGCCTGCTCGCACTCTCACCCTCCCCACTTGCGCTGTCCGCTCTCATCTCCGCTCCATGCTTGCTTCCTTCCCGCACTCTATATGTCGCTGCATGTACTGTGGCAGCACAGCTGCGTTGTTTCATTGGTGCACTATTGATTGCTTCGAGTCTCCCCCAGCACGTCATTGTCGCCGTGAACTGCCTCGCATCTGCCTTGCCACCACCCCGTGCTGGCCCGCCACTTGTCAGTGAGCTTTGCTACCCACTACACCGCACTTGGCCACTGCCCTCCACCCCCCACCGCCCCCCACATGCCACGCAGCACCTCGCCTCGTCTCATTTCCCCCCCTCACTATCCTCACCCACTCACCGTCAACCACCTCTCCGCCCCTCCCCCCTGCAGGCTTGCAGGTGGACGAGGAGCAGCCGGTGACGTCTATCCAGGTGCGGCTGCTGGACGGCACGCGCCTCGTGGCGCGCTTCAACCACGCGCACACCGTCGCACACATCCGCGCCTTCATCGACGCCGCGCGCCTGGTCGGCGGCGGCGAGCGGCGGTACGCACTGCAGACGATGGGGTTCCCGCCCAAGCGGCTGGAGGATGAGAGCCAGACGATCGCAGACGCGGGCCTGGTCAATTCCGTGGTGGTGCAGCGGTGATAAGGGGAGGGGGGGGGGTTTGGGGGGGGAGGATGAGGACAGTGGGGTGGGGAGGGATGAGGAGAGGTGATGGGATGGGAGGGAAGAGAGGTTGAGCATGAGTGGAGACGCAATGGGAGGTGTGCAAATGGAGCAGCTAGGTTGGGGGCTCGGTTGCTGTGATTGACTGTTGTATCTCTTTCATGACTGGATGGCGGTTCTGTACGGTTGTGAAGCAACACTGGTGTTGGGTGCGGTGGGCATGAGGCACATGGGCAGAACGACACCCACATGGCAGGCAGCCACAATGTGGTCGTCTGGTTGAGTGCGTGCTACCCGGTGGCACTGTGGAGAGGCACACGGATGGGTCGAAGGCGTGTTGTCAACTTATACATACATTTGCATGTACGGTAGAAGTTATAGGCTAGAATAGGTGTGTGTTCTTAGAGAGTACGGTACAACCCAAACCCTATATTTACCTTGTTCTTGTTGTGACAGAGTCTTGAGCATTTCTGTAAGTAGTTCTGATAGATAATGTCGAGTTACACTGTAGTTAGCATCCGTAGAATGACGTCATTCGAATAGCGCTCGTCTGAATGATTACGTCAGCAGGCCGTTTCAGGCAGGGCCCAAAATCGGTTTTGGGCCACTCTTTGAAATCAGAGTAGGAAAAAACAATACCCTGACGGTCAGATCAGAGCCAGGGCCTCAGATAGGATTTTAGGCATCCTGACCAATCAGGGCGGCCCCCCAAAAAAATGTGTAGCAGTCAGGGTTGGTTGGTGGCCTATGTGTCAAAGTGAGAACGAATAATTGTTAAAATTATATAAGTTATAATTTAATATAGGCTTGGTAGGTTGTTACTGAACCTTTCTGTAGAGGGTACAAACCCCTTCTTGTACTCCTCTCTCTTCCTAATCAAATACTTTTCTTCTCGACATTCTCTCCCTTCCTAGATCCGTTTTCCTCACGCCATTCCATGGCGGCCTTCTTCCTAGTATTCTAACCAACCTAGCCTCCTACCGTAATCCCCCGTATATAACACCCTATGGTGTATATAAAAATTCACTAAAAAAATGACTGGGTGTTAACAGTGGCCCGGAAAAATATAGTGCCCATGTGTTATGTAAAATGCAATTTGAATTTGAGTGTTTTAGGCCATGTGTGTTCAAAACTGCGCGGAGCGACTGTTAGCGAGGTACAGCATCCGCTACGACGAAACTCACAAACCAATCGTCGTTGGCCAATCCCTGCTGAGTGCTATAGTCAGGGCCAGGTTTGTGCGGCACCTGCGACCGTCATGATCGCGACAGAATCCGCGACTTCGACGGGAGGATTTCGCTCGGGAGGATTCTGACCGTCAAATCACAACAGAATCCGCGAATTCGACGGTCGAAATCCTCCCGAGTCTTGACCTTTGCTGACATTTCCATTTCGCGGTGCAACTTGTGTTGATGTTTCTGCCCGTTTTTTCGCTGCTAATGGTAGTTGACATTGCGTTTTTCATCCTGTTCGTTTTTTTTTTTCAATCGAGCTGAGCTTGAAAAACTACGAAATACTGTTCTTTGCTGCATAAAACGAGGAGGGTGTTATGTAAAATGCAACCCCCGAAAAGCGGGTGCTCTCCTAAATTCACCCTATCATAAGCTCTCCCCCGCATAAACCACCCGCGGAGTGACTATTTCGGCGGGTGTTATATACGGGGGATTACGGTAAGTTTAAGAACCTTGAGTCCTAAGTTTCTAAGATGGTATCAGGGCTGGTCGTGTCCACCGGACCCTCTCCCTACGTTCCCGTTGCGTACTCCTACTGCATTCGCAGCCTTCGCGGTTTTCTGCCTGCCTGCCGTCGCGGCACTAAGTTGTCGCGACGGCCCCTTGTTGCCTGCCGTCGCGGCGCTAGGATGTCGCGACGGCCCCTTGTTGCCTGCCGTCGCGGCACCAAGATGTCGCGACGGTCCCTCGTTGCCTACCGTCGCGGCGCCAAGGTGTCGCGACGGCCCCTTGGTGCAGCCGTCGCCCGTCCGCCTCGCCGCTGCGACATTGACGGTGCGCTGTGGCGGCGTCTGCGGCAGCCGACGGCATCGTCGGGCTGCGGCCGGCCGAGCGACGTCTGTGGCGTCGCCGGGCCTGCCGCCCGCTCGCCACAGACGGGCGTCCCTCAGGACGATGTCCTCCCGCCAGTAAGCGCCGCGCCATTTATGGCGCGTCGCTGAAGACTCGCCTCGCCCCGCCCCCTCCCCTCCCCCCCCACCTGCACCTGCTTCCCCTGCATCCCCCCCTTTCTTGCTGCAGCCGATGACTGCCATGTGAGGGACCTCTCCACCGCCGAGGAGACAGGACATGCCGCCGAGAGGGCGGGGGCCGCCGCACCAGCCTCTGTCGTTCGAGCCCCCGGCGCCGCCGCTGTTGCCGCAGGCCTGGAGCCGCCGTACACTGCCGCCGCCGCCGCTGTCGTCACTGTCGCTGCTGCCGCCATTGCCGTCTCAAGGGGCCGTGAGACCTACCCTCTTCCGGAGTCGTTTCGGCTGCTGCTGGGAATGGGGGTGCTGGGCTAGGGGGTGTGGGTGTGGGTGTGGGTGTGGGGGTGTGCGTGGGCTTGACACTACCAAGCCTAGGGGGTGTGTTAAAAATATATAAGTTATAATTTAATATAGGCTTGGTAGGTTGTTACTGAACCTTTCTGTAGAGGGTACAAACCCCTTCTTGTACTCCTCTCTCTTCCTAATCAAATACTTTTCTTCTCGACATTCTCTCCCTTCCTAGATCCGTTTTCCTCACGCCATTCCATGGCGGCCTTCTTCCTAGTATTCTAGCCAACCTAGCCTCCTAAGTTTAAGAACCTTGAGTCCTAAGTTTCTAAGAATAATGACTAGAAGTGGAAACCTAGAACAAATACTAGTTGGTTGTACTCACTAGAAGCATACCTCAGTCTAGCCTATAACTTCTACATAGATAATATGTATAAGTTGACACACCCCCTAGGCTACACAAGGGGTGAAACTAAACAAGAAGCAAACAGCTCAGGGCGGCACTACTAGTCCAACCACTGAGGCAGGGGTCTGGAGACCAGTCAGCAAGAATACAACCAAAACTGAAGCAAGCCAGGGTGGCACTACTAGTCCAGCCACTGGAGGTAAGGCCACAAGGCCAGTCTGACAAGCATATATAATAGAGAGTACACAATCAGGATCCTAACTGTTGGAAATATCTCAAAGGACTTAAGCGTTTCTGAAGTGTAACACTACACTCGAGGAAGACTACAGGGGAGCACGCGAGTCAACGGAGGTTACATGAGGGGACGGACAAAGAATGCGAAAAGACTCGAAAGGTCGCAACTGGAGGTTGCGACTGACCGTTACAACATCACGGATGGTAACCGAAGCGGCAATCGAGTCGCTGTGCGACTCGATAAACCGTTTCTGTAACTGTACTCTACAACTGCTTTCTTATCTTCTATATATTGCTGTATGCTTGTTTCTTTAATTAATCACTTGTTCTCATATACTAGTACAAGGGTTCAACTGCCTCAACTTCCGCTGCACTACTCAAGTCTTAATCTTCAACTGGGACTTAGTCTCTGAAAAGATCCTAAGGGCATTTCTCAGCCCAACATGGTATGAGAGCTGGTCAGAGACCAAACTCCCAGCAACTGCGCTTCATCAACAAACTGCAACTCAACTCAAATTCAACAACTTCATTGATTACAAGACATGGACAGCAAGGGCAAGAAAGTCTCTACGGGCTCACCCAGCGGCCAAGAAACTCAACACGGCAACTCTGGTCTGCACACCTCAGGACTGCAGACAGAGACCGGGACTGCTCAAGAAACAACAGCAAGGGTACCAGAGATGGTAACTCCATCTCCCTCTTCAAGCGTGGACCCCAACCTTATGGAAAGATTCTTCAGCTTCATGTCGCACTTCGACCAGCAGCAGCAGACAAGGACACCTGCGCATTCGACACAGAGCAATGGAGGAAACATGGGATTAGCACCGATGAGCCTCGACAACTCATCGTTTGGGCGACACAATCAAGCGCCTACCTTTGCGCCTTATCACTCTTCAACGGGGACGTTCGATTTCATGCCGCCCCGTGCCCAACCAACAGCAGCTGCATCACAACAAACACCAAACGAGATTCTAAGTCTCCAGGCGCAGTATTCACACGTAATTAAACTGCAGACATCCTCACCGTTCAACGGACACGACTTCTTTACCTGGAGCTTCGAGTTCGAGCTGCTGATGGAGGCTGCGCATCTTCTGGGATACTTCAACGGGTCCCTGCCATTCCCAAGCAACGGCACTGGAAAGGAACAGGAAATCTTCACGTATCAGTCGCTTCTGGCGTATACGGTTCTCCTGAGAAACCTGTCACCACAAGAGCAGCAGAGCATCAGAACATACAGGAGCTATGGAAACTCCGCGGAGCTCGCATGGCATCATCTCAAGTGCCTCTACCAAGCAACGACAGCGTGACACAAAGCAGACTTATGCAACAACTGACAACAAAACAAATGAAGACCGGGGAAAAGGCGATGCAGTATATGAGTCGCTGCCAGACCCTCCGCGACCGCCTGCTTCGGTGCGGAGGAACAATCACTGAAGAAAGCTTCGTGACACTTGTCCTCGCCGGGCTCGGGCCAGAATGGAGAACCACACGATCGCTTCTTCGCGCCCACAGAAGGATTTCGGAGATGCACCTCTGCGCCGAGCTTCACGCTGAACAACAGGAGATGGACCTGTTCGAAGAAAGACAACCAAGGAAACAGCAGCAGTTAGTCTTCTACACTCAACGAAGGAACGACAACAACTACAATCGACGCGGCAAGGAAGAACGCGACAACAGGGGACTCACCTTCGTGCCGCCGTTCTGCCACAACTGCCAGACTTCCGGACACTCCAAGATCAACTGCAACCGCCCTCGCGTTTACCGTCCAGCAGACCCACAAGTCGCTTCCACTCAAGAAAGTCCCCCAAGGCACTCTTCAACATCTGCACAACAGACACCAAACATTATTAACTGCATGGTACACATCGACAACTGCACACCAGGATCACCACCAACTTACGCGCCAGATGAAGAGGAGCTCCCACCACCGCGCTCACAAGGACTTCAAGTCAATCGAACATATGCTGCGGTCGCCAACGCCAAACCCACCGGGCGAAACACCTGGTTCTTGGACAGCTGCTGCGGTCAACACATGTGCTCTTCGGGACGCTTCGTGCAACAGGAGAAACGCCTCAACCGCGACGTCATCATCACCGTCGCCAACAACGAAAACCTGAAGACAAACAGACAAGGCGTGGTTCAGTTACAATCCATGGAGACGAACGTCATACTTCAGCTCAACAAAGTCCTCATTGTCGACAACCTGGGATACAACCTACTAAGCGTAAGCCAACTAATGGCCAAGGGGATTCACCTGGAGTGGGACTCTTACTCCAACGAGTTTCGACTTTACCACGGGAAGGGCGGTCTCTTCATAGGCCGTGCCCTCCTGAAGTCCGGCGTCTTCGTGTTGGACTTCGTCCCCGACTGCGGCACTGCCGACAGCGACGGCATCGTATCGTTCGCCGCATGGACACACCCGCCGGATCTTGATCCCGACTTCGACAGTGACGGATTCTGGCACTCCAACATCATACCTGCAGCAGAAAGAACACGAGCATTAGCAGTCATCAGACAAGAAAGACAAGTACCCGCAAGTATCCCAACCAAACCATCACCTGCAGTATCAGCAGCAGGACCCAGCCGAGTCCCACCACCAGCGATCCGAGGACCGCCAACCGAAGCAGACCAGCTTATGCCTGTCACACGAGAAGCCTGTCGCAGTCCCGCCACAGTCGTCGCGTTCTTCTCCAGCGCGGACATATACCACCGCTCACCCGGTCATCGCGCTTCCGACGACATATGGCACCAACGCCTCGGGCACCCTGCAAACAGTACGATACTACAAACCATCCAGGCAGAAGTGTTAGAACGCAACGCCCTACTAACGACGAACGGCCAAGAACTTCGACGACCACAAGCACGGTGCTTCACGTGCCCCGAAGCAGATCTTCCTCATCAGCCTTTCTCATCCCATCACAACCCAAGCGCACCTGCATACGCTCCGATGGAAAAAGTTTACAGCGATATTTTAAACATGCCTCGAGAAGACACCGAAGCCGACTTCAACTACGTAAGCACGTTCATCGACGCAGTAACCAGATACGTCTGGCACTTCAATCTCAAGACACGCGATCAAGCTTTCGAAGCCTTCACAACATGGCTTCCCATCGCCGAACGAGAATCGGGACTTAAACTCAAGAGCTTCCAGTCAGACGGTGCACTGGAATACCAGTCACAACGCTTCAGGACCTATCTGGCGGAAAGAGGAATCAGACGCTTGGTGTCCCTGCCCTATGCTCACCAACAGCAGGGGGTCGCAGAACGCATGAATCGGACCTTGCAGACGACGATGCGAAAACTGCTTCTGGGGATGAGGCTGCCCACCACACTGTGGCCAGACGCGATGACACATGCAGTTCACCTGCACAACCTGTTGTCCTCGTCATCGCTTCCCAACAACGCATCACCGCACCTGTTGTGGACAAGAAAAAGGGGCAGCACAAAATTACTCCGAGTTTTCGGCTGCATGGTACAGTACAGACCCCACACAGCCCGAGCAGGACGCTTCACACAACGAGCTCGGTGGGGACTACACCTCGGCATCGCCAAACATTTTCACGCGTGGAAAATTCTCGACATACAAGACAAAAATACGGTGGCATCACGTGATGTTATCTTCTACGAGCGACTGACGCTGCAGTATTACCTGGACAACATCGCCAACACACAAGACCCCACCGACGGCTTCTCGGGACTTCGTTCCTTCGCCGATCGTGCTGCCGAAGCTGACGCGGCAGAAGAAGACGTACCTGGAGCCTCGAAAACTGCCGGACCACTCCCATTCTGTTCCGTATCTGTTCCACTCGACGACGACAATCCTCTCGATAGTAACAACCTCGACACCTTCTACCACTTCGCTGACCAAGGTTACATTACACCCCACCCAGTTGACACAAATGTTTCAGAACGCATCGGTCCCAACTTCTCACCTGACCCAGAAGACGGTGACGAAGCAGCTTATTCCGGGAATGAAAATTCCCCTCGACACACACCCACGGGATTGCAGATTCTAGGCCTCTGGGTCTCCGTCCAGCATCCGCCGCCGCCTTCTCCGCGTGAGCCTTCGACCTTGTCGCAGGCTCTAGGGGGGGAACATAAGGCAAAATGGAAAGAAGCGATGGAAAAGGAGTTAAAGGCTCTGCAAGACCGAGAAACATGGAAACTGGTACCTGCAACAAGCATCAACGGGAAGAACGTCCTCTCGGGGAAATGGGTGTACCGCATCAAGACCAAATCAGACGGCTCCATCGAACGATTCAAAGCTCGATGGGTCGTACGAGGCTTCGATCAACGATACGGAACTGACTACACAGAAACCTTCGCTCCAGTCTCCCGTCACACCTCATTACGCATCCTACTCGCCGTCGCGGCCACGAAGACACTACCACTACGCCAAATCGACGTCGCCAATGCGTTCCTATACGCACCTGTGGACGCTGAGATTTTCGTCGAACAACCCCACGGATTCATCGACGACCCCACGAAAGTATGCCGACTGACAAAATCCCTATACGGGATCAAGCAAGCCCCGCGGCTCTGGCAGCAGCACCTTCACGGCCGTCTCGCAAAAATCGGATTCCTACAACTGCCGCATGACCAAGGGATGTACCGACTGCAGAAGGGAAGAGAGTATGTCCTACTCATCGTCTACGTCGACGACGTGCTCTACATCGGCTCCACTACCGACATAGCCACCTGGTTCGAAGGGGAGTTGAAAGAAGACTTAACACTTACGGTGTCCGACGAAGTTACTCAGTACCTAGGACTGAATGTCGTCGAAGACGACACGGCGTTCTACCTACACGCTGGAAAGTACTCAGGCACCGTCGCGAAGAAATTCGGTCTAACACCGACTGCGGTCCCAACTCCCTACCGCTACGGGAACAACAACAGCGCCTCCGCAAAACTCCCCGCGAAGCAAATCCAGGAGTATCAACAGAAGCTCGGCTGCCTACTATTCGCAGCAGTAACCTGCCGACCCGACCTGTCCTATAGTGCGAGTCAATTGGCGACGCATCTGAAGCAGCCGGAACAGGAAGATCTCGAAGAGCTCAATCGGGCGCTACTCTACTTCGTCTCCACGCCGACGATCGGGCTCACCTACAGCAAGGCAACAACACCGTCCGTACGACTACTCGGATACGTCGACACCGACCACGCGGGAGACAGGGAAAATCGACGATCTAGGACGGGCTACATCTACCGACTAGAACCTATCGGAACTATCTCCTGGCAGTCGAGCAAGCAGGAGTTAATCGCACTATCCTCGGCTGAAGCAGAATATATCGCCCTCTGTACTGCGACCAAGGAAGGACTCTACCTACGAGAGTTACTCGAGGAAGCGAAGATTGCGACCCTGCCCGCCTTCTCACTCCTCTGCGACAACCAATCTGCGATCAAAATCGCGAACAAGGACGACTTCGCCAACCGAACTAAGCACATCGCCCTGCGGTACTTCTTCGTCAAGGATGAAATCGCGAAGGGGAGACTTCAACTCAGTTACTGCCCGACAACAGAAATGGCCGCAGATTATCTGACGAAGAAATTGGCGAAAGCAAAATTCGACTACTGCATGCTCCTGACCGGGCAAACAAACGTCACCGGACCCGAACACGTCAACACTCCAGAAACGAAGGGGAGTGTTGGAAATATCTCAAAGGACTTAAGCGTTTCTGAAGTGTAACACTACACTCGAGGAAGACTACAGGGGAGAACGCGAGTCAACGGAGGTTACATGAGGGGACGGACAAAGAATGCGAAAAGACTCGAAAGGTCGCAACTGGAGGTTGCGACTGACTGTTACAACATCACGGATGGTAACCGAAGCGGCAATCGAGTCGCTGTGCGACTCGATAAACCGTTTCTGTAACTGTACTCTACAACTGCTTTCTTATCTTCTATATATTGCTGTATGCTTGTTTCTTTAATTAATCACTTGTTCTCAAATACTAGTACAAGGGTTCAACTGCCTCAACTTCCGCTGCACTACTCAAGATTAATCTTCAACTGGGACTTCGTCTCTGAAAAGATCCTAAGGGCATTTCTCAGCCCAACACTAACAGGGGAGCGGCTACAGGAACAAGACCAAGCTGTACACAGTGCCGCTGATGATATTTAGGCGCAAGCGCCTTAGTAAAGATATCAGCTGTGTTGGCACCTGAGGCCAAGTGAACTACGCGGGCCTGGCGGCGCTGCTGTAGCTCGCGCAGGAGGAAGTACCGCAGCTGGATATGCTTCGCTCTGCCCTCAAGCCGAGGCTCCTGACACAGGAGTATCATGGCCCTGTTGTCAGCGTACAGGACCGGGGCAGAGCTAGGCTGCTCACCTAAGTCTGTGAGCAAGAAGGTCAGCCAACGGAGCTCCTCTGCCGCCATGGCACCAGCGTAGATCTCAGCCTCACAGCTAGACTGAGCCACAGACGACGAGCGAGTGGATCTCCAAGAGATAGCACCCGAACCAAGGCTGAAACAGTAGCCCTGCGACGACCTGAGCGTCTCAGCGTCGTCTGCCCAAGAAGCGTCTGTGTGCCCAGTAAGGACCACTGGCCTGCGTCCTCCTAGCACTAACCCCATGCCTGATGTACTAGCAAGATAACGCAAAACCCTCTTAGCGGCAGACCAGTGCTGAAGTCAGTGTCTGCCTGTAGCCACAAAGCGAGCCAGGATGCTGAGAGGGTATGCGAGATCTGGGCGAGTGCAAGTCATCAGGTACATGAGGCAACCCACCAGCTCTGCGTAGGGGCCACAGGGCTCTACTGGCTCCTCAAGAACGGGAGCAGAGAGCCCATGGTCTACAGGTAGAGGTGTGGGCTGTGCGGAGGAGAACTGAAGACCGAACCTCTGAAGGACCTGACGCACCAAGTGTGACTGGGTCAGAGTGATGGTGCGTGCTGCTCTGTCCCTAGAGATCTGCAGGCCAAGATAGAGACGCAGCTCTCCAAGGTCAGTGCAGGTGTGTCTCTTCAGCAGCTCAGCTTTCACAGAGGCCAGTGCGTCCCTGTCAGGAGTAGCGAAGACCAGGTCGTCTACGTAGACAATGATGTAGAACGGAGTCTGGCCGGAACGCACAAACAGTGAAGGGTCAGCAGAGGACGGAAAGAACTGCAGGTCTGCTAACGTGGCACGTAGCGTGTCGTGCCACTCGCGGGGAGCCTGACGCAGGCCGTAGACCGGGCGCCTGAGAAGCCACTGGGTCCCAGGAGGGAAGGTACCAGTGAAGCCCTGTGGTCGGCGCAGGTAGACCTGCTCGTGTAGGCTGCCCTGAAGAAAGGCAGTAGAGAAGTCGAGGGAGTGAAGCTCGTAGTCACGCTGTGCTGCTACGTGTAGCAGCGCCCGAAGAGTGGTCATCTTCGGGGTCGGGGCGAAGGTCTGGAAGAAGTCAACCCCCTCGCGCTGACTGAAACCTCTGGCCACGTAGCGCGCCTTGAAGACAGGCGGCTCTCCAGGGGGGCGCTTCACCTTGAAGAGCCACCGACCATCGACTACGTTCACCCCAGGCGGGAGAACTGCGTCGACGTAAGTGCCGGTGGACCTCCAAGATGCCATCTCCTGCTCCATGGCAGCTATCCACTGAGAGGCCCAAGGTCCCGAGGTGGCCTCAGCGTAGGTGCGAGGGGTCGGGATGTCGAAGGCGTCTGGGTCACCCTCAGGGACTAACAGCATGGAGCAGAGATGGGGAGCAGCCTCGGAAAGGAAAGCCAGCTCGTACTGCCTGTCCTCTAGGACGTCACTGCCAAGGGCAGGAGCACCCCCGACGGACGGAGGACGGGCAGGGTCAGAGACCAGAGCGGTAGCGTAGTCAAGGCGGCGGGTAGAGGCGAAGTCAGCGACAGCAGCGAAAAGCGCGTCAAGGCGCGAGACAGGAACAGCAGGGTCGGTAACAAGAGAGGCAAGGACCCGAGGGAGAAGGGGACGAGCGGCACGGAGGTAGTCAGAGAACAGAGAAGGTGCAACAGCAAGGGACGAGGGAGGAGGGGACGGGAGGAGAGGAGGACGAGACGAGCGGGAACGGAGCAACATAGGGTGGGTGGGCAGGACAGTAGAGACGGGACAAGCACGGGAGGGACGGCGAGCCCAAACGTGAGACGGAGGTGTAGGGTCAGGGGACAGCGGAGGAGACACAGGAGGGGAACGAGGAGGAAGACGGGCCGGAGACGAGTCCGGCGGCGGGAACACAGGACCATAGACAGGAAGGTCAGCAGGCGGTGGGGGAGACACCAGCGCGCGGTCCGGAGAGGGAAGGCCGAGCAGGCGGAGAGCGGAGACCGGCGGCGACGGCTGCAGCGGCGGCGACGACGGCTGGGCCGGAACTCTCGGACCAGCAGAGGCAGAACGACCGTCGGCAGAACACTCAACAGCAGCACCCCCAGAACCAGCACCCCCAGAGCGAGAACCCCCTCCAACACCAGCGGCACCCCTTGAAGCCGCAGGACGAACACCCTCCTCCACACCAGCACCCCCAGGGGCCAAGAGTGGCGGCGGCAGTGGCGGCGACGGCTGCGGCGGCGGCGACAGCGGCGACGGCTGCGGCAGCGACGGCGGCGGCGGCGGCGACGGCTGCGGCGGCGGCGACAGCGGCGACGGCTGCGGCAGCGACGGCGACGGCGGCGGCAGCGGGGTCGGCGACTGCGACAGTGGGGGCGGAGGCACCGGGGAAGGGGGACGCGGCAAGGACGGACTGGGGGTACCACCAGAGTCAGCAGAATCCTCAACGGGGACAACCGACGGGAGGGGAGTGACGTGAGAGACACCAGACGGGGCAGGATGAGGCGAGAGAGGGGCAGGGGCTACCGGGGGAGAGGGAGCAAGGAACAAGGGGGGGCAACTGGGAGACCTCGGTGAGGGAAGCGGCGGTAGGAGGAGACGGACTCGTCAAAGGTGACGTCACGAGAGTGGAGGAAGCGGTGAGACGGCGGGTGGTAGAAAAGCCAGTCAGACGAGTCCAGGGGGAAACCGAGGAAGACACAGGGGACAGTGCGGGCAGTGAGCTTGTCCGTGCCAGAGGCACGATCGTGAGCAAGGCAGCCCCAGACGTGGAACGCAGACGCGTCACCGGGGGACCCGGTCCAAAGGAGGGTCGGCGAAACCTGCGGCCGCTGGGAGCGTGGCCACAGGTTAAGCTGGTGAGCAACATAGCGAACAGCGAACGGCCACAGAAAATGGGGGGCATCGGCATCGAGGGACGGGGGCAGGGCCCCAAACGTCCAGGTGCAGGGTCTGAAGGGGGGCAGTAGCAGGACGCAGCGAGGAGGAGTGAGGAGCACGGCGGAGCCGACCCTCGACGCAAGGCGTGCACGGTGGCGCAGTCGAGGGAGGAAGGGCAGGGAGCGACGCGGGGAGACCTAAGACAAGACCGTGCTGGGACATGTGACGCAGACGGGGGAGAGCAGGGTGACCTAAGAGGTGGTGCCAGAGAAGGGAGGGGTAAGTGAGGGACCGACACGAGCAAGCTGCAGCGACCTGGGAGGACGCACCAACCGGGGGGGAAGCGGTGTCTAGGGTAAACAGACCGGACACCGGGTCGCGGGGGAACGTCGCAAGGGGGGAACCTGAGACAGCCTCAGAACAGACAGCGAACCGCTCGTGCCCGGGGAACGTGGTGGTGACGCCGAGGTCCTGGAGACAGCCGACACCAACCAGGTTCCTCGAGAACGAGGGAACGTGGAGGCCAGTAAGGGAGCCCGAGGGAACTGCCGGACAGGGAAGGGACGTAGAACTGCGCGTGACGACAGGACCCGCAGAGGGGTCAGCGAGAGAGACAACAGCAGGTGCAGCAAGCGGCGTGAGCATGGAACGGTCGCGGAAGAAGCAGGCAGAAGCACCGGAGTCGAGAGTGAAGGACAGCAACGCAGTGGCGGAGGCTGGGGACGGAGCCGGTGCAGCGACTAAACTAGGCAACCTAGGCAGTCCTACGCCTGACGCAGCAGGGGAGGCTAAGCTACACAGTGGTGCAACACCTAAACTAGAGTATACAGGGTAATAAGATCCAGCAAAACTAGAAGCGTCAGAATACAAAGCATGCAAAGCAGCACCTAGCTGATCCATGTCTAACTCAAAGATCGGCACGCCCTGGCGGAGCAGGCTGTGCCAGTCGGGGAGGTCCGGGGCCGGGCCAAAGCGACGACGAAAGAGATCGTCGAGGCGGCGGAAACAGCGGGCGGTCGGATGCGGGCGGCGGCACAGAGTGCCGCGAAGAGGCCCGGTCTGAAGCTGGTACTGGCAGGTGACAGCACCGGAGCCGCCGGTAGACGCCAAGCTGCGTGGGCCGCCACCACGGCCACTACCTCCGGAGGTGCCGGGCCAACCAGGCGGGAGACGGGCCCACTGCTGCGGCGACTGCTGCTGGGACGGTGACTGCTGCTGGGGCGGCGGCTGCGGCTGGGGCTGCTCCTGCTGCGGCTGGGGCTGCTGCTCCTGCCCACCAGTGGTAGTCCCCACAGGCGGACTACCGTCACCACCACTACTACCACCACGCCCTACCCCCCTGGCGACCACGGCCACCGCGGCGCGAGCGCTGCTGCGGGTGGGCCGCACCAGCCGTCTCGGTGAGAGGGGCCACCGAGGCGACCGCAGCCAAAACGTCAGTGAACGCACACTGGGAGGGGGCACAACCGTGAAAGATAGAAACTGCCGGCGCACCGCTCGACTGAGCGATAGTGCGCTGGCGAGTCTCGATCTCGGTAAGGGTGTCGACAAAGGCAGTGAGAGTGAGGTCACCCGGGTGCTGGCTAAGAAAGTGATCGCGAGCACTAGCGAGGCGGTCTGGCAGGCGCATGGCGATAAAATAGAGCGTCATGCAGAAAGGGGGGGGGAGCGCAGTGAGCTGGGCGGCAGTGCTGGCAGTGCGATAGCGGGTCTCTAGGGCACGCAGGTGAGTGACAAAGTCTGCGACGGTAGGGAAAGCTGCAAGGTCTGGGAAAAGCATAGGGAAGAGCAGGCGACCAGCAGAAGCAGACGCGGGTGTGGAATAGCGGGTAATAACAGCGTCTAAGTAAGCTTTGGCCGTCTCAATAGTAGCAAAGCGTGAGCACTCAGAGACAGGGAGGGCGTGGCTAATGGCAACCTGAGCGACTGCATCGCGGGAGTCCCAGACCGCACGGGCAAGCACAGCAGTAGAGAAGGTCTCACGGTCATCAGATGAGGGATCAGCAGGGAGGGGAGCAGGTGCGGGGGGGCGGGGGAGCAAGCCGTCGATATGGACAACCAAAGAGTGGCCATCCTGGCGCTGACCTGTAAGGTGGCGGCGGAGATCGGAGAGCCAGGCGGCGAAGTCAACCGCATGGCCCTCGGCGTCCAGTCGGAGCACGAAGTCCGCCATCGTGCAGGGTCAGCGGCACAGCTCCACAGGAACACAGCGACAGCCCCCTCCAGCACGGCGGCTGCGAAGCGCCTCAGCACGGGCGAGCAGAGGAGACGGAGCCTGAGGCGGCACGGCAGGACGAGCCGGGGCGAAGGGGCCAGGCAGGTGCGGTGGGGCCAGGCAGGTGCTGGCGGGGCCAGGCAGGCGCGGCGGGGCCAGGTAGGCGCGGCGGGGCCAGGCAGGCGCGGCAGGGCCAGGCAGGCGCGGCGGGGCCAGGCAGGCGCGGCGGGGCCAGGGAGGCGCGGCGGGGCCAGGCAGGTGCGGCGGGGCCAGGGAGGAGCGGCGGGGCCAGGCAGGCGCGGCGGGGCCTAGCAGGCGCGGCGGGGGCCAGGCAGGCGCGGCAGGGCCAGGGAGGCGCTGCGGGGCCACGCAGGCACGGCGGGGCCAGGCAGGTGCGGCGGGGCCAGGCAGGCGCGATGGGGCTAGGCAGGCGCGACGGGGCCAGGCAGGGCGCGACGGGGCCAGGCAGGCGCGTCAGGGCCAGGCAGGTGCAGCGGGGCCAGGCAGGCGCGGCGGGGCCAGGCAGGCGCGGCGGGGCCAGGCAGGCACGACAGGGCCAGGCAGGCGCGACGGGGCCAAGTAGGGCGCGACGGGGCCAGGCAGGCGCGTCAGGGCCAGGCAGGTGCAGCGGGGCCAGGCAGGCGCGGCGGGGCCAGGCAGGCGCGGCAGGGCCAGGGAGGCGCGGCGGGGCCAGGCAGGCGCGACGGGGCCAGGCAGGGCGCGACGGGGCTAGGCAGGGCGCGAAGGGGCCAGGCGGGCGCGACGGAGCCAGGCAGGGCGCGACGGGGCCGAGCGGGCGCGACGGGGCCAGGCAGGGCGCGACGGGGCCAGGCAGGGCGCGACGGGGCCAGGCGGGCGCGACGGAGCCAGGCAGGGCGCGACGAGGCCGAGCGGGCGCGACGAGGCCAGGCAGGGCGCGACGGGGCTAGGGTGGCGCGACGGGGCCCAGGAGGAGCGCGACGGGGCTAGGAGGCGCGACGGGGCCCAGGAGGGGCGCGACGGGGCTAGGGTGGCGCGACGGGGCTAGGGTGGCGCGGCGGGGCTAGGGTGGCGCGACGTGGCCCAGGAGGGGGGCGACGTGGCTAGGAGGCGCGACGGGGCTAGGAGGCGCGACGTGGCCTAGCTAGGGTACGGGCGGAAGCGGTAGGTGGGGGATGCTAACCTACGCGTGATACCATGTCAAAGTGAGAACGAATAATGACTAGAAGTGGAAACCTAGAACAAATAGTAGTTGGTTGTACTCACTAGAAGCATACCTCAGTCTAGCCTATAACTTCTACATAGATAATATGTATAAGTTGACACTATGTTCATACTGATTCGACAGGGTGAACCTCAAATCTATACTTTGGCCTCAGGGTAAATTCTGAAACGCTTGAAATCTCAGAAGTCACTCTAAACAGCAGCAGCAGCACACTTGGCTTCACGCGTTGTGATGGGTTGAGGACTTAGCCGCGACTGGCCGAGTTTGCGTCAACTGTAGCGCACGAGGCAATCAGACCAGGAAAATTTTCTTCGTCTGACTGTCAGACAGAATTTTGCTGAGACCGGATGGGCGTTCAGTTTAAAACGAATGCAGCCCTTGAAAACCCTGATGAAGTCAAATGCAAGAAACGAAAAGTTGCGTGAAAAAACTGCTGTTGGATTTCCATCAAGCGGTTATGACGGCGTTTGACAAGGCTCGATGGTGTTGTGATATAATTGGTACTTAGCATTTCTGTAAGTCGATTAAGTGTAGTTAGTGTCGAATCATACTGTAGAACATAAGTCCGTAGGATGACGTCAGCAAATAGCACTCGTCATAGGACAGTCGTTTCAGTCACGCGAATAGTCGCACCTCTTCATTATCATCTAGGGCGCATAGCGCGATAGTGACGAACAGGTACATTAGCGAATAGATACTTTTTTTTTCTAGAACTATAAATCCTTGTCAGGTCTTTTCATTATTAACTTTGAAAACCCACAAGTTCACATACTCAGGTTATTCAACCTTGACTATTACATTTTACAAGACTTCCGCTATCTTACTAGTCTACCATTTCAGCAAAGATCCTGGACCAACACTTGAGGATTTGCCAAGTGTTCGTGTTTATAGTTTTATACTTGGTCTACTACAACACCATACGATTTACTTCATGGTATGAGAGCTATCTGGAATTAAGACTACCGTCAACTATGACTGGTTCAACACCAGCACCATTTGCTGGATCAGTTACTGGGACTACTGGAGCACATGCCTCCACTACCGCCGCTGGTCTCTCAGCCTCTGGGCACTTTCCACCAGCCTACGCTAATATCGGTATCAGGGCTCTCGCTAGGATTTGGGGCTGTCTGAAGATCAGACAAAATTTTTGGTGCCCGTCTGACGATCATCTGAAAATTTTAGTCCAGTCTGACGTTTGTGACGAACTTTTCTCCACTGTCTGTTTTTCAGACGAAAAAAAATCGCTCGTCTGGGTTGTAATTGCGACAGCACGGATGCGTATGTTACTACTGTACAGGGAATAAATTCGTGTCAATTACGACGGGCCACAATGGTCGGCAAATAACTGAGTGACACAATGTGGCTTGACATTGTCTCACGTATGAACACCTCCGAAATCGAATAGGGCCGAAATCGGGGGGAAGAGGGGAGGGATCAAAACCGAGGGAAGGGGGGAAGCAAAATGGAGGGGAAGGGGGGATCGAAATGGAGGGAACTGTAGGGGGAAGGAAAACAGATGGGAGGGGGGAAGCGAGACAGAGGGGGAGGAGGGACACAGCTCTCTCAAACCCCTCTCGATGTGATTGGCTAACAACCCAGGAATTTGTAGAGTGGGCATGATTCATATGGTCAGGAAATCTGAGCCGTTCATCGCCCTCGGCTGTCGAACAGCTGAAAATTGTCGAAACGATCGCACTCGATCGTGACCGTCAAATATTGATGGAATCTCAATTGACCTGACGGGCAACTAACGAAAATTCCCCTAACGGATTGACTGCTGCTAGAAAGTAGCTATTACATCTCTCCTGCGTCTAGAGGCAAAAACATCGTGGGTATTAGGGGATGCCATTGAGCCTTTTTTTGGGGGGTTGTGGGAGTGTGGGAGGGGGAACGTCTGTATAGTAGGACTTAGCCGATTGTTTTTTTTTGTTGCGTGTGTGGGGGGAAATGTCGTACACGAGGACTTAGCAGATACGGGTTGCTTGGTGTGTGGGGGGGATGTCTGTAGAACAGGACCTGGCCAAATTTTGCAGGTTGCAGGGTGTGTGGGCGGAGTCTCTCTAGCCTTTGGTGACTTCGCCGAAAATTCAGGACTGTGGGCAAACAGATACAATTTGCCTCTATCAGAGTTTTCGAGGGTCTACCCAGTTGTCGGTTTCAAACGAAAGTGTACACGTTGTCTGAATTCTAAGACGAAATATAACTCAGTGTCTGTTTTTTCAGGCGAAATTTAAATATGCGTCTTAATGTTCAGATGAAATAAAATGGGTGGTCTAACAAATCAGATGAAACTAAAAAATCGAGTCTGATTTTCAGACCATCAGACCGATTTCGTCTGATATCAGGGGCCCTGATCGGTATGCAGAATCCGCCTTCTGTGAATACTCCAGGTGCTCCATCGACTGCACCTGCAACGCAACAGCAACAATCACAGACAACAGGACAGCAACAAGCATCAGTACAGCCACCAGTTTCAACGCAATCAATTTCATATGCGTTTAGTGGGATGAGCCTTGACGGCTCAAGTTACATGCGTGGAGCTACAGCTCCAAATACTGGTTCGTTTGCCTTCTCACCTTTCGTACAGCAGCCGCAGTCGCAGCAGTTTCAGCATCCTTTTTATATCTTCGGTCGTTCTCCTGCTCAGCAACTACAGCAAGTACAGCAACAGCAGTATCAGCAACCACAGCAACAGCAACAGCAACAGCAACAGCAGCAACAAAAGCAACAACAACAACAACAGCAACAGCCAGGCAGTGTTTTTCAGCCTCCAAATTTACTTAATAATACTCAGATCAAGACAACCGTACCATTTAATGGTGTTGACTTCTACTCCTGGAGCTTTGAGTTTGAGCTTCTGGCGCAGTCCGCTGGGCTATGGCCGTTCTTCACTGGCGAATTTACGTACCCTGTCGTGGGAACACAGCTGGAGAAGCAGAGTTTTTTACACGCCTCTCTCGGGGCGTATACAGTTCTTGTACGAAACCTGTCACCGAAGGAGCAGCTCGGCGTTCGATCATTTCACTCAAGTTTCACACCAGCCGAAACTGCATGGAATCATCTCAAAGGGGTATACATGGCAAAGGATACGATAACAGTGAGTAAAATCCTTTCGCAGCTGACAAGTGTGCAGATGATGACTACCGAAAATGTCATGGACTACGTTAACCGAGTCCGTACACTACGCGATCAACTGGAAAAGAGCGGAGGATACTTCCCTCGTGAGATGTATCTCACGGTCCTTCTGGCTGGTCTTGGACCCGAATGACGACAGACGCGCACCTTCCTGCACATGAATCCCAACCTCTCCGAAGCTGAAATTTCTTCTTATCTTCAAGCAGAGCAGCAAGATCTTGACCTGCAGTCACAATGCAACCAAAAAAGGGGGGTTCATTTAAGTTTCTACTCCAATCCAGAAACACAGCATCGACATCCACCAAAGTGTCCGTTCTGCCATTTCTGTAAGAAACCAGGACATACTTACCAAAACTGTCGCAGCCGTCATCAACGTCGCAGCACTTCGTAGCCGTATCACCGATCGCAGCAGTCACCGAAGACACAACCGCCACAGCCTTGGCCATTTAAGGAACATTTTACATGAATGAAGTGGGCAGCACTGAGGTGTGGAAAGAATTGTATTTTGTAGCGGATTTCCGTGTGCTGGGGGAGATTGGGGAATGGGACGGAAAACGAGCGCGAGAGGGGAGTCAGATTTACACGGGCGGCAGAGGGGCGGGAAAAAAACCACCTGCTCGTGATTGGTTGGGTGTCAGAAGGGTGTCAGAAGTAGCGGGGGTGTGGGTGGGAGGCATGACTTTTGGCGGGAACTTAGCCATTTCTGTTTTGCGAGGGGGTGGGGGAGTTATGACTCTGGCTACGACTTAGCCGAAATTGCTGGTTTGCATGGTGCGTGGGGTGGGAGGAATGACTCTGGCCGCCAGGGACTTCGTCGAAATTTTTGGGATGCAGGGTGTTGTGGGGGAAATGTTTCTGGCCGCCAAGGACTTAGTCAGAATCTCGGAGTTTCGATACCAAGGTAGTTTTCAGGACACCCTGAAGGGTCAGGGTTCGGGGCCCTGCAACCCTAGTTTCGGCAAGCTAATTTTTCGTAACACTTTTTGGATCAGGGTAATAAATTTCGTAAGTCTGATTTTTAAGACCAAATAAAAAAATGCCCCGAAAAATCAGGGCAATCAGGGCATTTCACCCGGCTAATTTGGGCCCTGGTTTCACGCACGCGAACAGTCGCGCTCTTTTCAGTAGTGGTTAGAGCGCATAGCGCAAATAGTTTGAACATGTATATTACTGAATACCGTATTCCCCCGTATAAAGCACCCTACAGTGGTAACCAAAATGCCTCTAAATTTTGAGGAGGGTGTAATTAGAGGCTAATTTTATATAAGGACTGGGTGTTGTGGAACATGCGTACCATAAAAGCCCGGATAGAAGTGTTAAAGTAAGAACTGAATAATTAACTAGAAGTGGAAACCTAGAACAAATACTAGCTGGTTGTACTCACTAGAAGCATACCCCAGTCAAGAATATAACTTGTACACAGCTAACATGTATAAGTTGACACACCCCCTAGGCTAGACAAGGGGTGAAGCTAAGCAAGAAGCAAACAGCTCAGGGTGGCACTACCATTCCAACCACTGAGGCAGGGGTCTGGAGACCAGTCAGCAAGGGTACAAACAAGACTAAAGCAAGCCAGGGCGGCATTACTAGTCCAGCCACTGGAGGTAAGGCCACAAGGCCAGTCTGATAGGCATATATAATAGAGAGTACACAATCAGGATCCTAACAGGTGAGTAGCTACAGGAACAAGACCAAGCTGTACACAATGCCGCTGATGATCATTAGGCGCAAGTGCCTTAGTAAAGATATCAGCTGTGTTGGCACCTGAGGCCAAGTGAACTACGCGGGCCTGGCGGCGCTGCTGTAGCTCGCGCAGGAGGAAGTACCGCAGCTGGATATGCTTCGCTCTGCCCTCAAGCCGAGGCTCCTGACACAGGAGTATCATGGCCCTGCTGTCAGCGTACAGGACCGGGGCAGAGCTAGGCCGCTCACCTAAGTCTGTGAGCAAGAAGGTCAGCTAGCGGAGCTCCTGTGCCGCCATGGCACCAGCGTAGATCTGAGCCTCACAGCTGGACTGAGCTACAGACGACGAGCGAGTGGATCTCCAAGAGATAGCACCCGAACCAAGGCTGAAACAGTAGCCCTGCGACGACCTGAGCGTCTCAGCGTCGTCTGCCCAAGAAGCGTCTGTGTGCCCAGTAAGGACCACTGGCCTGCGTCCTCCTAGCACTAACCCCCTAGCACTAGCAAGATAGAAAAGCCAGTTAGACTTGTCCAGGGGGAACAGCAGGGTCGGTAACAAGAGAGGCAAGGACCCGAGGGACAAGGGGACGAGCGGCACGGAGGTAGTCAGAGAACGGAGGAGGTGCAACAGCAAGGGACGAGGGAGGAGGGGACGGGAGAAGGGGAGGACGAGACGAGCGGGAACGGAGCAACATAGGGTGGGTGGGAAGGACAGGAGAGACGGGACGAGCACGGGAGGGATGGCGAGACCAAACGTGAGACGGAGGTGTAGGGTCTGGGGACAGTGGAGGGGACACAGGAGGGGAACGAGGAGGAAGACGGGCCGGAGATGAGTCCGGCGGCGGGAACACAGGACCGTAGACAGGAAGGTCAGCAGGCGGTGGAGGAGACACCGGCGCGCGGTCCGGGAGGGAAGGCCGAGCAGGCGGAGAGCGGAGACCGGCGGCGCCGGCTGCTGCGGCGGTGGCGACAGATGGGCTGGAACCCTCAGACCAGCAGAGGCAGGACGACCGTCGGCAGAACACTCAACAGCAGCACCCCTAGAACCAACACTCCCAGAGCGAGTGATAAATGTGTAGTGTTCTGTGGTGTAGTTTGCTCTAGCTGGTTGTGGGCTATTGGGATTTGGGCAAAAGATGTGGGTTGGTTGGCTAGGTTTGATCTCGTTACCTTTCCAACCCATACAACCCCAAACCCACTACAACATCTTTGATGTTGCAGATGTGGCACTTGGAAGTGTTAGGGTTTGGTCCAGGGCGAGGGTTGGTGGTGTTTGACAATCTCATTCTCGAACTTTTCCAGATCTAACTGCTGCCCCTCTCGTTTTGACTAGGTCATTCATGGCTGCCTAGCCAAATTACCAGAATATCTCCTCACACTGATTTCGTCATAATAGGCGGCTCAGATCTTGGATATGAACGTGCTTTACCATTCTGGAAAGTAGAGATTAAGACCTTTCCAACGCGTATAAGCTAATTTCTAGAAGTTACCTGAGCTGTACGCAATGTTCCGTTGAGGTCGTCAGACTTAATCTCAAATTAATTCTCTCCAGATTTGCACGATTTCCATCAGTGGTATCAGAGCCACGGTTAGAGGACGTTCTTTCCTCCATTGGAAGAGATCTAGAGAGGCTTGAAGTGCTCCAGATCTAGGGTTTGATATGGCCCAAAAGTTGGATGGCCCTCCTAGGTTTACCGGCTCGGACTTTTCGCTATGGAGGTTCCAGTTCACACTATGGCTAGGTATTAAGGACCTAGAAAGTGTGTTGGATGGATCGGAGAAGCGACCACGAGCTGACTCTGGGGAGGCGTCTACTGGAGCAACCAGCCAAGTGGGATCCGGGGCTGGGGGAGCGTCGTTGAGTGGGGTGAAGGAAGGAGGAACTGCTGCAACTCGAACCGGAAGGTCGCAACCAAGTAGCAAGGAGTTGCTCAAAGCTCAAGAAGCATGGGATCGGAAGGATCGCCAGGATTTTCAGTACCTGTGTTGGGCTTTGGAGGGGCAACTTGAGCTTCTTAAGATGCTGATTGACGTGAAGGGGAAGGAAGGTGCAGCGGCTGCAGCTTGGAAAAGAGTACAAGATAGGCACTTGCAGAAAGGGCTTCTAAGCGTGCTTACTTGGCGGAAGCGGTTTTACACCATGGAGCGGAACTATGGGGAGGGGGAGACCATGGTTCAGTATCTCCAGAGGGTGGATGAGAATGTGCGGGCTTTGGAGGAGCTGGATTACACGGTAGATGAGAAGGAGATCATCTATACTGCGCTCCAAGGGTTGGATCAAGCGGCTAATGAGGCATTACTACAGTACCTTCACCTCGAGCAACAGAAATGGACCAAGGTGTGGATTTGGGAGGTTCTAATTTCTGATGAGGCTCGCAAGGTTGATGCTGGAAGAGGTCTAGAAGGAGGCATGGGTGCAGCAGATAAAGCTTCCTTCAGGAAAGGCTATCAACAGCAAGGAGGTGGGGGGAAGAAGAAAGAGTTGGACAAATGCCTTGTGCCCGGATGCAACAAAAAACACTCTTGGAAGAGTTGCTGGAGTAGGCCTGAGGGATGGAAGCCTCACGGCTACTCTGGAGAGGCCCCACCAGTGACCAAACCTGATTGGGTGGAGAAAAGGATGAAGAAGGGGCTCTGGAATAAGAAGGGCAGCAAGGGAGCAACGGCCGCAGCTGCTAAGGATGAGAAGGGGAAGGGCCAAGACAACTCCTCCGATGATGGTTTCTCGTTTCTCATGCTAGGGCAGGATGCAGCTTTCGCTGGTCGTGCATTGGCTGATCCCAACTTCCTGGTTCTAGACTCTGGAGCAACATCTGGGATGCTTCCTCGCCGTGATCTTTTCACCTCCTACCATCCTCTCCCACCAAATTCGAGGAACGTGATTGTTGGGAGCGGAGATTTGCTGCAAGCAATTGGCATCAGCACGATCACCATTAAGGGGAAGGAGGGGGAGCTAGTGGGTGTGAAGGGGGTCCTTCACGTCCCTGGTTTGGCTGCAAACCTCCTTTCATGCTCGCAGCTGGCTAAACAGGGATACATCTGCACTTTCACTGAGAGAGGGTGTACTGTTAGAAAGGGTGAAGCTGTGGTGATGGAGGCAAAGCTGGACAAGGGTTTATACCTTGTTCCAGCTTGTGTGCCTAATTGTTACAAGGCACATATGGTTTTTTCTGAGGAAGCCGCTTGTAGCACTCGCTGGAGGCAGGTGGAAATGGTGTCACCTGAGTTGCTACACCTTCGCATGGGGCACGCGGGGAAGCAGCAACTGCTGGAGTGTGTGAAGAAGGGGGAGCTGAAGGGGGTGGAGGTCAAGGAAGGAGCTGGGCAGCAGAGCAAATGTCCCGACTGCACGTCTGGAAAGCTGCCTAGAACCTCATTCCCTATCTCCTCTGATCATGCCTCGACTCCCCTTGAGCTGGTGCACACGGATGTGTGTGGACCGATGCAAACTCCTGACCGGGAAAAGGGCAGCAGATACTTTGTCACCTTTCTTGATGACTTCAGTCGACTTAGCTGGGTCATCTTGGTGAAGACCAAGGATGAGGTGGCAAAGGTGTTTAGGCGGTGGATACGCTATGTGGAGAGGGAGTCAGGGGCCAAGGTGAAGGTGTTAAGGTCAGATCGGGGTGGAGAGTACCTTGGGAAAGAACTTCAAACCTTCTTGGAAGAAAAGGGTATTACCCACCAGCTCTCTGTACCTTACACGCCGCAGCAAAATGGGGCAGCGGAGCGGCTTAACAGGACCTTGACCGATTTGGCTCGGGCCATCCTTTCCCATGCCGAGCTTGATAACACTTGGTGGGGGGCAGCAGTGCAGTATGCCAACTGGGTGAAGAGGATGGGCAGCAAGGGGCTTGGAGGCAAGAGCCCATACTCCTTATGGACAGGGAAGGTGCCGAATGTTTCCATGGCACGAGTGTGGGGGTGCATGGCACAGTATAAGGTACCTGACCAGCAAAGGAGGAAGCTAGATCCTAAGGCACAGTGGGGGATCTTCCTTGGGGTTTCTGAGAGGAGCAAGGCTTGGGTGCTGTGGAGTGTAGCTGACCAGCATGTGATGGAGAGCCGTGATGTGGTTTTCCATGAGGGGCTGAATTTTAAGGGGTGGAAGGAGCATGGTACAAGCCAAAGTGGGACTTCCATTCAAGACACTCATACGGCTTCTATCTTTGAGGGGGCATGGGAGGACCCTGGAGATGAAGGGGAGGAGCAGCAGGAGGAGCCAGAACCAGCTGATCCTAACCATGAGGAGTCCCGAGAGACAGATTCTACCCCTCAGCCAGCCACGCAGGCCGATGCGCGTGATGACCAGCCGGAGCAACATGTGCCTTCAACTCCATCGAGAAGCAGTTGGCAGCAGTTGTTGAACCAGCAGCTGTCCAAGACTCCAAGGACTCCAATGAAGAGGGTGACTTGGGAGGAGAAGCTGCGGAGGCTGGAAGAAGGAGAGGCAACACCTCTGCGACGCAGTGCTCGAATTTCCCAGCCACCTGAAAGGTTTTCACCGGGGCACATTGCACGCATGCATGATCATCTTGTGTCTGATTTGGATGATTGCATGCTTGTGGACATGCATGGGCATGAGTATGCTCTTGATGTGTGTCTAATGGGTCAGGTGCATGAGCCTAGGTCAGTCCATGAGGCGCTGAACCGTCCCGAATGGGTTGAGTCTATGCATGAGGAGCTTGAGTCTCACAAGGTAAATGGATCGTTTGAGCTGGTTGATCCAGCTGTGGTACCACCTGGTTTGGAGGTCCTCAGGTGTCAATGGGTTTGGAAATACAAGCATAACCCTGATGGTACCATTGAGAGGCCTAAGTCCAGATTGGTGGTGATGGGAAACACGCAGAAATTGGGAGTACACTATGAAGAAGTGTACTCTCCAGTTGGGAAGCATGCGACCTTGAGAGGTATGCTTGGAATTTCAGCTGCTTTGGGGCTTGATATCCATGATATGGATGTCAAGACAGCCTTCCTCCATGGGGATTTGGAGGAAGAGCTTTACATGCGGCAGCCCCCTGGTTTTGATGATGGCTCTCACCGAGTGTGTCGCCTCAAAAAGTCCATTTATGGGCTAAAGCAAGCCCCACGACAGTGGTACCTAAAATTTGATGAGGCTCTCATGGATTTTGGGTTTGAGAGATCTGAGTGTGACCCTGCCTTGTACCACTTTGTGAGAGATGAGGAGCGGATCTCCTTATTCCTCTATGTGGATGACCTTTTGCTCCTATGCTCTAGCAAGGCTTTGCTAGATCGAGTGAAAGACTTCTTGTCCTCGCGTTTTCGCATGAAGGACTTGGGGGAGGTGAAGTACTACTTGGGAATGCAAATTGAGCGTGATGAGAGTGGTATCTTGATTCATCAAGAGAGGTACATTCTTAACATGCTTCAGTCCTTTGGTCTCTCAGAGGCCAACCCCGTGCGTACTCCTCTCCCAACAGGCTTTGATGTGCATGCCTATGAGGATGAACCCTTGCTGCGAGATGAGCTGGTCAAGCTCTACCAAAGCATTGTGGGATCCCTCATGTATGCTTGTACTACCACACAGCCACAGATTGCCTTTGCAGTCTCACAGCTATCTAAGGTCGCCTCTTGTCCTAAAATGTTTCACTTGCAGGCCGCTAAGAGAGTGCTGAGGTACCTGAAAGGTGGTGTCAAGTCAGGTATCTTCTTCCAAACACAGCCCCAGTCTCAGGTCCAGCTAGTTGGCTTCAGTGATGCTGACTATGCTGGAGATTCCGCAAGTCGCAGGAGCCACAGTGGGTATGTGTTCTGTCTGAATGGGGCAGCTATCTCTTGGCAGAGCAAGAGGCAGCCCGTGGTAGCACTCTCTACCACTGAGAGTGAGTATATAAGTCTGTGTCAGTGCATTCAGGAGGGTGTCTGGCTGAGGCGTTTGTTTGGGGAGTTTGGCCATGATCATGCTGGTGGTGTGCCTGTGTTTGTGGATAATCAGTCTGCCATTGCCCTTGCACAGAATGCATGCTTGCATGGCCGCACCAAACACATGCAGGTCCGGTGGCATTTCATTCGGGAGATGGTAACTGCGGGAGAGGTGATTTTGCAGTGGTGCCCCACCAACCGTCAGGATGCTGATATTCTTACCAAGTCTCTTCCATTTGAGCGTCATGGTGTGTGCATGACCTTGCTCGGGATGCAGCCCCATGATGACAGAGTTCCCGCTGCAGATGCCGGCGTCTTGGTGCTCCTCTCCTTGGCGGACTCCATGCTCTGGGTGGCCCCAACCCATGGGCAAGGGGGAGTGGTGTGAAGTCTTTTGCCCTATGGTGTTGAGCCACACCCAGCACGAGCAAGGGGGAGTGATAAATGTGTAGTGTTCTGTGGTGTAGTTTGCTCTAGCTGGTTGTGGGCTATTGGGATTTGGGCAAAAGATGTGGGTTGGTTGGCTAGGTTTGATCTCGTTACCTTTCCAACCCATACAACCCCAAACCCACTACAACATCTTTGATGTTGCAGATGTGGCACTTGGAAGTCTTAGGGTTTGGTCCAAGGCGAGGGTTGGTGGTGTTTGACAATCTCATTCTCGAACTTTTCCAGATCTAACTGCTGCCCCTCTCGTTTTGACTAGGTCATTCATGGCTGCCTAGCCAAATTACCAGAATATCTCCTCACACTGATTTCGTCATAATAGGCGGCTCAGATCTTGGTTATGAACGTGCTTTACCATTCTGGAAAGTAGAGATTAAGACCTTTCCAACGCGTATAAGCTAATTTCTAGAAGTTACCTGAGCTGTACGCAATGTTCCGTTGAGGTCGTCAGACTTAATCTCAAATTAATTCTCTCCAGATTTGCACGA
Organism: Closterium sp. NIES-67; assembly: GCA_027943415.1. NCBI lineage: Eukaryota > Viridiplantae > Streptophyta > Zygnematophyceae > Desmidiales > Closteriaceae > Closterium > Closterium sp. NIES-67. Next base: position 51,580 of record BQMB01001600.1, on the reverse strand, counting down.
TTTCCATCAGCGAGAACCCCCTCCAACACCAGCTGCACCCCCAGAAGACGCAGGACGAACACCCTCCTCAACACCAGCACCCCCAGGGGCCAAGAGCGGTGGCGACATTGGCGGCGACGACTGCGGCGGCGACGGCTGCGGCGGCGACGGCGGCGGCGGCTGCGATAGTGGGGGCGGAGGCACCGGGGAAGATGGACGCGGCAAGGACGGACCGGGGGTACCACCAGAGTCAGCAGACTCCTCAACGGGGACAACCAACGGGAGGGGAGTGACGTGAGAGACACCAGACGGGGCAGGACGAGGCAGGAGAGGGGCAGGGGCTACCGGGGGAGAGGGAGCAAGGAACAGGGGGGGGGCAACCGGGAGACCTCGGTGAGGGAAGCGGCGGTAGAAGGAGACAGACTCGTCAAAGGTGACGTCACGAGAGTGGAGGAAGCGGTGAGACGGCGGGTGGTAGAAAAGCCAGTCAGACGAGTCCAGGGGGAAACCGAGGAAGACACAGGGGACAGTGCGGGCAGTGAGCTTGTCCGTGCCAGAGGCACGAACGTGAGCAAGGCAGCCCCAGACGTGGAACGCAGACGTGTCACCGCGGGACCCGGTCCAAAGGAGGGTCGGCAAAACCTGCGGCCGCTGAGAGCGTGGCCACAGGTTAAGCTGGTGAGCAGCGTAGCGAACAGCGAACGGCCACAGAAAATGGGGGGCATCGGCATGAATCATAGAGGTACGGGCGACCTCCATGACCAAGCCGATGCGGCGCTCAGCAACCCCATTCTGCTGTGGCGAGTCCGGCAAGGTGTACGACTGGGTGATGCCCTCCGCACGACAGAACTGTCCAAGCCGACCAGAGGCGAACTCGCCGCCCCGGTCGGAGTGGAGACACAACACGGGGAGACCGCGGTGGAGACGCGCAGCCCTTCCGCTCTAGGGGAAACATAGTGGTGTAGCGCGTGTAGTCGTCAACGAGCACAAGGAAGTAGCGCTCACCGCGCGGTCCGGGGACGGGGGCAGGGCCCCAAACGTCCAGGTGCAGGGTCTGAAGGGGGGCAGTATCAGGGCGCAGCGAGGAGGAGTGAGGAGCACAGCGGAGCCGACCCTCGACGCAAGGCGTGCACGGTGGTGCAGGCGAGGGAGGAAGGGCAGGGAGCGACGCAGGGAGACCTAAGATAAGACCGTGCTGGGACATGTGACGCAGACGCGGGAGAGCAGGGTGACCTAAGCAGTGGTGCCAGAGAAGGGACATGTGAGTGAGGGACCGACACGAGCAAGCTGCAGCAACCTGGGAGGACGCACAAACCGGGGGGAAAGCGGTGTCTAGGGTGAACAGACCGGACACCGGGTCCCGGGGGAACGTCGCAAGGGGGGAATCTGAGACAGCCTCAGAACAGACAGCGAACCGCTCGTGCCCGGGGAACGTGGTGGTGCCGCCGAGGTCTTGGAGACAGCCGACACCAACCAGGTTCCTCGAGAACGAGGGAACGTGGAGGCCGGTAAGGGAGCCCGAGGGAACTGTCGGACAGGGAAGGGACGTAGAACTGCGAGCGATGACAGGACCCGCAGAGGGGTCAGCAAGAGAGACAACAGCAGGCGCAGCAAGCGGCGTGAGCGTGGAACGGTCGCGGAAGAAGCAGGCAGAAGCACTGGAGTCGAGAGTTAAGGACAGCGACGCAGTGGCGGAGGCCGGGGACGGAGCCGGTGCAGCAACTAGACCAGGCAACCTAGGCAGTCCTACGCCTGACGAAGCAGGGGAGGCTAAGCTACCCAATGGTGCAACACCTAAACTAGAGTACACAGGATAATAAGATCCAGCAACACCAGAAGCGTCAGAATACAAAGCATGCAAAGCAGCACCTAGCTGATCCATGTCTAACTCAAAGATCGGCACGCCCTGGCGGAGCAGGCTGTGCCAGTCGGGGAGGTCCGGGGCCGGGCCAAAGCGACAACGAAAGAGATCGTCGAGGCGGCGGAAACAGCGGACGGTCGGGTGCGGGCGGCGGCACAGAGTGCCGCGGAGAGGCCCGGTCTGAAGCTGGTACTGACAGGTCACAGCACCGGAGCCGCCGGTAGACGCCGAGCTGCGCGGGCCGCCACTACGGCCACCACCTCCGGAGGTGCTGGGCCAACCAGGCGGGAGACGGGCCCACGGCTGCGGCGGCTGCTGCTGGGATGGCGGCTGCTGCTAGGGTTGCTCCTGCTGCGGCTCGGGCTGCTGGTCCTGCCCACCGGTGGTAGTCCCCTCAGGCGAACTACCGTCACGACCACCACCACCACCACTACCTGCACCACCACCCCTACCTCCCTGACGACAACGGCCACCGCGGCGCGAGCGCCGGTAGGGAAGGCTGCAAGGTCTGGGAAAAGCATAGGGAAGAGCACGCAGCCAGCAGAAGCAGACGCGGGTGTGGAATAGCGAGCAATAACGGCGTCTAAGTAAGCTTTGGCCGTCTCAATAGTAGCAAAGCGTGAGCACTCAGACACAGGGAGGGCGTGGTTAATAGCAACCTGAGCGACTGCATCGTGGGAGTCCCAGACAGCACGGGCAAGCGCAGTAGTAGAGAAGGTCTCATGGTCATCAGAGGAGGGCTTAGCAGGGAGGGGAGCAGGTGCGGGGGGGCGGGGGAGCAAGCCATCGACATGGACAACCAAAGAGTGGCCACCCTGGCGCTGACCTGTAAGGTGGCGGCAGAGATCGGAGAGCCAGGCGGCGAAGTCAACCGCATGGCCCTCAGCGTCCAGGCGGAGCATCAAGTCGGCCATCGTGCAGGGTCAGCGGCACAGCTCCACAGCTCCGCAGGAACACAGCGACGCAGGGACACGGCGGCGGCACTCTCCAGCACGGCAGCCGCGAGACGCCCCAGCGCTGGCGAGCAGAGAAGACGGAGCCCGAGGTGGCACGGCAGGCCGAGCAGGCACGAAGAGGGGCCAGGCGAGTAGTGGGAGAGGCCAGAGAGACGCGGCAGGGCCAGGCAGGCGCGGCAAGGCCAGGCAGGCGCGGCGGGGCCAGGCAGGCGCGGCGGGGCCAGGCAGGCGCGGCGGGGCCAGGCAGGCGCGGCAGGTGTCAGGCATGCGCGGCGGGGCCAGGGGGGCGCGGCGGGGCCAGGCGGGCGCGACGGGGCCAGGCAGGCGCGGCAGGGCCAGGCAGGCGCGGCGGGGCCAGGCAGGCGCGGCGGGGCCAGGCAGGCGCTGCAGGTGTCAAGCAGGTGCGGCGGGGCCACGGAGGCGCGGCGGGGCCAGGCGGGCGCGACGGGGCCAGGCAGGCGCGGCAGGGCCAGGCAGGCGCGGCGGGGCCAGGGAGGCGCGGCGGGGCCTAGCAGGCGCGGCAAGGCCTGGCAGTCGCGGCAGGGGCCAGGCAGGCGCGGCGGGGCCCAGGAGGGGTGCGACGGGGCTAGGGGGCGCGACCGGGCCCAGGAGGGGCGCGACGGGGCTAGGGGGCACGACGGGGCCCAGGAGGGGCGCGACGGGGCTAGGAGGCGCGACGGGGCCCAGGGGAGGCACGACGGGGCCCAGGAGGGGCGCGACGGGGCTAGGAGGCACGGCAGGGCCCAGGAGGGGCGCGACGGGGCTAGGAGGCACGACGGGGCCCAGGAGGGGCACGACGGGGCCCAGGAGGGGCGCGACGGGGCTAGAAGGCACGGTAGGGCCTAGGAGGGGCGCGAAGGGGCTAGGAGGTGCGACGGGGCCCAGGAGGGGCGCGACGGGGCTAGGAGGCAAGGGTACGGGCGGAATTGGTAGGTGGGGGATGCTAACCTACGCGTGATACCATGTTAAAGTAAGAACTGAATAATTAACTAGAAGTGGAAACCTAGAACAAATACTAGCTGGTTGTACTCACTAGAAGCATACCCCAGTCTATCCTATAACTTGTACACAGCTAACGTGTATAAGTTGACAAGAAGACCCCCTAGTAATAGAAGACCCAGGGTCTTATACGAGGCGTCTATCTTGTATTTGGGCTTCCCGTCTATAAGACACCCCCTGGGCGGTATGAGATAAGACCCCCCCTCCCCCCTCCCTGTTTCTTCTTCTTGTTTACCATATTCCCCCGGATAAGCGCCCTTATGGATGTTTAGGGGACTGGTTTGAAATTGTGTGTTGGGGGGGGGTGGGTATTCAAGTAATTTATATTCTCCCATCCCATGGACGTTTATAACATTTATACGGTCTTTTTTATCATACCGTAGCGTAGTTTCTATGTTGTTTCATGTATTGGGAGAAATTTTGACGAAGAATTATCGCGCCGAAAGTCCAGTTGGCAATGTGCTAGGCTGGATGTTTGTGTTTCTGACGCGACTCGTGACAGGTTTTTCTGGCTCGTGACAAGTGTTTCTGACAGGTGTGTCAAATGTAACTTAGGTTGTTACTGTAGACTATACTGGATTGTGCCTTAGAGGGTACAATACCCTAGTCTATATATCCTTGTACCAGGCCCCCAAATTGGTTTTGGGCTTGTCTGATTCATCAGACTTGCCTGCCATCTCTTGGTATGGCCTTCAGAGTCGCCCCTTAAAAAAAGTCTGAAAAATCAGAGTAACAATCATTTATTTGTCTGATTAATCAGAGTTACCATTGTTTTTAACACTGATTTCAAAGTTACTATTTTGCACGCTACTTTTCCATTCCCTTCCCAACCGCTGCCCCTCAGACTTCTCCCTTGAGGGGCTTTCTCTCGCGTGCGCTACCTATCTGTGTTCTGGCGGCGGCGCGGAATTTCGCGGCGCCCTAGGCCCAGCCCCGCGCCGGTGCGGGTGTGGTTGATCAGCGAGGCTCATGGCGAGGCTGTGCTGTACTGTACAGCGCTCTTGCCAGGGCCGACAGATTTTTTTTTTACTTTTCTAATCTCCCAGACAGACTGACATACGAATTTAAAAAATTTAGATGAGTCTTTCACGAGTTTCTATCCCTCCCCCTCCCCGTTCCTTGTCTAGTAATTTTGCGTGCCTGAGGCATGCGACGATGTTGGTTGGTGGAGATACGGATCGTGGCGAATTGCGAATGGGGGACGAAATCAAGGGATGGGGCGGAAAGGAATTGGGGGGCGGGCAAATCAAAATTGCAGGGGAGGTAGGGAAATTGGGGGCATCCAGGGGCTATTTCGTGAAGGGCCAATGGGCGCCCTCGCACACACAGCCCGCGGCACACCTCTGCAAATTTTTCGAAGGGCCAATCGGCCCCTCACAACGCACGCGTCACAAAGTGGGAGGTGATTTTGGTGAAGGACCAGTCAGCTCCCTCACACAGCCCCTAGTACGCATTGGCCGTTGATTTGGGTGAAGGGCCAATAACTGCCCTCACAAAGCCCCCAACACGCATCTCGCCCTGATTTTGGCTAAGGGCCAATCAGCGCCCCCCCACAGGTAAATCACACTCCCCCCCTAAACCTGGCATTACACAAATCAGAGACCCCCCATACAGAGTTGAGGCATCAGAGTACACTAGTAAAAAAAGTCTGAAAAATCAGCGTAGGTACATAAATCTTCTCTGAAAAATCAGAGTAAGGTACAAAAAAAAGTCTTCCCAATCAGAGTACACCCCAAAAAAAACTCTGAAAAAAGTCTGAATCAGAGTAAAAAGTCTGCAATTTGGGGGCCTGCCTTGTACACACACATTCTAGTTCACTCATTTTTCTTTATGATATGGTATCATAGTAGGTTAGATCCCCCCCTAGCCCGCTCACGCTTCCGCCCCCTACGTTCCTAGCCGGCCCCCTGGCCGTCGCGCTCGTCCCTAGCCGCCCCCCCTGGCCGTTCGCGCTCGCCCCTAGCCGGCCCCCTGGCCGTTCGCGCCCGTCTCTAGCCGGCCCCCTGGCCGTTCGCGCTCATCCCTAGCCGGCCCCCTGGCCATTGAGCCCCTCCTAGCCGGCGCCCTGGCCGTTTCGCGCCCGCTCCTCGCAAGCCCCCTGGCCGTTTGAGCTCGCCCCTAGCCGTCCCTCGGCCGCCCCTAGTCGTCCCGGCCGCCCCTCGCCGTCGTGGCCGCCCCTAGCCGCCGCCGCTGCCGTCTCCAGCCACCTCACAGTCGCTCCTGCCGTCGCGGCCGCCCCTCGCCGCCGTCGCAGCTGTCCCTGGCCGCCGTCGCGGCTGTCCCTGGCCGCCATCGTGGCTGCCCCTGGCTGTCGTCGCGGCTGTCCCTGACCACTGTTGCGGCTGTCCCTGGCCGCCGTCGCGGCCGCGTCTTCTTGCCGCCCGCCGGACGGCCCCTGCATTTGCGCCGTCGCCGGCCCGCCGCTGCCTCGGGTTCGGCCCGTTCTTCCCGATCAGCACCGCCCTCCGAACCCCCCCCGGTACCGTACTGCATCGCTTTGCACCGCACTGCACCGCTTCGTACCGCACTGCACCGCATTGCACTGTACTGTACCGCATTGTACCGCACTGCACCGCTTTGTATCGCACTGCACCGCACTATATCGCACTGTACCGCACTGCACCGCACTGCACCACACTACACCGCACTGCACAGCATTGCACCGCACTGTCCTACTCTACACTGCCCTCTATTGTCACTCATGGCGGCGGTGCTTTGCTTTGACGCTGAGGGCCAGCCGATTGAGTTTGATGCGTGGCTTGCTGACCTCCGTCGCCATCTCACAGGTCAGCGGCAGGATGGCCACTCGCTGTCTGTCCATCTTGATGGTACCCTCCCCTGCCCTGACCCCCCCGCTGCCCTGTCTCCTGACCCCTCGTCCGCTGAGCGTGAGTCCGCTGCAGCCGCTGCCCTTGCTCGCTCTGTCTGGCTGTCCCGTGACGCTGTTGCACAGCTTGCTATTAGCAATGCCCTCCCCCTGTCCGAGCGACCTCGCTAGGTCTATCACCACTGCCCAGGCTTTCCTAGATGCTGTTGTCCAGCGCTATTCCACCCTGCCTGCTGCCTCGGTCGGTCGTCTAATCCTCCCCATGCTCTTTCCTGACCTTGCGTCGTTCCCCACTGTCGCCAACCTGGCCGCTCACCTGCGCAGCATAGACGAGACCTGGCGTGCTGCCTGCACCCCCACACAGCTTCTAGCCCACCAGCCGCCCCTCACCTCTACTCTCTACCTGCTAGCCACCCGCCTCCCTGGCCGTCTTGCCACTGCCCATGACCGCGTTCTTAGCGTCCACCCAGCAGACCTTACCCTCACTGACTTTGTTGACACCCTGTCTACTATAGAGGCCCGCCACCGCTCTATCGCTCAGACCAGCGGTACTGTGCCGGTCCCTATCTTTCAGGGTTGTGCCCCCGCTCAGTGCACCTTCTCCGACGGTTCTGCTGCTGTGGCTGAGAGTGCCGCTGCCGCACAGGTTCGTCCGGGGAAGGGTCGCCGCCCCAAGGCTGGACGTGGCGACGGGGGTGGGGGTGCGGGTGTAGGTGGTGCTGGAGTTGGGTCAGCTAGTGGTGGTGCTGACGCGGTGACCTTGACAGGTGCAGCCGAGCAGCCGTCTCAGCAGTCGCCGGTGTTGCCGCCGGACTCGTGCCAGCCGCAGCAGCCGCAGCCGCCGCAGCTGCAGCCGTCGCCGCAGCCGCAGCAGTCGCAGCAGCAGCAGAGGGGGACGAGTCGACTTCCGCCTGGGTGGCCCGGCGCTTGTGGCAGCGCTGGAAGTGGTGGTGGTGTGCGTGGTGGGCTGCCGAGTGGTGGTTCGGGTGCCGCGCACTGTCAGTACCTGCTTCAGACCGGTCCTCGCCGTGGCTTCGTTTGCGGTAAGATCGGTCATACCTCCGTCCGCTGTTTCCGTTGCCTGGACGACCTGTTTCGTCAGCGTTTCGGCCCGTCGCCCCAGCTCACAGACGGGCACAGCTTGCTTAGTCGTAGGGTTCAGATTTTTGATCTGGACATGGATGAGATTGTTTCTGTTCTGCATGTGATGTATGCTGATGACTCTAGTGTGCTTCCGTCTTATTACCCCTTGTTGCCTAGTGTAGGTGTGCCTTCCTTAGACTCCCCTGCTGCGTCAAGCGTAGGATCCCCTGCTTTGTTTAGCCTTGGTGCTTCCGTCGCTACTTTGCCTCTGGCCGCCACTACCACGCTCTCCTTCACCCTCGACTTTGGCGCTTCCCGGTGCTTCTTCCGTGACTCCACCATGTTGACACCGCTTCCTAATCCTGCCGCCGTCTCCCTGGCTGACCCCTCCTCTGGCCCAGTAGTCACCCGCAGTTCCACCACCCTCCCCTGCCCGGCAGTTCCTTTGGGCTCTCTCATAGGCCTGCACATCCCCTCGTTCTCCAAGAACCTAGTTGGTGTCGGCTGCCTCCAGGACCTTGGCGTCACCACTACGTTCCCAGGTCACGAGCGGTACGCTGTCTGTACCGAGGCCGCCACTGGTGCCCCCCTTACCACGTTCCCCCGGGACCCGCTGTCCGGACTAATCACACTGGACACTGTGACCCCCCGGGCTGGGACCCCCCCTCAGGTGGCTGCATCTTCCCAGGTTGCTGCTGCCTGCTCCTGTCGGTCACTCACCCACCCGACTCTCCTGTGGCACCACCGTCTAGGTCACCCTGCGCTCCCGCGTCTGCGTCACATGTCACAGCACGGTCTCGTCCTAGGCCTCCCTGGGTCGTTCTCTGAGTTTCCCTCCTCCCCTGCCCCACCTTGCACGCCTTGTGTCGAGGGCCAGCTTCGCCGTGCTCCTCACTCCTCCTCGTTTCCCCCTACCGCCGCACCGCTACAGACTTTGCACATGGACGTCTGGGGCCTCGCCCTCGTCCATGGGCCGCGTCGAGAGCGCTACTTCCTAGTGCTTGTCGACGACTACATGCGCTACACCACTGTGTTCCCCTTGGATCGGAAGGCCGACGTGCCAAACGTCCTTATCCCGTGGCTTGTCGCTGCGCGTGTCCGTCGCGGTCTCCCTGTCTTGCGCCTCCACTCCGACCATGGTGGCGAGTTTGCCTCTGGTGTCCTTGGTCATTTCTGTCGTGCGGAGGGCATCACCGAGACGTTCACCTTGCCGGACTCCCCGCAGCAGAATGGGGTCGCTGAGCGACGCATCGGTTTGGTCATGGAGGTTGCTCGCACCTCCATGATCCATGCCGATGCACCCCATTTTCTGTGGCCGTTCGCCGTTCGCTACGCCGCTCACCAGCTTAACCTGTGGCCGCACCCCCAGCAGCCTCAGGTTTCGCCGACCCTCCTTCGGTCTGGGTCACCTGGTGACGCGTCTACGTTCCACATCTGGGGCTGTCTTGCTCACGTTCATGCCTCTGGCACGGACAAGCTCACTGCCCGCACCCTTCCCTGTGTCTTCCTCGGCTTCCCCCTTGACGCGTCTGACTAGCACTTCTACCACCCGCCGTCTCACAGGTTCTTTCACTCCCGTGACATCACCTTTAACGAGTCCGTCTCCTTCTTCCGCCGCTTCCCCCACCAAGGTCCCCCGGTTACCCCCCCCCTATTCCTGGTCACCCCTTCCCCGGTCGTCGCCGCCCCTCCTCCTCCCCCTCCCCGTCCTACCCCCTCCGGTGTGTCCCACGTCACCCCACTTTCGTCGGTTGTACCGGTTGAGGAGTCTACTGACTCTGGTAGTCCTGCGGCGCAGTCCTCGCCGCCTGCCCCTTCTCAGGTGTCCCCTCCTCCGCCGCCTCCGCAGCCGCAGTCGCCACTGCTGTCGCAGCCATCGTCACCACTGCCGCCGTCGCCGCAGCCGTCGTTGCGTTCGCCGCCGCCGCAGCCGTCGCCGCAGCAGTTGGTTGCCTCTTGGGGTGCTGGAGTTGGGGTGGATACTAGTCCTGGGACTCCTGTCGCGGCTTGTCCCGGCGGGCCTGGGGGTGGTACCGGTGCTCGAGGGATTCTGAGCTCTGGGGGTGTTTCTTCTGGGGGTGCTGGTGTGGAGAGTTCTGGAGGTAGCCGCCCGGCAGCTTGAGGTCCTGGTGTCGGCGTCACACCGCCGTCACAGCAGTCCTCGCCGGTGTCCGCTCTTCGCCTGCTCAGCCCTCTGTCCCCTGACCCCGTGCCCGTGCCTCCTCCTCCTCATGTCTCTGGCCCTGTGTTCCCTCCTCTGGATGCATCTCCAGCCCGTTTCCCCCCTCGTTCCCCTCCTGTGTCCCCTCCTCTGTCTCCTGACCCGACTCCCCCATCTCACGTCTGGTCTCGCCGTCCCACCCGTGCTCGACCTGTCTCCCCTGTCTCACGCTCTCAACCTATGTTGCTTCGTTCCCACGCGTCTCATCCTCCCCTTCTCCCGTCGCCCCCTCCGTCCTCCCTTGTCGTTGCTCCCCCCCTTCTGTCTGACTACCTGCGTGCCGCTCGTCCTCTTGTTCCTCGGGTCCTTGCCTCTCTCGTTACCGACCCGTCTGTTCCGGTTTCGAGCCTTGACGCCCTTGTCGCTGCGGTCGCTGACTTCGCCTCTACCCGCCACCTTGACTACGCCACCGCTCTGGTCTCTGACCCTGCCTGTCCTCCGTCTGTCGGGGGTGCTCCTGCCCTTGGCAATGACGTCCTGGAGGACCGCTTGTACGAGCTTGCTTTCCTGTCCGAGGCTGCTCCCCATCTCTGTTCCATGCTTCTAGTCCCTAAGGGTGACCCAGACGCTTTCGACATCCCGACCCCTCGCACTTACGCTGAGGCGGTCTCGGAACCCTCGGCCTCTCAGTGGATAGCTGCCATGGAGCAGGAGATGGGCATCTTGGAGATCCACCGGCACCTACGTCGACGCAGTTCCCCCACCTGGGGTGAACGTAGTTGATGGCCGTTGGCTCTTCAAGGTGAAGCGCCCTCCTGGAGAGCCACCTGTGTTCAAGGCGCGCTAGGTGGCTAGAGGCTTCAGTCAGCGTGAGGGGGTGGAATTCTTCCAGACCTTCGCTCCGACCCCGAAGATGACTACTCTTCGGGTGCTACTACACGTAGCAGCGCAGCGTGACTACGAGCTTCACTCCCTCGACTTCTCCACTGCGTTTCTTCAGGGCAGTCTACACGAGCAGGTCTATCTGCGTCGCCCTTACGGCTTCACTGGTACCTTCCCTCCTGGGACCCAGTGGCTCCTGCGGCGCCCCGTCTACGACCTGCGGCAGGCTCCCCGTGTGTGGCACGACACACTGCATGCTACGCTTGCTGACCTGCAGTTCTTTCCATCCTCAGCAGACCCCTCGCTCTTCGTTCGTGCTGGCCAGACTCCGTTCTACATCCTTGTTTACGTAGACGACCTGGTTTTTTGCCACGGCAGACAGGGATGCACTGGCCTCCGTGAAGGCAGAGCTGCTGAAGAGACACATCTGCACTGACCTTGGAGAACTGCGCCACTACCTTGGCTTGCAAATCTCGAGGGACAGAGCAGCCCGCACCATCACTTTGACTCAGTCACACTTGATGCGCCAGGTCCTTCAGAGGTTCAGCCTTCAGTTCTCCTCCGCACAGCCTACTCCTCTGCCTCTAGACCACAGGCTCTCCGCTCCAGTTCCTAAGGAGTCAGCAGAGCCTAGTGGTCCTTACGCAGAGCTGGTGGGTTGCCTCATGTACCTGATGACTTGCACGCGCCCAGATCTCGCATACCCTCTCAGCATCCTGGCTCGCTTTGTGGCTACAGGCAGACACTGACCTCAGCACTGGTCTGCCGCTAAGAGGGTTTTGCGTTATCTTGCTAGTACATCGGGCATGGAGTTAGTGCTAGGAGGACGTAGGCCAGTGGTCCTTACTGAGCACACAGACGCTTCTTGGGCAGACGACGCCGGGACCCTCAGGTCGTCACAGGACTAATGCTTTATCCTTGGTTCTGGTGCCGTCTCGTGGAGAGCTACCCCCTCCTCGTCTGTTGCCCAGTCCAGCTGTGAGGCCGAGATCTACGCCGGTGCCATGGCGGCACAGGAGCTCTGCTGGCTGACCTTCTTGCTCACTGACTTAGGTGAGCGGCCTAGCTCTGCCCCGGTCCTGTACGCTGACAACAGGGCCATGATCCTCCGGTGTGAGGAGCCTCGACTCGAGGGCAGAGCGAAGCACATTCAGCTGCGGTACTTACTCCTGCGTGAGCTGCAGCAGCGTTGCCAGGCGCGCGTAGTACACTTGGCCTCCGGTGCCAACACAGCTGATATCTTTACGAAGGCGCTTGCGCTTAAAGATCATCAGCGGCACTGTGTACAGTTGGGTCTCGTTCCTGTAGCCTCTCACTTGCTAGGGCCTTGACTTTGTACTGTCCTTTATATATATATTTTACCCAGACTGGCCTTGTGGCCTCTCCCAGTGGCTGGACTAGTAGTGCCGCCCTGGGCCTGCTCTTGACTTGTCTGTACTCCTTTTGACTGGTCTTTAGACCCTTGTCTCAGAGGCTGGACTAGTAGTACCGCCCTGAGCTGCTTGTTCCCTTGTTAGGCACTGCCCCTATATAGTCTAGGGGGTGTGTCAAATGTAACTTAGGTTGTTACTGTAGACTATACTGGATTGTGCCTTAGCGGGTACAACACCCTAGTCTATATATCCTTGTACACACACATTCTAGTTCAATCATTTTTCTTTCTGATAAGGTGTCCCTCGAATCTCTCCATGGTATTGAAATCATAGCTTGATAGACGGCTGGGATGGTCGCACTCCACACCCTCGTTCCTCCCTTGCTGCCTCACTTGTGTGTCTGCCGTCATTATTGCCGCCAAAACAATTGCCCCCTTTGTGATGCCTTCCCTATGAAAACGCTTGCCAGAAGTCTGGTGTAACTACTCTTGGTGTTTTCCTGTGCAGTTACGATGGTTCTGTTTATAAGACCCACTTCCACCTATTTTTTTTCTCGTTTACAAGACCCTTTTGACTATTTCCAAACGGTATGTGATAAGACCCATGAGTCTTCTATCCGGGCTAATACGGTATGTGATAATTGTTTTTCCTAAACAAAGTGCACTATCGTACTGTGCTGTATTTTGTTTTCCCCCTCGACATCGCGTACGGAGGCATGGCATGATTTTATTGGCGGGAAGGCGAGCACGACCCAAAAGTCAACTAGAGAACATTTAGTTTCGAGGATTCAAGGGAAGGGACACACTAATTCAGGCTGTCAAAATGGGTCTCGAAATTTTATGCGTCGCACCCCTTGAACCGCGCTATGTAGGTTCCTTGACAAGTTTCCCACTCGCTCTCACGCTCAGGTGATGGCACAGCAGTAGTGGTTGGAAAAGAGGGTAGCGCTCGTCTATGCTACTCAAAAGCAAGGTTGAAGGTTTCGGGGGGTTGTTCAAATATTTGCAGGCAAAAAAGACGGGTGTTATGTATATCCAGTTTAATGAAGCACCCATGTCCGCTCAACCTACCCATGGGCGTTCAATTTTGCGGGGTGCTGTATACAGGGGAATACGATAGGTACTTCAAGCAGATATAAAAGTAGTTTGTACAACTTCAGTTGTTAACTTGTTCTTCAGTAAATTCTGGTCAACACTTGACAAGTTCTAAGACTTCCCCTGTCTTACTAGTCTATCATTCCAGCAAAGATCCTTGGTTAAGTCTTTAAGTATCACAAGGCTATAACACTGACTCTGGTGCAAGGCCTCAGATTGGTTTTAAGGTACCCTGATTGCTCAAAGTCCCCCCCCCCAGGTTTGACCTGATTTTCCAGGTCTCCAAAAAAAAATTCTGTTGAGTAATCAGGGTTACTGCAGAGTTGTCAAACATATATATAGGTTATGTTTGTATAGACTGTATAGGTTCATATCTTAGAGGGTACAATACTTAGGCTTATACCCTTGTACTGTTTTCGCTCGACATTCAATTCTACGTTAAGATCGTATCACACTTGGTAGGTAGGTCCTGCCGCCCACGCTTCCGCCCTAGGCCCTCGTCGCGCCGCCCCTAGCTAGTCGCGCCCGTCCTAGCCGGCCCCCTGCGCCGTCGCGCCCGTTCCTAGCCAGCCCCCTAAGCCGTCGCGCCCGTCCTAGCCGGCCCCCAGAACCGTCGCGCCCGTCCTAGCCGGCCCCCTGCGCTGTCGCGCGCGTTCCTAGCCGGCTCCCTGAGCCGTCGCGCCCGTCCTAGCCGGCCCCCAGAACCGTCGCGTCCGTCCTAGCCGGCCCCTTGAGCCGTCGCGCCCGTCCTAGCCGGCCCCCAGAGCTGTCGCGCCCGTCCTAGCCGCCCCCCCCCCCCCTGAGCCGTCGCGCCAGTCCTAGCCGGCCCCCTGAGAAGTCGCGCCTGTTCCTAGCCGGCCCCCTGAGAAGTCGCGCGTGTTCCTAGCCGGCCCCCTGAGCCATCGCGCCCGTCCTAGCTGGCCCTCTGAGCCGTCGCGCCTGTTCCTAGCCAGCCCCCTGAGCCGTCGCGCCTGTTCCTAGCTGCCCCCCCTGAGCCGTCGCGCCTGTTCCTAGCCGGCCCCCTGAGCCGTCGCGCCTGTTCCTAGCCGGCCCCCTGAGCCGTCGCGCCCGTCCTAGCCGGCCCCCTCAGCCGTCGCGCCCGTTCCTATCTGCCCCCCTGAGCCGTAGCGTCCGTCCTAGCCGGCCCCCAAAGCTGTCGCGCCCGCTCCTAGCTGCCCCCTCCCCCCCCTGCGCCCGTCGCACCCATCCCTAGCCAGCCCCTCGCGCCCGTCCCTAGCTGGCCCGTCGCGCCCGTCCCTAGCCGGCCCGTCGCGCCCGTCCCTAGCTGGCTCGTCGCGCCCATCCCTAGCCGGCCCGTCTCGCCCGTCCCCAGCCGGCCCGTCGCGCCCGTCCCCAGCCGGCCCGTCGCGCCCGTCCCCAGCCGGCCCGTCGCGCCCGTCCCTAGCGGGCCCCTCGCACCCCCCGTCGCGCTCGCTCCGTAGCCGGCCCCTTCACGCCCGATCCGCGCCGGCCCCGCGTCCGTCTCAACGCTGGCCCACCCCTGACTCGTGCCCACCCCTGACTCCATCTAGCGCCGCTTCCCCCACAGAGGTCCCCCGGTTACTCCCCCCCTGTTCCTGGTCACCCCTTCCCCGATCGCCCCTGTCCCCCCCCGTCCCCCTCCCCGTCCTGCACCGTCTGGTGTGTCTCGTGTCACTCCCCTCCCGTCGGTTGTCTCCGTCGAGGAGTCTGCTGACTCTAGTGGCCCTGCAGCGCAGTCCTCGCCGATTGCCCCTTCCCCGGCGTCGCCTCATTCGCCGCCTTCGCAGTCGTAATCACCGCCGCTGTCGCAGCTGCCGTCGCCGCCGCCGAAGCCGTCGCCGTCGCCGACGCAGCAGCAGTTCGTTGACTCTGGGGGTGCTGGCGCTGGGGTGGGTACAAGTCCTGGGGTTCCTGCCGTGGCTTGTCCCGGCGGGCCTGGGGGTGGTACCGGTGTTCGCGAGGTTTCGGGCCCTGAAGGTGTTCCTTTTGGGGGTGCTGGAGTGGAGTGTTATGGAGGTAGCCGTGGAGCAGCTTGCCGTCCCGGTGTCGGTGTCGTGCCGCCGCAGCAGCAGTCACCGCCGGTGTCAGCCCTTCGCTTGCTCAGCCTCCATTCCCCTGACCACGTGTCTGTGCCTCCCCTGCCGTCTCCTTCCCTTCCTGTCTACAGCCCTGTGTTCCCTCCCCCGAACTCGTCTTCGGCTCGACTTCCTACTCGTTCCTTTCCTGTGTCCTCTCCTCTGTCTCGTGACCCGACGCCTCCGTCTCACGTCTGGTCTCGCCGTTCCTCCCCGTGCTCGCCCCGTCTCCCCTGTCCCACGCACTAACCCTATGTTGCTTCGCTCCCACGCGTCTCATCCTACCTTCCTACCGTCGCCGCCTCCGTCCTCTCTTGTTGTTGCGCCTCCCCCCCTATCTGACTACCTTCGCGCCGCTCGTCCCCTTGTTCCTCGGGTCCTTGCCTCCCTCGTTACCAAACCGTCTGTTCCGGTCTTGTGTCTCCACGATCTTGTCGCTGTGGTCGCTGACTTCGCCTCTACCCGCCGCCTTGAATACGCCACCGCTCTGGTCTCTGACCCTGCCCGTCCTCCGTCTGTTGGGGGTGCTCCTGCCCTCGGTAGTGACGTCCTGGAGGACTGTCAGTACGAGCTTGCTTTCCTGTCTGAGGCTGCTCCCCATCTCTGTTCCATGCTGTTAGTCCTTGAGGGTGACCCAAAAGCTTTCGACATCCTGACCCCTCGTACTTACGCTGAGGCGACCTCGGGACCTTGGGCCTCTCAGTGGATAGCTGCCATGGAGCAGAAGATGGCATCTTGGAGATCCACCGGCACCTACGTCGACGCAGTTCCTCCACCAGGGGTGAACGTAGTCGACGGCCGCTGGCTCTTCAAGGCTGAAGCGCCCTCCTGGAGAGCCCTGTGTTCAAGGCGCGCTACGTGGCTAGAGGCTTTAGTCAGCGTGAGGGGGTGGACTTCTTTCAGACTTTCATCCCGACCCCGAAGATGACTACTCTTCAGGCACTGCTACCCGTAGCAGCACAGCGTGACTACGAGTTACACTCCCTCGACTTCTCCACTGCGTTTCTTCAGGGCAGTCTACACGAGCAGGTCTACCTGCGCCGCCCTCAGGGTTTCACTGGTACCTTCCCTCCTGGGACCCAGTGGCTTCTGTGGCGCCCAGTCTACAGCTTGCGTCAGGCTCCCCGCGAGTGGCACAACACCCTGCGTGCTACTCTTGCAGACCTGCTGTTCTTTCCGTCTTCCGCAGACCCCTCGCTCTTTGTTCGTTATGGCCGGACTCCGTTGTACATCCTTGTTTACGTAGACGATCTGGTCTTTGCCATTGCAGAAACCACCACACTGGCCTTTGTGAAGGCTGAGCTGCTGAGGAGACACACCTGCATGGACCTAGGACAGCTGCGCCACTACCTGGGCCTGCAGATCTCCAGAGACAGAGCAGCACGCACCATCACTCTCACCCAGTCACACTTGGTACGCCAGGTCCTTCAGAGGTTCGGTCTTCAGTTCTCCTCCGCACAGCCCACACCTCTTCCAGTAGATCACAGGCTCTCTGCTCCAGTCCCTGAGGAGTCAGCAGAGCCCAGTGGTCCTTACGCAGAGCTGGTGGGTTGCCTCGTGTACCTGATGACTTGCACTCGTCCAGATCTCGCATACCCTCTCAGCATCGTGGCTCGCTTTGTGGCCATAGGCAGACACAGACCTCAGCACTGGTCTGCAGCCAAGAGGGTTTTGCGTTATCTCGCGAGTACATCAGGCATGGGGTTAGTGCTGGGAGGATGCAGGCCAGTGGTCCTTACTGGGCACACAGACGCTTCTTGGGCAGACGATGCTGAGACCCATAGGTCCTCGCAGGGCTACTGCTTTAGCCTTGGTTTAGGTGCTGTCTCGTGGAGAGCTACTGGCTCCTCGTCTATTGCCCAGTCCAGCTGTGAGGCCGAGATCTACGCCGGTGCAATGGCGGCACAGGAGCTCCACTGCCTGACCTTCCTGCTCACTGACAGCGGCAAGCGGCCTAGCTCTGCACCAGTCCTGTACGCTGACAGCAGGGCCATGATCCTCCTGTGTCAGGAGCCTCGACTAGAGGGCAGAGCAAAGCACATCCAGCTGCGGTACTTCCTCCTGCGCGAGCTGCAGCAGCGTCGCCAGGCTCGCGTAGTACACTTGGCCTCTGGTGCCATCACAGCTGATATTTTTACGAAGGCCCTTGCGCCTAAAGATCATCAGCGGCACTGTGTACAGCTAGGCCTTGTTCCTGTTACCTCTCACCTGCTAGGGCCTTGACTATGTACTGACCTTTATATATTTTATTCTTGACTGGCCTTGTGGCCTCTCCCAGTGTCTGGACTAGTAGTGCCGCCCTAGTCTTGCCCTTGCACTGGTCTGTACTTGTTTGACTGGTCTTTGGACCCTTGACTCAGAGGTTGGACTTGTAGTGCCGCCCTGAGTTACCGTTTCTCTCATCAGGAACTGCACCTATGCAGTCTAGGGGGTGTGTCAAACATATATATAGGTTATGTTTGTATAGACTGTATAGGTTCATAACTTAGAGGGTACAACACTTAGGCTTATACCCTTGTACTGTTTTCTCTTGACATTCAACTCTACGTTAAGAAGAATTTCATGCTGATTTGGCGAAAATTGGGAGATGGGCAAAATGGCATTCGGGGAGGGCAGGGATGGGACAAAGTGGGGGGGGAATGGAGGGAGGGAGGATTCCCGTGGGAAGCATGATGATGTTGAGGCCGTCAATTTTTGTGGCGACACTTTCACGAAACTGCGGCCAATCAAATTTCGCTGATCGATCCAATCACATAGCCAAGCAAGATTGCAGGGGGGGGGAGGAGGAAATCTCGGCCTCACAAAGCCAAGCCAACACACGCCCAATGTGTGCTTTACGAAGGGCCAATAAGTCCTCTCACATGGCGCAACACACGCTAGCCCTAAATTTGGCGAAGGGCCAAAAAGTCCCCTCACAAATCTCCCCACACACGTTAGCCCTAAATTTGGCGAAGGGAAAAAAAGTCCCCTCACAAATCCCCCAGCACACTCTAGCCCTATTTTTGGCGAAGGGCCAAGTGCCCTCACACAACCCCCCAGCACACATCAAGCAGGGGAAACATGCGGATATTATGGCAGTGCCCAGAATCACGCTGCGATAGGGTTCAAGCGTAGCTGCCCGTTAGGCAAAGGCTACAGGGTCTACTACAATTGCAACGCTGTACAAACAGAGTTTACTCAGAAAAAAAAACCCTGAAATTTTAGGGTTGTGTCTCAAAGAAATCCTAGCGCATCAGGGTCGGTACCAAATAAACCTCTGAAAAAACCCTGAATCAGGGAAATTTGCCTAAAATCTGAGGCCCTGCTCTGGTGTTACAACTTGTTAATACTGGCTGTTACTGGAGGTACTTCGAGTATTACTTTCTACTTTTAGTACTTGTGTCTGCAGATTCTATACTTAGTCTCTTGCACCACCTTTCAAATTCTTTCATGGAATGAGAGCTGTCTGGAATTCAGCCTATCGTCAATCTTGACTGGACCATCGTCAGCCCCATCATCTGGTTCCTCAACACCTACGGGTATTACAAATTCTAAAGTCATCACTAGCCAAGCAGGTAACTCTGCAGCTGGAAACTTTCCACCTGCTTATTCTTCAATCTTGATGCCTCAACAACAGCAAGTTTTGCTAACAGTGCATCCACCGGGGACTTAGTCCTTTGTACCTGCAACATCACAGCAATAAGCAACAGCATCAATATTAGTAGCTTTTAGTGGTATGAGTATCCATGGTTCGAGCTATGCAAGAGCTGCAGCCGCTCCAAGCCCCAGTTCTTCGTTCACGTTTTCACCTGCTCAACATCAACAGTTCCAATTTTTCCAACAGCAGCAACAAGCGCAACAACAGGTTCAGCAACAGCACCAAAATAAACAGCAACAACAGCAACAACAACAGCAGTTTCCGCAGCAGCAGATCTCTTTTACTGGACCTGTTTTTCAGGCACCAAACCTTTTAAGCAATACGCAGATCAAGACAACTATACCTTTTAATGGCGCTGACTTCTACGCTTGGAGTTTCGAGTTTGAGCTCCTCACAAAATCTGCTGGTTTATGCCCGTTCTTCAGTGGCGATTACTCGTATCCTCTTACGAGAACATAGATGGAACAACAGAGTTTTCTTCATGCTTCACTCAGCGCTTACACCGTCCTTATCCTCACTCTGTCGCTGAAAGAGCAGCTTGGTATACGCTTACTTCACACCAGCTTGACTCCAGCAGTATCTGCGTGGAAGCATTTGAAGGAACTGTATATGGCACAGGACACAATTTCCGTGAGTGAAATTCTTTCACAACTGAAAAATGTACAGAAGCAGGGCAACGAGAGCGTTTCGGATTGTATAAACAGGGCTTGAACACTTCGTGACCAATTGGAAAAATGTGGTGGATACTTCCCCAAGGACATGTTTATAACAGTTTTTCTTGCCGGCCTTGGAGCAGAATGGCGGCAGTGTCGATCTCTTCTTCGCATTCTACCAAATATTTCCGAAGCCGAAACTTGTTCGATTCTTCAAGCAGAGCAGCAGGATCTTGACCTGCAGATAGCACGTAACAAAAAGGGAGCAGTTAACATCAGTTTCTATTCAACGCCTACAAAACGTGTCAACAAGTTCTTCTGTCACTACTGCAAAAGGGATGGACACACCATCAAATATTGCAACAAGCTTCAAGCTGATAGGAAAAGAGGAGTGCAGCAGCAGTTCAAACAACCCGTGACGCAGAATCCACTGACAACAACTCCTGCAAGATCAGGAAAATAGGCTTTTAGCTGTGTTACAACAGTTCATGCAACAGATTCAGATTTCAAAGATGAGGAAGACGAAAGTTCCATCGAGCAACATGAGAACATGATTTTACCTCAATTATATGCTAATCTGGCTCGGGTTATCGCAGGACCAAACACTTGGTATCTTGACAGTTGTTGTGGACAACACATGTGCTCTGCCGAGACGGTCTTCATTACTCATCAGCGTCCGCTTCGACGTCCAGTACCTGTCACAGTTGCAAATGGACAAACAATTATGGCAAGGTCAATCGGCAGCGTCATGTTGGGTTCTGTTGACACCGGTTTTTCCTTACACGTTACGAATGTCTTTATCATCGCTAGACTTGGCTTTAATCTTCTTTCAACGGCTCAACTCCTGCAATATAAGGTCAGGAAATTTATCACAATGATACTAATACATAAGGTTGATATAGACTTCCATGCAACTGCAGTTCCAACACGGTCTCGTACAGCTGCAACAGTTATAACGGCTCTTGATTCCTAGCCAACAAACACAGCCGAGGACGATACATCAGCATGGCGGAACTATTATGACACTTTACAACAACTTGAAAACAAACCTGCAGTATCTTGGGGACCCAACAGCAGCAGTGAAGCAGAGAAAGCAGAGCAGCAGAATAGCAGTGAAGCAGACACAGAGGTTCTCGTCGGTCAACCTACAGCAGATTCAACAGAAACAGAAATCGAGGAAGGGGAAATAGTTCTTCAACCGGAAGAAGTTCTTGACGTGGAAATGACCACCACAAATTTACCTCTTACCTGCTTCGTTCCTAGACAACTCGACAAATCACCACCGTTTTCTTCTTTTATTGTTTCTTTATTTTATACTAACGCCGATTTTTATTTGCGATCAACAGGACACAAAGCAACAGAGGATATTTGGCATAAAAGGTTAGGTCATCCTTTCTCGGGAATTCTTAATCATACTATAAGTTCTTGACAAGAATAGTTTACTCTTACCGGATGGAACTGAGATGAAACCGTCTTCAAGACCAGCAGTCTGCACTACGTGCACAACTGCTAATCTTCTTCACGAACTGTTTCCAAGTAATTTTCCAAAATCGACTCGAGACACACGTATGCAGAAAGTTTACGGCGACATTCTCAACTTACCTGAAGCAGAACCTAATGGGGAGCTATATATGATCTCTTTCATGGAGTCATCTACTCGATATGTTTGGACAGCAAATATTCCGGCTTGTCATATGGCTCACTCTATCTTCGTCGCGTGGCTTGCGGTGGCTGAAAGAGAATCGGGGGAGAAGCTACAAGAGTTTCAGAGTGACGGAGCAGGGGAGTACACGAACACAAACTTCACTGACTACCTTCAAACCCTAGGCATCAAGCGCAGAGGGTCTCTGCCAAATTCACATCAGCAGATGGGGGTAGCATTGCCACCACATTTTTGGACTTACGCTTTGGACCATGCAGTTCTTCTGCACAACTTGCTGTCGACAACTTCACTTCCGCAATTTTCTTCGCCACACCTGCAGTGGACAAAAAAAGTCGGCAACACCAAACTTTTAAGAGTTTTAGGGTGCATCGTTCAATACCGACCTCCGACTGCACCACTTGGATTTTTTTCAGAACGGGCAAGTAGGGGATACATCTTAGTATCAAAAGGCAGTTTTACGCATGGAAAATTATGGATCTTCGCACGAGTCAAATTGTACCAGCACCTGATTGCCTTTTCTACGAACGACTCACCTTACCTGTTTTTCGTGCTGACTAAGCTGCAGCTGCTAATCCTGCCAGGCTGTTCGAAGGATCGCGTGCTATCGCTTCCGACAACGCCAAAGCACATGTATAGGATGAGTCCGTGGCTGAGTTTTTCAAAGCTGCTACAGACATCCCCGTGCCAGCCACGTCAGCTGGAACTGCCGAGTTTATCCCACTCAGCGAAGCAGAATCTGAAGATGTTCGCGATGTGGTTCTTGATTTTGAACGTGATCGTCAGCAGCAGCCCATGCCAGTTGTCTCCGAAGCAGCAATCGGTGTAACACCTGAAGAAGTTGGGGGGGAACAGAGGTCAGAACACAACTTCTCCAGTGTCAACTCAAGTCGTCTGCGTTTTATAGAAACTGGTTTACAAGTATTGGGACTTACAGTCGTAGTATAGGCAAACAACAGTAATATTTTGAAGCTGAAAACAGTTCGTCAAACTTTGACAAGTCAATACCGAGAAAAATGGCGCGAAGCCATGGACCAAGAGTTAGCAGCTCTGGAAAAGAGAGGTACCTGGGATCTAATCCCGTTGAAAGCAACAATGGGGAGTAAGGTTCTTACCGGAAAATGGGTTTTCCGCGTGAAGATAAACGCCGATGGTTCCTTTAAAAAATTCAAGGCTTCATGGGTCGTCTGCGGCTTCGAGCAAACTTTTGGACTCGACTACAAATTAACTTTCGCTCCCGTCGCCAGACACACTAGTGTCTGAATTCATCTCTGTATCGCGGCCTATCGGAATTTCAAGCTTCGACAAATCGACGTCGCCAATGCATTTTTATATGTACCCGTCGACGCCTTAATTCTGGTTGAGTACCCACATACTTTCGAAACTAACCCTCCCAGCCTCTATCGTCTCAGAAATTCTCTCTACGGCGTTAAACAGGCTCCACGACTATGGCAGCATCTACATCGTCAGTTACTCGCTGCCGGATTTCGTCAACTTCCACATGATCAAGGAATGTATCTGCTTACCGACGGTACTGACTACATTCTACTCGTCGCTTTCGTCGACGACTTACTTTACATCAGCACTACCGATTCTCTCACTACTGTCTTCGAACAGAAACTCCAACAAAATCTACAGATTACTACCATTCCTACAGTCACACAGTTCCTCGGGCTTAACATCCACCGAACAGCAACCGCTATTCGTCTTACAGCTTCTAAGTACGCAGCTACGCTAGCCGCACGTTTTAATCTCACAGCTTCAACTGTAACCACTCGTTACCGATCTCTACCGAAAGACTACAAACCTGATACTACTCCACTTGATAACATTGAACTACAGCTTTATCAGTAGCAACTGGGTTGTCTTCTATTCGCAGCTGTAACGTGTCGTCCGGATCTCGCCTATGCCGCTAGCCAGCTCGCGCAAGTCACCGACGGGTACGTTGATGCTGATCATGCAGCAGATACTTCTAATCGCTGATCTCGCACCGAGTTCATCTATCGTCTCGAACCTATTGGGACTATCTCGTGGAATTCTACAAAACAAGAGCTCGTAGCTCTGTCATCTGCTGAAGCCGAGTTCATAGCTGCCTGCACAGCTACTCGCGAAGGTCTCTATCTACAAGAGCTACTGGAGGAAGCAAAATTGACGACAAGTACACAATTCACCCTGCAGTGCGACAACCAAAGTGTAGTCAGAATTGCGCATCACCTGGTTTCGCCAACAGGACAAAACACATTTCGCTCCGGTACTTCTTCGTCAAAGATGAAGTCGAGAAGGGGAGAATGCGATTGGTCTACTGTTCGATCAATGAAATGGCTAAATATTTTCTCACCAAGAAGCTGACACGTCAGAAGTTCCAGTACTGCAACGAACTCTGCGGAATTATCAAGAAGTGACACTATCGGACTTCCAGAAATGAAGGGGAGTGTTGTGACAAAACCGTACTCAAGCACTTCTTTATGTAGTTCTGATAGATATTGTCAAGTTACACTAGAGTTATAGTGACGGAAGAACCTGTCCATATGTTGACCCTTTCAGAGGTTAAAATGCGTGTGTATTTTCCATACATACTCTTTTATACAGCTGGCTTTAATTTACTTGTAGACTGCCTCCTAAGTAAGAAGAAGACATGTCATGCAGCCTGGAAGGGCATGTTCATTATGCCCTACCAACAACAATACTCACCAAGTAGTATTCGGACACTTTTGGCCAGATTTAAAGTAAGCTATTAACAATCCAAAATCAGTACCTAGTCCATCTCCCCTTAGCCCTAACCACTGCCTTCACCCTCCTTGGCATACTGTTAATGAGCCCCCTGCACACATCCGCCCCAATCCCATCCCATGTCTCTTGCACCCGCTCCCAAGTCGGGAGCATCCCTGTGGGGGGATGCTCATACTTTGCAAGCTCTCGTTTGAGGTGTGCCCACAAGTGCTCTAAGGGGTTGAGATCAGGGGAGGAGGAAGGCCACTTTAGGACTGAATACTGCTGCTCAGACAGCCAAGCCTGCACAAGGCGGCTCTTGTGCTTGGGGTCGTTGTCATGCTGGGAGATGACATCTGAGGGGGTTAGATTATAGAAATCGATGGTTTGTGCAAGCTCATCATGCAATATGCTTCTGTAGAGCCCCCCATCCATGCGGCCGTCAATCTTACACATATATCCCGGGCCATCATATGTCATGCACCCCCGTACCATTAATGACCCGCCCCCATGCTTGACGGTTTGCTGCACTTGGTGACCTTGCAGGGCTGCCCCATCGCGTATCCACGCATACTTGCGGCCATCACTGGAAAAGCGATTGATCTTGGTCTCGTTGGACCAGATCACCCGCTTCCAGTCTTCCATAGTCCAGTCAAGGTGCGCCTTGGCAAAATCGAGGCGGTCACTGATGTTACGAGCAGAAAGACGTGGCTTCTTCAGTTTCTGCACAGCTACTAAACCAGACTGCTTCAAAGCGTTGCACACAGTTCTAGGGCAGATCTTGATGCCGCGCTCTGATTCTAGTAGTTTCGCGGCTTCTATGCTAGTCTTTGCATGGCCGGAAGTGACTGCTCGAACCAGTGAGCGCCTATCACGTACCGAGAGCATGCACGGTCTGCCGTTCCTAGGAACAATCGGCCTGACCGCTAGGCTGCTCGTGCGCTGGGCGGCTTCGTGTGCATATTTCTGGACCGTGCTCTTCCCTATTCCTAATGCCCTTGCGATTTGTCAGAAACTCCGACCCTGTCGAAGCAGGATCACGATCCTATCTTTCTGGCTCGAAAGAAGCGATCAAATCGTCGCTAGGAGCTGGGCGTAGATGCCGCTGTACTATCGAGAGGAAAAAAAAAGGTTAGGTTGCGAGATCGCGAAATGCAGACAGGAAAGAGACCTAGACTCAAAGTTGCCCTAAAGTGTCCGCATCGGGTGACAGCAACATATTACTGTACGCTTTACAAGAAATTCGATTTAAAATTCAACACCCAACTGCATAAACCAGCTAAGGTCAAGAGGCACACTATGACATCTGTTGTTGTCGAGTTTTGACAACATATCACGCCTAAATCTCAATGTCTATCTACTGCAATGGATTTTTAAGCCCAATTATTTCTGTCACTGTAGCATCCGTAGAATGACGTCATTCAAATAGCGCTCGTCTGGATGATTACGTTAGCAGGCCGTTTCAGTCATGCGAACAGTCGCGCTCTTTTTAGTAGCGGTTAGAGCGCATAGCGCAAATAGTTTGAACAAGTACATTACCGAATAGGTACCTCTACCAGATATAAAAGTAGTTTGTACAACTTCAGTTGTTAACTTGTTCTTCAGTAAATTCTGGTCAACACTTTACTAGTTCTAAGACTTCCGCTGTCTTACTAGTCTATCATTCCAGCAAAGATCCTTGGTTAAGTCTTGAAGTATCAGAAGGCTGTAACACTGACTCTGGTGTTATAACTTGTTGATACTGGCTGTTACTGGAGGTACTTCCAGTAATACTTTCTACTTCAAGTACTTGTGTCAGTAGATTCTATACTTAGTCTCCTGCATCACCTTTCAAGTTCTTTTAGTTCTCTCTTCTTTCTATTCATTCTTGTATTCTGACATGGTATCATGAGTAGATTAGGTCCACCCACCCACTTCCGCCCTGCGCCCTAGCCTACCGCACCTTGCCGGCCCCTATCGCACCCAGCCCCCCCCTCCCCCCTCGCGCCTAGCCGGCCCCTTCGCACCTAGCTGACCCCTCGTGCCGTAGCCGGCCCCTCGCGCCCTAGCTGGCCCCTAGCGCGTAGCCGACCCCTCGTGCTGTAGCCGGCCCCTAGCGCCCTAGCCGGCCCGCAACCTCAGCGGCACCGGGACACACCGGCATAGGGACACGGGTACTCACCTGCACGGCAATACAGCGACGAGGCAGCAAAACTCTTCAAAACAGGGACCAGGCAGAAGGCCGAGGAGGGCACAAGGGGTGCCGGTGGGCACGTGAGGAGCCTGCGGACACGCAAGGGGCCAAGGCGCACGAGGGGCCGGCTTGGCGTGTGAGAGGCCGGGCAGGTGCGGGAAGGGGCCAGCGTGTAGAGAGGAGCCAGCAAGGTGCGTGGGGCCGGCAGTGCGCAGGAGGGGCCGGCTTCAGCATCACCTCCTTCACAAGGTCAGAGGAGGGTGAGAATATGAGGATGTCATCCACATAAACCACCATGAAGCTCCTCTGCTCCCCCTCGCCAAGCATGAACAATGATTGATCGGCCGTTGAGGGAGTGAAGCCGATCGCCTCCAAGACTTCCCGCTGTTTGATGTACCATTGCCTAGGGGCTTGCTTGAGGCCATAGAGTGATTTCTTCAGCTTCCACACTCTGCCACTCCCATCATTGTACCCCTCTGGCTGCTCCATGAAAGTCTCTTCCTCGAAAACTCCATTGAGGAAGGCTGTTATAAGTTCCATTTGCCTCACCACCCATCCTTTGATGGCCGCCACGGCGAAGAGAGTTCGAAGGGTTGTACCCTTAACCACAGGGGCATATACTTCATTGTAGTAATTCTTTTCCTGCTGCTGGTATCCCTTGGCTACTGTTATAATCACAATAGGCTTAGATGTGCCTATAATGAGAGATAGAGAGCACAGTCGGATTTCTGTCAGACGGCTTCAAATACTGATAACGATCTGGTCACTGAATCAAACGGTGATGTGTAAATTGGATCTGGAGCGTGTTGCTGTCGTCTATCAGCAGCAAGTTGAATCATGAAATTCCATGAAGATTTGACGACGCTATGGCGGTTTGACTGGCAGGAGGTATAGCAGCCACAATAGTCTTAGGAGTACAAACTTAGCAAGAAGAGTTCGAGAGGGAGATGGTTCCCAGCCTCTACATACCCCAAGAGCCGAGGTCCAGGTTGGTGGTACACCACCACAGGGTCCCCAACCATGAAGAGTCTCGAAACCAACCCTCCAAGGGGCTACACCAAGTGAAATGTAACACTACACGAAGTAACGTTACTATTTTCACTATTTAATATTTATCCGCGTCCCTTGGGCTTGAAATCTTGAGCTCTTGTTCCTGGATCTGCAAGATAAATTCTTCTTGAGTTGATGGGGGCTTGCTGCACACACCTGCGACACGATCGACACTTCACACTCGACAAAATAGAAAAAACACATGCGACACACAAACGACGACTTGACATGCGAGTTGTAAAAACTTGCTAATGTCTTGACCGACACAAACCACATTGTGATACACCATTCAAACACACACACAAGCACTGGATAGCAATGACATAGACTCACAATTCATTCCATGCCATGCATGCACACACACAAACAAGGACGACAAGCCGAGTGCAAGCCATAGGGTTGCACCAACAAACTCCCCCTCGGATTGTTGGCCTTAGAATCTGCTCCCCTTAGTTCAGAGCCATCCCAGCAAGCTTGCAACACTTCCAATGCTGCTGCTCAACCAGCCTCTTGGTCATCATATCAGCTGGCTGCGCCGTCGTCTTCACGTAGTGCAACTCCACTTCACCCGCGGTTACCATGCTCCTCACCCAATGCCACTTCACCTTCATGTGCTTGGTAAGGCCATGAAGAACGGGGTTCTTAGCCAATGCAATAGCACCCTGGCTATCACAGTAGAGTGGGGTAGGTCCTTGCTGCTCCTCCCCCAATTCAGCTAGCAAACGCCGCTGCCACACAACCTCTCTTATGGCACGGAAGAGTGCCATGTACTCGGACTCCACCGAGCTCAATGCTTGGTCCACTTGCTTCTTGCTCTCCCAAGCTGTTGGCCCTCCACCAACACAGCAGATGAAGCCTCCCACACTTGTCATGTCCTCTGGTTCTGATGCCCAAGATGCATCAGAGAAGGCGGTGAGAAAAAGCCTCCCGGGTTCGACTCCATCCGCACCCTTTTGACGCCTTTGTGCCGCCGCGGAGTATTGCAGTCCAACAGTTGCTGTTTGGCCAAGGTACTTGGCCACTCTCTCTCCAGCTGCTACCTGCTCTTCATTAGGGCATTGGACAACCCTAGCCAGCTGCCCGGTAGCAAAGGCTGCATCCGGCCTTGTGTGAACGGCCGCATACATGAGGCTGCCCACCAAGGAGTGAAAACGGCGCCTCTCCTCTTCACCAACACTTTCCTCCGCTGGTCCTTTCACACACTTGAACCCTGAGGGAAGAGGAGTAGCCACATGACCTTCACTCTTCCCAAAGTTTGCAGCCAAGGCCTCCAAGTACTTCTTTTGATGCACTCGCATCCACCGCTTCTCCACATCTCGCTCAATGTGAAGCCCAAGGTAGTAGTTGACGTCACCAAGGGTCTTGCACTTGAACTTGTCTTGAAGCTTCAGCATCACCTCCTTCACAAGGTCAGAGGAGGGTGAGAATATAAGGATGTCATCCACATAAACCACCATGAAGCTCCTCTGCTCCCCCTCGCCAAGCATGAACAACGATTGATCGGCCGTTGAGGGAGTGAAGCCGATCGCCTCCAAAACTTCCCGCAGCTTGATGTACCATTGCCTAGGGGCTTGCTTGAGGCCATAGAGTGCTTTCTTCAGCTTCCACACTCTGCCACTCCCATCATTGTACCCCTCTGGCTGCTCCATGTAGGTTTCTTCCTCCAAAACGCCGTTGAGGAAGGCCGTTACGATATCCATTTGCTTCACCACCCATCCTTTGATGGCCGCCGCGGCGAAGAGGGTTCGAAGGGTTGTACCCTTCACCACAGGAGCATACACTTCATTGTAGTCCTTCTTCTCTTGCTGCTGATACCCCTTGGCTACAAGTCTGCTCTTGTAGCGCTCGATGTTGCCGTCGGCGTCGGTCTTGCGCTTGAAGAGCCACTTGGAAGAGATCGCCTTACGCCCCGGAGGTAGGTTCACCAAGTCAAACGTGTCGTTCTCGATGATGCTCCCCATTTCTTCATCTGAGGCCTTCTTCCACTCCTTCCCATTGGGGCCCTCCCAAGCCTCCTTGGGATTTGTAGGCTCCCCCGGCATCTCCACCGGAGAGAAGAAGGCAAAGGCGCACTCCTCGCTTTCATCTTCCGCATCATCGCCTAGCATGAGAGCCGAACCGGTCAAGGTTGAGTTGGCTGGTCTTCCAAGCCGATCATAGCTCAACCTATTAGGGGGCTGAGTTCTCCTTCTCCCCCTTCCTTCCTCCTCTGCTGCAGGGACTTGAATGCTCTCATGGCATTGCGGTAAATCTGGTCGGTTCCCACGAGCACTTGTAGCACGAGGCGGAAGTGACGGTGCACGCTCATCACCTTGCTGCACCTCCTCCTCCTCTTCATCCCCATTCATTTGAGGAGATTGCCTCGTGACTGTGCTGCTGCTACTCAGCTCCAAGGGCAGCTCCACATGCTCCAAGCCGTTACTCTTCACCTCTCCAAGCCGCATACCAATCTTCGCTTGGTTCTCCGCCTTCCACTCCTTGTACGGTAAGTTCTCCATGAACTTGCAATCTCTGCTCACCAAGAACTTCTTGGTAAATGGGTCCCAAAGAAGCCATCCCTTGCTGTTTTGAGCCATGCCCAGGTGCACGGCCCATGTTGCCTTGGCATCAAGTTTGTTGTGCCGAAGTTTCTTAGGCACAAGTGCCATGCACATGCACCCGAACACCCGAAGCATATCCACCTTCGGCTTCCTTCCAATCCACTCCACATAGGGCACCCATTTGTCTTCTCCCACATGAGTCAAGGCTCTGTTCTTGGCCACACAAGCATGCCGCACCGCATCCGGCCAAAAGTAATTGGGAAGACCGGCTTCAATGAGAAGTCCCCGAGCCGTCTCCGTGAGTGTCCGATTCGCACGCTCGGCGATGCCGTTCATTGCAGGAGAGTAGGGCATGGTAAGAGAGTGCCTTATGCCCTGCTTCTTCAGCCAAGTTGAGAAATCCTTGCTCAGGAACTCTCCCCCACGGTCAGTGCGAATCGCCTTCACAAGTCGGTCTTGTTGCCGCTCCACCATCGGCAACCAATCGGTCTTCACCGTTTCAGCTACGTCACTCTTCTTTGGCAGCACATACACCCAAGTCATGCGAGTGTAGACGTCCACAATGGTGAGGAAGTACGCAGCTCCAGCAGCTCCAAGCTTCAAGGGGCCCACCACATCCATCACCACCTCATCAAGTGGTGCCTTCGCCGTTGTCTCCGAGCTATGGAACGGGTAGCGGGTGAACTTGGCTTGCATGCATGTTGGACAGCCAAGCACCTCATTGGGCTCCCCCTTGACACGTATCCCACTGACCATCTCTTGCTTAACTATCTGCTGCAAAATGGGCAATGCCACATGCCCCATTCGCCGATGCAAGGTCAGCCAATCACACTCTCCCGTAGCGGAAGTCGGGTTGGAGAAAGCGGCACTCGCAATCGTGTCCCACAAGCTCTCTCCTTTCTCCTTCGCCGCTGCTGCTTTGCTGATCTTAGGTTTCCCCTCCTCATTTCCACCACCTTTGGCTGCTGCACTACTCTCCTTGGGTTCACACGCCTTGCTGGTCTCTCCAAGATTGCACTCCTTCGAGTCACTCTTGGTGTCACTTTGTTTTCCGTGATCACCGCCACCATCCGCTTCACTCTTGGTGCTGACGCTTGCTGCCACTTGCCTCTCCTTAGGCATGGGGACCACTGGGATTTGCCACATCTCATTGTAGATGTCCCTGTCCTCATGAAGGTCCCAAAGCTTCCGCTCACCAAGCCTCGCGGTATATGTTTTCGAACCCTTGGAAGATGTGTCCATGCCGGCCTTTTGCAAACGCCGAACGGAAATCAGGTTGGCTGCTAGGTTGGGCACCAAAAGCACGTTCTTGAGGCCCACCATCTTCCCATCAGCACCCTTGAACATGGCCTTGCCCATGCCTTTCACCTCTGCTCGCTGTCCCAAAGCCGATGTAACATGCTTGACCGGCGACGGTTCGAGTTCGGTGAGCAAGTCCGCACGAGGTGTCATGCTATAGGTGGCGCCGCTATCGATCACCCAAAAGTCCAGAGAGTGAAGGGTGACCTTTCCCACAGTAGCTGGCTCCTCAAAGCCTTCCACACCTCCTGCTGCAGCTGCCGCTTGCGTGGAGACAAAGAAGAATTGGCCCGGGTATCGATCTTCACTCGAGTCCTTGTCGTAGTCTCCACCTTTCATGCTTGCCGCTTCGCCTCCACGGCCACCACGGCCTCCACGACCTCTGCCTCTTCCTCCCCTTGCTCCTCTGCCCTCTTGGCCTTGAGAGGGGGTCCAGCCATCAGGTAGTTTGAAGCAATCTCTCCACATGTGGCCGGTCTTGTGGCAAAAGTGGCATTCGCCATCAAATCGACCGCGCCCACGCCCGTAGCCATTGTTGTTGCTGCCATATCCTCCATTACCACGGCCTCCATTGAAGTTGCTGCTGCCAAATCTGCCTCCTCGCCCTCTGCCCCTTCCACGGCCGTGCCCACGGCCCATGCTTGCAACTCCGGCACCATCGGGACCCGCCAATTCGCGACGGCGGAAATCTTCTTGTAAGATTTCCCGCTTCACATCTTCGAGTGAGAGACGGGGCAGATCTCGATTAAGGTTGATGATGAGCGAGGACCATGAGTCCGGAAGTAAGGCTAGCAGCTTGATCTTCTTTTGAAGGTCACTGTAGTTCAGGTCAGCTCCTTCGAGCCGTGTCAACAAGTCGAAGAATTTCTGCACTCCTTCCTCCACCGGTTCGCCTTCGTCAATTCGAAGTGCCGCCATTTGCCGCTCCAAAACCACAGCCACCGCCGCTGTTGCAGGAGCGTGTACACCCTTGAGAGCAGCCCATGCCTTTGGTCCCTTTGCTGGTTCACGCTGAAAAGGCTTGATGTGACGGATTTGGCTGCTCCCCAACGCTTGCCCAAGTAGAAGGTAGCCTTGTGCGCTCTTCCGCACCCACGGGCTCTTCTCCGGGTCGTTCTCGGGGTGCTTCTCCGTTCCTTCCATCACCTCCAGCAGATCATAATGGTCAAAGATGTTCTCCATCTTGAAGGACCACTCAGCAAAGTTGTCACCGTTGAACTTGTCAAGGCCAAACACTCTAGGCTCATCCCTAGAGGGTCCAAGGCTAGGTTGCACCGGAGCAACGGGTGGATCTTGGTGTTGACCTTGTGCTTGGGCGTCTTCTCTGCCTCCAACACCTCTGCCACCCCCTTCCTCAGGCCTAGGCATGGTCGAGACAGCTCCAAGGGGCTCTGATACCACTTGTTATAATCACAATAGGCTTAGATGTGCCTATAATGAGAGATAGAGAGCACAGTCGGATTTCTGTCAGACGGCTTCAAATACTGATAACGATCTGGTCACTGAATCAAACGGTGATGTGTAAATTGGATCTGGAGCGTGTTGCTGTCGTCTATCAGCAGCAAGTTGAATCATGAAATTCCATGAAGATTTGACGACGCTATGGCGGTTTGACTGGCAGGAGGTATAGCAGCCACAATAGTCTTAGGAGTACAAACTTAGCAAGAAGAGTTCGAGAGGGAGATGGTTCCCAGCCTCTACATACCCCAAGAGCCGAGGTCCAGGTTGGTGGTACACCACCACAGGGTCCCCAACCATGAAGAGTCTCGAAACCAACCCTCCAAGGGGCTACACCAAGTGAAATGTAACACTACACGAAGTAACGTTACTATTTTCACTATTTAATATTTATCCGCGTCCCTTGGGCTTGAAATCTTGAGCTCTTGTTCCTGGATCTGCAAGATAAATTCTTCTTGAGTTGATGGGGGCTTGCTGCACACACCTGCGACACGATCGACACTTCACACTCGACAAAATAGAAAAAACACATGCGACACACAAACGACGACTTGACATGCGAGTTGTAAAAACTTGCTAATGTCTTGACCGACACAAACCACATTGTGATACACCATTCAAACACACACACAAGCACTGGATAGCAATGACATAGACTCACAATTCATTCCATGCCATGCATGCACACACACAAACAAGGACGACAAGCCGAGTGCAAGCCATAGGGTTGCACCAACAGCTACAAGTCCGCTCTTGTAGCGCTCGATGTTGACGTCGGCGTCGGTCTTGCGCTTGAAGATCCACTTGGAAGAGACCGCCTTCCGCCCCAGAGGTAGATTCACCAAGTCAAATGTGTCGTTCTCGATGATGCTCCCCATTTCTTCATCTTATGCCTTCCTCCACTCCTTCCCATTGGGGCCCTCCCAAGCCTCCTTGGGATTTGTAGGCTCCCCCGGCATCTCCACCGGAGAGAAGAAGGCAAAAGCGCACTCCTCGCTTTCATCTTCTGCATCATCGCCTAGCATGAGAGCCGAACTGGTCAAGGTTGAGTTGGCTGGTCCTCCAAGCCGTTCATAGCTCAACCTTTTGGGTGGCTGAGTCTTCCTTCTCTCCCTTCCTCCTCTGCTGCAGGGACTTAAATTCTCTCATGGCGTTGCTGCAAATCTGGTCGGTTCCCGCAAGCACTTGTAGCACGAGGCGGAAGTGACGGTGCACGCTCATCACCTTGCTGCACCTCATCCTCCTCTTCTTCCCCATTAAATTGGGGAGATTGCCTTGTGATAGTGCTGCTGCTACTCAGCTCCAAGGGCAGCTCCACATGCTCCAAGCCGGTACTCTTCAGCTCTCCAAGCCGCACACCAATCTTCGCTTGGTTCTCCGCCTTCCAGTCCTTGTATGGTAAGTTCTCCATGAACTTGCAATCTCTGCTCACTAAGAACTTCTTGGTAAATGGGTCCCAAAGAAGCCATCCCTTGCTGTTTTGAGCCATGCCCAGGTGCACGGCCCATGTTGCCTTGACATCAAGCTTGTTGTGCCGAAGTTTCTTAGGCACAAGTGCCATGCACATGCACCCGAACACCCGAAGCATATCCACCTTCGGCTTCCTTCCAATCCACTCCACATAGGGCACCCATTTGTCTTCTCCCACATGAGTCAAGGCTCTGATCTTTGCCACACAAGCATACCGCACCGCATCCGGCCAAAAGTAATTGGGTAGACCGGCTTCAATGAGAAGTCCCCGAGTCGTCTCCGTGAGTGTCCGATTCGCACGCTCGGCGATGCCGTGCATTGCAGGAGAGTACGGCATGGTAAGAGAGTGCCTTATGCCCTGATTTTTCAGCCAAGTTGAGAAATCCTTGCTCAGGAACTCTCCCCCACGGTCAGTGCGAATCGCCTTCACAAGCCGGTCTTGTTGCCGCTCCACCATCGGCAACCAATCGGTCTTCACCGTTTCAGCTACGCCACTCTTTTTGGGCAGCACATACACCCAAGTCATGCGAGTGTAGACGTCCACAATGGTGAAGAAGTACTCTGCTCCAGCAGCTCCAAGCTTCAAGGGGCCCACCACATCCATCACCACCTCATCAAGTGGTGCCTTCGCCGTTGTCTCCGAGCTATGGAACGGGTAGCGGGTGAACTTGACTTGCATGCATGTTGGACAGCCAAGCACCTCATTGGGCTCCCCCTTGATACGTATCCCACTGACCATCTCTTGTTTAACAATCTGCTGCAAAATGGGCAATGCCACATGCCCCATTCGCCGATGCAAGGTCAGCCAATCACACTCTCCCGTAGCGGAAGTCGGGTTGGAGAAAGCGGCACTCGCAATTGTGCCCCACAGGCTCTCTCCTTTCTCCTTTGCCGCTGCTGCTTTGCTGATCTTAGCCTTCTCCTCCTCATTTCCACCACCTTTGGCTGCTGCACCATTCTCCTTGGGTTCACACGCCTTGCTGGTCTCTCCAAGGTTGCACTCCTTCGAGTCACTCTTGGTGTCACTTTGCTTTCCGTGATCACCGCCACCAACCGCTTCATTCTTGGTGCTGACGCTTGCTGCCACCTGCCTCCCCTTAGGGATTTGCCACATCTCATTGTAGATGTCCTTGTCCTCATGAAGGTCCCAAAGCTTCCGCTCACCAAGCCTCGCGGTATAGGTTTTGGATCCCTTGGAAGATGTGTCCATGCCGGCCTTTTGCAAACGCCGAACGGATATCAGGTTGGCTGCTAGGTTGGGCACCAAAAGCACGTTCTTGAGGCCCACCATCTTCCCATCAGCACCCTTGAACATGGCCTTGCCCATGCCTTTCACCTCTGCCCGCTGCCCCAAAGCCGATGAAACATGCTTGACCGGCGACAGTTCGAGTTCGGGGAGCAAGTCCGCACGAGGTGTCATGCTATAGGTGGCGCCGCTATCGATCACCCAAAAGTCCAGAGAGTGAAGGGTGACCTTTCCCTCAGTAGCTGGCTCCTCAAAGCCTTCCACACCTCCTGCTGCAGCTGCCACTTGCGTGGAGACAAAGAAGAACTGGCCCGGGTATCGATCTTCACTCGAGTCCTTGTCGTAGTCTCCACCTTTCATGCTTGCCGCTCCGCTTCCACGACCACCACGGCCTCCACGACCTCTGCCTCTTCCTCCCCTTGCTCCTCTGCCCTCTTGGCCTTGAGAAGGGGTCCATCCATCAGGCAATCTGAAGCAATCTCTCCACATGTGGCCGGTCTTGTGGCAAAAGTGGCATTCGCCATCAAATCGACCGCGCCCACGCCCGTAGCGATTGTTGTTGTTGTGGCTGCCATATCCTCCATTACCACGGCCTCCATTGAAGTTACTGCTGCCAAATCTTCCTCCTCGCCCTCTGCCCCTTCCACGGCTGTGCCCACGGCCCATACTTGCAACTCCGGCATGATCGAGACCCGCCAATTCGCGACGGCGGAAATCTTCTTGTAAGATTTCCCGCTTCACATCTTCGAGTGAGAGACGGGGCAGATCTCGATTAAGGTTGATGATGAGCGAGGACCATGAGTCCGGAAGTAAGGCCAGCAGCTTGGTCTTCTTCTGAAGGTCACTGTAGTTCAGGTCAGCTCCTTCGAGCCGTGTCAACAAGTCGAAGAATTTCTGCACTCCTTCCTCCACCGGTTCGCCTTCGTCAATTCGAAGTGCCGCCATTTGCCGCTCCAAAACCACAGCCACCGCCGCTGTTGCAGGAGTGTGTACACCCTTGAGAGCAGCCGATGCCTTTGTTCCCTTTGCTGGTTCACGTTGAAAAGGCTTGATGTGACGGATTTGGCTGCTCCCCAACGCTTGCCCAAGTAGAAGGTAGCCTTGTGCGCTCTTCCGCACCCACGGGCTCTTCTCCGGGTCGTTCTCGGGGTGCTTCTCCGTTCCTTCCATCACCTCCATCAGACCATAGTGGTCAAAGATGTTCTCCATCTTGAAGGACCACTCAGCAAAGTTGTCACCGTTGAACTTGTCAAGGCCAAACACTCTAGGCTCATCCCTAGAGGGTCCAAGGCTAGGTTGCACCGGAGCAACGGGTGGGTCTTGGTGTTGACCTTGTGCTTGGGAGTCTTCTCTGCCTCCAGCACCTCTGCCACCCCCTTCCTCAGGTCTAGGCATGGTCGAGACAGCTCCAAGGGGCTCTGATACCACTTGTTATAATCACAATAGGCTTAGATGTGCCTATAATGAGAGATAGAGAGCATAGTCGGATTTCCGTCAGACGGCTTCAAATATTGATAACGATCTGCTCGCTTACTCAAACGGTGATTTGTAAGTTTGTTCTGGAGAGCGTTTCTCTCGTTTATGAGCAGCAAGTTGAATCATGAGATTCCATGAAGATTTGACGATGCTATGGCGGTTTGACTGGCAGGAGGTATAGGAGCCACTATAGCCTTAGAAGTACAAACTTAACAAGAAGAATTCGAGGTAGGGATGGTTCCCAGCCTCTACATACCCCAAGAGCCGAGGTCCAAGTTGGTGGTACACCACCACAGAGTCCCCAACCATGAGGAGACTCGAAACAAACCCAACAAGGGGCTACACCAAGTGAAATGTAACACTACTTGAAGTAGCACTACTATTTTCACTATTTTAATATTTGTCCACCTCCCTTGGGCTTGAAATCTTGAGCTCTTGGTCTTGGTTCATCAAGATCAGTTCTTCTTGAGATGCTGAGGGCTTGCTGCACACACCTGCGATGAGATGGACACTTCACACTCGACACAATAGAGAAAGCACATGCGACGCGCAAACGACGACTTGACATGCGAGCTGTGAAAACTCGCTAATGTCTTGACCGACACAAACCACATTGTGATACACCATTCAAACACACACACAAGCACTAGATAGCAATGACATAGACTCACAAGTTATTGCCTGCCATGCATGCACACACACAAACAAGGAGGACAAGCCGAGTGCAAGCCATAGGGTTGCACCAACAGGAACCAGAAACAGGGGCGGGGAAACCAATAGACCTAGGTGGGGAAAGCGGTGGTAAAAGGAAACAAACTCGTCGAAAGTGACGTCACGGGAGTGAAAGAAGATGGGAGACAGCAGGTGGTAAAAGTGCCAGCCAGACGAGTCAAGGGGGAAACCGAGGAAGGCACAGGGGACAGTGCGGGCAGTAAGCTTGTCCGCGCCAGAGGCACAAACGTGAGCGAGGCAGCCCCAGACGTGGAGCGCAGACGCGTCACCAGGGAACCTGGTCCAAAGAAGGGTCGGCGAAACGTGCGGCCAGAGGTTTATCTGGTCAGCGGCGTAGCGAACGGCGAACGGCCACTGAAAATGGGGTGCACCGGCATGAATCATGGATGTATAAGCCACCTCCATGACCAAATCGATGCGTCGCTCAGCGACCCCAATCTGCTGCGGGGAGTCCGGCAGGGTGTACGACTGTGTGATGCCCTCTACACGATAGAACTGTCCAAGCCGACTAGAGGCGAACTCGCCGCCACGGTCGGAGTGGAGACTCAGCACAGGGAGACCGTGGTGGAGGCTTGAAGCTACGACCCACCGGATAAGAACGTCAGGCACGTCGACCTTCCGCTCCAAGAGAACCACCGTGGTGTAGGCCGAGTAGTCGTCGATGAGCATGAGAGAGTAGCGCTCGCGACTCGGTCCAGGGACGGGGGCCGGGCCCCAAACGTCGAGGTGCAGGGTCTGTAGTGGCATGGTGGTAGGGCGAAGCGAGGAGGAGTGAGGGGCACGGCACAGCCGGCCCTCAACTTAAGGGGTGCACGGCAGTGAGGCGAGGGAGGGAGGGTAGGGAGCAACGCAGGAAGACCTAGGACGAGACCGTGCTGAGACATGTGACTTAGATTAGGGAGTGCGGGGTGACCTAGGCCGTGGTGCCACAGAAGCGACCAATACGAGCAAGCCACAACGACCTGGGAATACGTATGATCCGTGGAGGACGTGCCCATCAAGGGGGAAGCAGTGTCCAGCGTAAATAGGTCAGACACCTGGTCCTGGGGGAACGTCGCAAGGGGGGCACCTGAGGCGGTCTCGGTACAGACAGCGTACCGCTCGTGACTAGTGAACGTAGTGGTGATGTCGAGATTCTGAAGAGAGCCGACACCAACTAGGTCCCTGGAGAACGAAGGGATGTGCAGGCTTGTAAGGGAATTGCTGGACATGGAAGGGTGGTGTAGCTACGGGAAACGATAGGACCAGAGGAGGGGTTAGCAAGTGCAACAGCGGCAGGCGTTGCAAGCGGCGTGAGTGTGGTGTGGTCACGGAAGAAGCAGGCAGACGCACCACAGTCAAGTGTAAAGGACAGCAAAGCAGAAGCTGCGACCGGAGGAGGAGCGAGCGTGGAGCCTAGGCTAGACAAGGCTGAAGGTCCTATGCCTGACGTAGCAGGAAAGTCTGTACCACACACGGATACTACACCAAAACTAGATAACATAGGGTAATAAGATTCGGGCACACTAGAAGCATCAGCATACAGAGAACGCAGGGCAGGACAGTTTTGATCAATGTCTAACTCAAAGACAGGCACACCGTGGCACAGCACACTGGGCCTGAACAAGCAGCCCAGGGCGGCACTACTAGTCCAGCCACTGAGACAAGGGTCTAAAGACCAGTCAAAAGGAGTACAGGCAAGACAAGAACAAGACCAGGGCGGCACTACTAGTCCGGCCACTGGGAAAGGACACAAGTCCAGTCTGAGTACATAAAGATAGATGTATATAGGACAGTACAAAGTCAAGGTCCTAGCAAGTGAGAGGCTACAGGAACTAGACCGAGCTGTACACAGTGCCGCTGATGATCTTTAGGCGCAAGCGCCTTCGTAAAGATATCAGCTGTGTTGGCACCAGAGGCCAAGTGAACTACGCGGGCCTGGCGACGCTGCTGTAGCTCGCGCAGGAGGAAGTACCGCAGCTGAATGTGCTTCGCTCTGCCCTCAAGTCGAGGCTCCTAACACAGGAGTATCATGGCCCTGTTGTCAGCATACAGGATCGGGGCAGAGCTAGGCCGCTCACCTAAGTCTGTGAGCAAGAAAGTCAGCCAGCGGAGCTCCTGTGCCGCCATGGCACCAGCGTAGATCTCAGCCTCACAGCTCGAATGAGCAACAGACGACGAGCGAGTGGATCTCCAAGAGATAGCACCCGAACCAAGGCTAAAACAGTAGCCCTGTGACGACCTGAGCGTCTCAGAGTCGTATGCCCAAGAAGCGTCTGTGTGCCCAGTGAGGACCACTGGCCTGCGTCCTCCCAACACTAACCCCATGCCTGATGTAGTTGCTAGATATCGCAAAACCCTCTTGGCTGCCGACCAGTGCTGTGGTCGGTGTCTGCCAGTGGCCACAAAGCGAGCCAGGATGCTGAGAGGGTATGCGAGATCTGGGCGAGTGCAGGTCATCACGTACATGAGGCAACCCACCAGCTCTGCGTAGGGGCCGCTGGGCTCTACTGACTCCTCAGGAACAGGAGCGGAAAGCCCGTGGTCTACAGGTAGAGGTGTGGGCTGTGCAGAGGAGAACTGAAGACCGAAACTCTGAAGGACCTGACGCACCAAGTGTGACTGGGTCAGAATGATGGTGCGTGCTGCTCTGTCCCTGGAGATCTGCAAGCCAAGATAGCGACGCAGCTCTCCAAGATCAGTGCAGGTGTGTCTCTTCAGCAGCTCAGTCTTCACAGAGGCCAGTGCGTCCCTGTCAGGAGTAGCGAAGACCAGGTCGTCTACGTAGACAAGGATGTAGAACGGAGTCTGGCCGGAACGCACAAACAGTGAAGGGTCAGCAGAGGACGGAAAGAACTGCAGGTCTGCTAACGTGGCACGTAGCGTGTCGTGCCACTCGCGGGGAGCCTGACGCAGGCCGTAGACCGGGCACCTGAGAAGCCACTGGGTCCCAGTAGGGAAGGTACCACTGAAGCCCTGTGGTTGGCGCAGGTAGACCTGCTCGTGTAGGCTGCCCTGAAGAAAGGCAGTAGAGAAGTCGAGGGAGTGAAGCTCGTAGTCACGCTGAGCTGCTACTTGTAGCAGCGCCCGAAGAGTGGTCATCTTCGGGGTTGGGGCGAAGGTCTGGAAGAAGTCAACCCCCTCGCGCTGACTGAAACCTCTGGCCACGTAGCGCGCCTTGAAGACAGGCGGCTCTCCAGGGGGGCGCTTCACCTTGAAGAGCCACCGACCATCGACTACGTTCACCCCAGGCGGGGGAACTACGTCGACGTAAGTGCCGGTGGACCTCCAAGATGCCATCTCCTACTCCATGGCAGTTATCCACTGAGAGGCCCAAGGTCCCAAGGTGGCCTCAGCGTAGGTGCGAGGGGTCGGGATGTCGAAGGCGTCTGGGTCACCCTCAGGGACTAAAAGCATGGAGCAGAGATGGGGAGCAGCCTCGGACAGGAAAGCCAGCTCGTACTGCCTGTCCTCTAGGACGTCATTGCCAAGGGCAGGAGCACCCCCGACGGACGGAGGACGGGCAGGGTCAGAGACCAGAGCGGTAGTGTAGTCAAGGCGGCGGGTAGAGGCGAAGTCAGCGACAGCAGCGACAAGCGCATCAAGGCGCGAGACAGGAACAGCAGGGTCAGTAACAAGAGAGGCAAGGACCCGAGGGACAAGGGGACGAGCAGCACGGAGGTAGTCAGAGAACGGAGGAGGTGCAACAGCAAGGGACGAGGGAGGAGGGGACGGGAGGAGAGGAGGACGAGACGAGCGGGAACGGAGCAACATAGGGTGGGTGGGCAGGACAGGAGAGACGGGACGAGCACGGGAGGGACGACGAGCCCAAACGTGAGACGGAGGGGTAGGGTCAGGGGACAGCGGAGGAGACACAGGAGGGGAACGAGAAGGAAGACGGGCCGGAGATGAGTCCGGCGGCGGGAAAACAGGACTGTAGACAGGAAGGTCAGCGGGCGGTGGGCGAGACACCGGCGCGCGGTCCGGGGAGGGAAGGCCGAGTAGGCGGAGAGCGGAGACCGGCGGCGACGGCTGCTGCGGCGGCGACGACGGCTGGGCCGGAACTCTCGGACCAGCAGAGGTAGAACAACCGTCGGAAGAACACTCAACAGCAGCACCCCCAGAACCAACACCCCCAGAGGGAGAACCCCCTCCAACACCAGCGGCACCTCCAGAAGCCGCAGGACGAACACCCTCCTCCACACCAGCACCCCCAGGGGCCAAGAGCGGCGGCGGCAGTGGCGGCGACGACTGCGGCGGCGACGGCTGCGGCGGTGGCGACAGCGGCGGCGACGGCGACAGCGGCTGCAGCGGGGTCGGCGACTGCGACAGTGGGGGCGGAGGCACCGGGGAAGGGGGACGCGGGAAGGACAGACCGGGGGTACCACCAGAGTCAGCAGACTCCTCAACGGGGACAACCGACGGGAGGGGAGTGACGTGAGAGACACCAGATGGGGCAGGACGAGGCGGGAGAGGGGCAAGGACTACCGGGGGAGAGGGAGCAAGGAACAGGGGGGGGGCAACTGGGAGACCTAGGTGAGGGAAGCGGCGGTAAAAGGAGACGGACTTGTCAAAGGTAACGTCACGAGAGTGGAGGAAGCGGTGAGACGGCGGGTGATAGAAAAGCCAGTCAGACGAGTCCAGGGGGAAACCGAGGAAGGCACAGGGGACAATGCGGACAGTGAGCTTGTCCGTGCCAGAGGCACGAACGGGAGCAAGGCAGCCCCAGACGTGGAACGCAGACGCGTCACCGGGGGACCCGGTCCAAAGAAGGGTCGGCGAAACCTGCGGCCGTGCGATGCGTGGCCACAGGTTAAGCTGGTGAGCAGCGTAGCGAACAGCGAACGGCCACAGAAAATGGGGGGCATCGGCATGAATCATGGAGGTGCGGGCGACCTCCATGACCAAGCCGATGCGGCGCTCAGCAACCCCATTCTGCTGTGGCGAGTCCGGCAAGGTGTACGACTGGGTGATGCCCTCCGCACGACAGAACTGTCCAAGCCGACCAGAGGCGAACTCGCCGCCCCGGTCGGAGTGGAGACACAACACGGGGAGACCGCGGTGGAGACGCGCAGCCACAACCCACAACCCACGGGAGAAGAACGTCGGGCACGTCGGCCTTCCGCTCGAGGGGAAACACCGTGGTGTAGCGCGTGTAGTCGTCGACGAGCACAAGGAAGTAGCGCTCACCGCGCGGTCCGGGGACGGGGGCAGGGCCCCAAACGTCCAGGTGCAGGGTCTGAAGGGGGGTAGTAGCAGGGCGCAGCGAGGAG
Organism: Closterium sp. NIES-67; assembly: GCA_027943415.1. Classification (NCBI taxonomy): domain Eukaryota; kingdom Viridiplantae; phylum Streptophyta; class Zygnematophyceae; order Desmidiales; family Closteriaceae; genus Closterium; species Closterium sp. NIES-67. Next base: position 8,953 of record BQMB01001600.1, on the reverse strand, counting down.
GAGTGAGGGGCACGGCGGAGCCGGCCCTCGACGCAAGGCGTGCACGGTGGCGCAGTCGAGGGAGGAAGGGCGGGGAGCGACACAGGGAGACCTAAGACAAGGCCGTGCTGGGACATGTGACGCAGACGGGGGAGAGCAGGGTGACCTAAGCGGTGGTGCCAGAGAAGGGACGGTTGAGTGAGGGAACGACACGAGCAAGCTGCAGCAACCTGGGAGGACGCACCAACCGGAAAAGAGGCGGTGTCTAGGGTAAACAGACCGGACACCGGGTCCCGGGGGAACGTTGCAAGGGGGGAACCTGAGACAGCCTCAGAACAGACAGCGAACCGCTCGTGCCCGGGGAACGTGGTGGTGACGCCGAGGTCCTGGAGACAGCCGACACCAACCAGGTTCCTCGAGAATGAGGGAACGTGGAGCCCGAGGGAACGGCTGGACAGGGAAGGGACGTAGAACTGCGAGCGACGACAGGACCCGCAGAGGGGTCAGCAAGAGAGACGACAGCTGGCGTAGCAAGCGGCGTAAATGCGGAATGGTCGCGGAAGAAGCAGGCAGAAGCACCGGAGTCGAGAGTGAAGGACAGCGCAGCAGTGGCAGGGGCGGGGAACGGAGCTGGTGGAGAGACGAGGCTAGACAAACTAGGCAGTCCTACGCCTGACGCAGCAGGGGAGGCTAGGCTACACAACGGTGCAACACCTAAACTAGAGAACACAGGATAATAAGATCCAGCAACACTAGCAGCATCAGAATAGATGGCATGCAAAGCAGCACCTATCTGATCCAGTTGTACCCTCAAAGATCGGCACGCGCTGGCGGAGCAGGCTGTGCCAGTCGGGGAGGTCCGGGGCCGGGCCAAAGCGACGACGAAACAGATCGTCGAGGCGGCGGAAACAGGGGGCAGTCGGGTGCGGGCGGTGGCACAGAGTGCTGCGAAGGGGCCCGGTCTGAAACTGGTACTGACAGGTGACAGCACCGGAGCCGCTGGGAGACGCCAAGCTGCGCGGGCCGCCACCACTGCCACCACCCCCTGAGGAGCCGGGCCAAACAGGCGGGAGGCGAGCCCACTGCTGCGGGGGCTGCGGCTGGGACGACGGCTGCTGCTGGGACGGCGGCTGCAGCGTGGGCTGCTCCTGCTGTGGCTGGGGCTGCTGCTCCTGACCACCAATGCTAGTCCCCCCAGACTGACTACGCTCATGATCACCAGCACCACTACCTGCACCACCACCCCTACCACCCTGGCAACCATGGCCACTGCGGCGCGAGCGCTGCTGCGGGTGGACCGCAGCAGCCATCTCGGTGAGAGGGGTCGCCGTGGTGACCGCAGCCGAAACGTCAGTGAACGTGCACTGGGAGGGGGCACAACCGTGAAAGATAGAGACTGCCGGCGCACCGCTCGACTGAGCGATAGTGCGCTGGCGAGTCTCGATCTCGGTGAGGGTGTCGACAAAGGCAGTGAGAGTGAGGTCAGCCGGGTGCAGGCTAAGGAAGTGATCGCGAGCACTAGCGAGGCGGTCTGGCAGGAGCATGGCAATAAAATAGAGCGTCATGCAGAAAGGGGGGGGGAGCGCAGTGAGCTGGGCAGCAGTGCTGGCAGTGCGATAGCGGGTCTCTAGAGCACGCAGGTGAGTGGCAAAGTCTGCGACGGTAGGGAAAGCTGCAAGGTCTGGGAAAAGCATAGGGAAGAGCAGGCGACCAGCAGAAGCAGACGCGGGTGTGGAATAGCGGGCAAAAACAGCGTCTAAGTAAGCTTTGGCCGTCTCAATAGTAGCAAAACGCGAGCGCTCAGAGACAGGAAGGGCATGGCTAATGGCTACCTGAGCGACTGCATCGCGGGAGTCCCAGACCGCACGGGCAAGCGCAGTAGTAGAGAAGGTCTCACGGTCATCAGTGGAGGGATCAGCAGGGAGGGGGGCAGGTACAGGGGGGCGGGGTAGCAAGCCGTCAACATGGACAACCAAAGAGTGGCCATCCTGGCGCTGACCTGTAAGGTGGCGGCGGAGATCGGAGAGCCAGGCGGCGAAGTCAACCGCATGGCCCTCGGCGTCGAGTCGGAGCACGAAGTCCGCCATCGTGCAGGGTCAGCGGCACAGCTCCACAGGAACTCAGCTACAGCCCCCTCCAGCACAGTGGCCACGAAGCGCCTCAGCACGGGCGAGCGGAGGAGACGGAGCCCGAGGCGGCACAGCAGGACGAGCCGGGGCGAAAGAGGCAGGCAGGGACGGTGGGGCCAGGCAGGCACGGCAGGGCCAGGCAGGCGCGGCGGGCCAGTCAGGGGCGGCGGGGCCAGGAGGCACGGCGGGGCCAGAAGGCGCGGCGGAGCCAGGCAGGTGCGGTGGGGCCAGGGAGGCGCGGCTGGGCCAGGCAGGCGCGGCGGGCCAGCCAGGGGCGGCGGGGCCAGGAGGCGCGGCAGGGCCAGGCAGGCGCGGCGGGGCCAGGCAGTGCGGCGGGGCCAGGCTGGCGCGGCGGGGCCAGAAGACGCGGCGGGGCCAGGCAGGTGTGGCGGGGCCAGGCAGTGCGCAGGGCCAGGCAGGCGCGGCGCGGCCAGAAGGCGCGGCGGGGCCAGAAGGCGCGGCAGGGCCAGGCAGGCGCGGCGGGCCAGTCAGGGGCGTCGGGGCCAGGAGGTGCGGCATGGCCAGGCAGGCGCGGCGGGGCCAGAAGGCGCGGCGGGGCCAAGCAGGTGCGGCGGGGCCAGGCAGGCGCGGCAGGGCCTGGCAGGTGCGGCAGTGCCAGGCAGGCGCGACGGGGCCAGGAGACACAGCAGGGCCAGGCAGGCGCAACGGGGCCAGGCAGGCGCGGCGGGGCCAGGCAGCGCGGCGAGGGCGAGGCAGGCTCGACGAGGCCAGGCAGGCACAACGGGGCCAGGCAGGTGCGACGGGGTCGAGGAGGCACGAGGGACCGAGGAGGGGCGTGACGGGCTAGAAGGCGCTGCAGGGGCCCAGGGGGGGGGCGCGACGGGCGAGGAAGCGCTACAGGAGCCCAGGAGGGGCGCGACGGGGCCCAGGCAGCGCGATGGGGCCCAGTGGGACGCGACGGGGCCCAGGAGGCGTGATGGAGCCCAGGGGGGCGCGACGAGGCCTAAGAGGCACGATGGGGCCCAGGGGGGCGCGACGGGGCCTTCGGAGCACGAAGGGGCCTAGGAGGCACGATGGGGCCCAGGGGGGGCGTGACGGGACCTACGGGGCACGAAGGGGGCCCAGGAGGGGCGCGACGGGGCCTAGGCAGCGCGATGGGGCCCAGGGGGGCGCGACGGGGCCTAGGAGGCGCGATGGAGCCCAGGGGGGCGCGACGAGGCCTAGGAGGCACGATGGGGCCCAGGGGGCGCGACGGGGCCTACGGGGCACGAAGGGGCCCAGGAGGGGCGCGACGGGGCCTAGGCAGCGCGATGGGGCCCAGGGGGGGCGCAACGGGGCCTAGGCAGCGCGATGGGGCCCAGGGGGGCGCGATGGGGCCTAGGCAGCGCGGTGGGGCCCTGGGGGGCGCGACGGGGCCTAGGAGGAACGGAGGGGGTGGCGGGGCCTAGGAGGCACGGGCGGAAGCGGTAGGTGGAGGGGAACCAACCTACGGGTGATACCATCTCAAAGAAAAACTGAATGATTGCATAGAGGGAGAGAACAAGTGTATATACCTAAGAGTGTTGTACCCTCTAAGAGGTTATACAAATATGAGTTATACATATATTTGACAGAAACTCCGTGCGATGCACATAGTGTTTTTGCGCAATTCGCATCCAAATGATCGTGTCGCAGCGAGTTCTTTCGTCATTCCTCCAATCAGCAAGCTCGACCAGAATTTGTTTCGACGCACTTTTCTTGTTCAGGCTTGAACTCAAAACTGCCTTCCATTCTATACTTGGATTTCAAAGTACCAGATTCAAGTGGTTTCCAGGTCTGCTATTTTAGCCGCGGGCTTTAAGAACGCGTGCATGTGGCAGTGGTCAGATCTGGAACCTGTGTCTGGTGGCGTCGTCCCCCGGGTGGTACCACCCGGACATGCCGCAGAACCGCACTGCCAGCAGCACCTCAAACTCCGCCGCCCCCCCTGCTGCTGCCGCCGTTGCTGCTGCAGGTGAGTGGCAGGCGAAGGAGGTGCAGGGAGCAGTGCTAGGTTGATGCAGCGAGCAGGGCTCCAGCGCCGCAGCAGCACACTCACCCACGGCGGCCCGCTCTGCCGCTTCCATTGTGGGCTGTCCTGCTGCTGCCGCGTGCAGGGGGTCTTTTGCGAGCGGTGCCGGGGGCGGTGGTGGGGGAGAGGCGGCAGTGCGGGCGGTGGAGTGGGTGGAGGGGGCGAGGGGCAGGGCGAGGATGTCAATGCTGTCGATGGCGATGCCCGCTAACTGCATGCCCGCACACAGCTGCTGCACGCCTGGTGGACACACACACATGGGAGGCACAGGCGGGATGCGGGGTGCAGGGACGAATTTGAGATTCGGAATGAATTAACGTGATGCTGCATGCGGAGCTCTTGAGATGCGAGGGGAAGATGTGAGGGCACGTCACGGCGCTCAGTGCACCGGCGCATGGCCATGCACACATGGCCCACACAGGCGCCACTCCGTGCGAGTGCAACGCTCTCGCACCACTCAGCCCTTGTCTCCTTACCTTCCCAATTCAGGCACACTGACGGGCACTCCTCTGCCTCCTCCTCCTCCTCCGCCTCCGCCTCTTCCCCCTCGCCCGGCACGTGCACCACAGCACCGCCGTGGGTGCCAGCATGGCCGTGGGTGCCAGCACTTCGCGCCATGCTGGGCTGCATGTGAGAGGAGCGCGGCGCCATGGAGGAGGCGCGGCTGCCACTGCCAGGGCGGCCCTCAGCAACGGCGCTCGCTGCGAAGCCCGCCGCCTCCCACACGCCGCCCGCTGCTCCCTCGCGCTGCTGCCCGTCGGTGCTCACGGCCAGGGCGCTGAGGTCGGGTGTGTGCGAGCCGTCCCAGCTGGCGTGCCGGCTGTGACCCCCCGCGCGCCGCATGCAGATGAGGCGACTGCGCCGCGCGGGGGAGTGGTCTGGGGGAGGAACACACCAGCGGGTGGGGGGAAGGGGGGGAAGAAGGGGAAAGGGGGTAAACGGGGGAGGGGGCGAAACGAGGAAGGAGACGCTGACGAGGGAAGCACACGCTACAGGCCACGCCGCTACCCCACGCACCGACCGCTCTGAGCACAATGCAACGCAGCGCGTCCCACTCACCTCGTGCCTTGTGCCCGCCGCCCCCGGTGCTCCCTCCGCGCTGCAGCGGGTTCCACCGCACGTGCCCCGCCGGGCCTGCGGCGACCACGCCGGCCTCTCCGCTGGCGAGGGCAGCTGCTGCGGCGACAAGACTCGCATCACCGGGGGTGCTTCCCCCCGCGAGCGCGCTGTGCCCGCCGGGGCTGGTGAAGCTGCCACCCCCCAAGTCGGGCAGGGCGGAATGCCGCCGCCTGTGGCCCCGGCTGCCGCTGCTCGCGAACGCGCCGCTGCTGCTGCCGTGACCGCCGCTGCTTGCGGGGCGGATTGGATTCGACGCATGCGCAGCGGAAGAGTCGGTGAATTGCTCAACACTACTCGACCGCCCCAACGGCCGGCTAGCCGTCAACGGCTTCACACCCGCTGCGCCGCCATCTCCGGCATCGTCGTTGAGGCTGCAGGTTCGGGGCACTATGCGACGGCCTGCGACGCCGCCGCGCGACACGGCTACGTGGGAGGCGAGCGTGGGCGACCCGGTGGGAGGCGAGGCGGGCAGAGAGAGCGCTTTTGGGATCAGCGGCCCGCCTAGCGGGTCATGTGCGCGCGCCGCCCGCCAATGCACGGCGGGGATCGGACACACCTCGGGCATCGTCAGCCCCCCGCCGATGCCGCCCACCGCCGAGGCGCACTCTGGCGCCGGCGCCGCCGTACTAGTGGCGGGGCGCCCTGCAGCGGCGTCCTTCCAGTTGAGCGAGGGAATCGGGCAGACGGACTCGGCGCGCGGCAGCTCGGCGGCTTTGGCGGCGATGCGGGCGGGGCCAGGCGGTGCGGCGAGCGCGGGATGGCGCGCGCTGATGTAGCTCGACATGGCGTCCGACCACGACGAGCCGCCGCGACCGCTGCCGCCGCCGCCGTCGTGCGACGCAGCCACGGATTCGCGAGACGCGGTCGCGGCGCGCGAGGAAATGCAGGCAGTCATTCTGGCAGGCGGACTGTAGCCAGACGGCAGCGCCGCGAGAGAGGAGCGCACTCCCGGAGAGACGCTTGGAATTGCGTGGGTGCCGGATGGACTGAGGTGCTGCTGTAGCAGTAGCACGGCAGAACTTCGCACGGGGGGGCGTGTGAAGCAAAAACTCGATGGCACAGCGGTGCTGAGAGAGAGGAGTGCGATGGCGCAGCAGATGGCGTTGACGCAAGTGAGACAGCTGCGAGGGCGACGGATAACTCGTTGCTCGTACAACAACGACGCGGCGTCGTTGACTCGCTCGTTGGAAGAAACCAAGGAACCGATTCCTCGAACACGGAATCATGCACGGCGACTGCCTGGCGTTTGCAGTGACGACTCCGACAGGCCCCGAGGCGATGGGCGCTTGTCCAGCCAGAAATGAGGGACCGAGAGGTGGCGCGCTGAGAGGGATTGCAGGACGAGGTGGCGATGGCAGGTGAAAACAACCAACCCTGGCTGCCGGAAACCCATGTTATGAGGTCGGGATGCGAGCAGCGACCGCGCCAGCTATGGCTGCGCTGTGAAGCGTGCTCCGTGGACGGGACGACGAGAGGCAGTGGCGAGGGCAGTGGGTGCCAGCGCGAGATGCTGCTGCTGCTGGCACTTCTTAGCGGCACGTGAAGCAATGGGGGGCGAGCAGTTACAGGTGTGGGAGGTGGGAGGGGATCGAAGGGAAGCAACACAAGGGATGGACGACTAGAGCAGGGGAGCGGGGGGGAAGGGGATGAGGAGGGGAGGGGGGTGCAGGCGGACTCACACCCAGCAAGGGATTCGCGGGGGGCCAGTTGGGGCAGTGGCGGCGTGGCGAGGCGAGTGTGAGCTGGATTGCGCTGGAACTTGGATCGCGCGCGCGGTTCCAACGGTGGGAGAAGGATTCGATTTGACCAGCACCTAGTCCACATGGGGGGGAGCTGATGGGTTGGGGGGGGGGGTGTGGGGGGTTGGGGGATTGGGAGTAGGCACTTGCAGACAAGAACGGATGGGAGGGAGTGTGGGGAGAGGGTGAAATGAGGACGGCTACAGCAACAGGTGCGTGGCTCGTCGTGGCAGTGGATTGGTTGGATTTGGCTGACGGGACTTGCAGAGCGGAGTGTGGGGCGGGCGTGAGCAGCAGGAGCAGCAGCACGTGAGCGCATGTGACACGACGGGGGCGGGGGGCCATACTGGTGCAATGCAAGCCCCTCAGTCGCATGAACGGCGCAAGCAGAACGGAAGCGGAGGAATCTACTAAAGGGCTTGGTACACATGATCCCGCTTACAGACATCCGCGCTTGTCGCACAATCACGGTTAAGGACCCATTGCCGTATACACCATGCTCTTATCCCCTAGTGTATGTGCACAATCGCTGTTCAACATGAAACGACCCACACGGGTCTACTGTACAAGATAACGTACAGATTACGCGGCAACCAATAGGATTCGTCCAGAAGATTACGTTAGCGAAAAACAACAGCCTAGCGAAGTCACTAGAAGGCTTATCGTCAGCCAACGAGCTGACAACACGCCACGTAGACACGGAAGTTTCATGTGGTACTTTCTCCCACCGCCACCACTGAGGATGTCTGTGGCTTCCGCTCGCGGAAGCTCAGCAATGTCCGAATCGTCTATCTCCCCCCCAACACCACTCCATACTGTCAGCCGTTGGACCAGGGCATTATCGCGACCGTCAAGCGGCGGTTCCGATCCAAGTGGCTACAGGAGCTGTAGAAGCTGTGGGACTCCCGGGTGTCACCAGCGTCATAGGCGACGAAGAAGCCAAAGACATGGCAAACGGTGCAGTGGCTCTCCGATGCATGGGGCAGTGTTGAGCAAGACACCGTGCAGCGGTGCTGGCACTACGCCAAGATATTGCCCCGCAGCTGGAGTCGGATCCTCCCACACCTCATGTACGAGAGCTCTGACCCAAGCGACCAGACAGAAGAATTGTGGGTGGTGGAATCACAGATTGACCAGTTCGCGTTCGGTGCCGACGCCCTCTCCGCCGAGGACTTCACTCGCATCGACGCGGATCCGTCCGCGCTACCTCAAGGAGCTGTTCGACATCTGAAACGCTGATGTGATTGAACGCCTCGAGAGGACGAGCCCGAAGCCGCGCAAGACGTTCAGCATCGACCTGAACTACGCTCCATCTCCTCGCGCTTCAGCCAGTTGCAGCGACGATCGAGACACTCAGGACACCGCCATCAGCCGTGAACGACTTCTGCAAGCGACGGCTATGATGGACGGCTTTGATGGCGCGGCGGAGATCATGAGGACCTTTTAAACCCACCCTGCGTACCTCTCCATATCTCCCCTGCATCCAATGTTACCTTGTTAACACTTTCCCCTCTGTCGTGTGCGAGCCATGTCCTCGTTGCACTGGTGTGCGTTTCCTCGTGTGCCTCATTGTTTGCGTGGGCGTGGGTTTGTGTGCCTATCTGGCCTGTGATTATTTTTGCGTGTGTGAAGGTGTGTGTGCTTCTGTGTGTTGTGATTCTTTGCAATCTCGCCCGTTGGTGTGCGTGTGTGCGTCTGTGAAGGGGTGTGTGGATATGTGTGCCTCTTTGGTTTTTGTTTCTTCATGAGTTTGTGATTCTCAGCTGTGCGGCAGATGCTAACACGGGAGAGTATGACCATGTGGACAGTGAACGTCATAAGCAACGTGGGAAGGCTGAAAATGTGGCCTTGGGCAAGAGTTGGAACATGTGGTTTCATCTCTGGAAATACGTGGATCTGTTGTAATCTAGGGGTTGTAATTCTGTCCTGCGAGTCAGAAGGCCCTGTGCGCCGGTTACCAACACGGGCGCACATAC